>AFRD01000021.1:0-156044 GCA_000222875.2 Periglandula ipomoeae IasaF13 | reverse complement strand
CCAAGGCAGAGAGAAAGAGAAAGAGAAAAAGAGAAAGATCAAAGACAAGAAAACGTGGACAAAGGAGGAGAGGCGTTTGTACGAACAGGCCAAAATTGGTAGTCGAGGCAAGGCAAGTGATCACTTAAAAGACATCGTGGAAGATCTTTTGCAGAAGGAGATCCGTGATCCACTGTCCAAACTTGCCGGATCGGCCTCTCCGTACACATTGATTACTTTCTGGAGGACATGTCGAGTTCTGCACAACATTGGTCCACAGCTTGGACACGATACGCATCCATCCCTTTTCGTCGACAAGTTTGTAGCAGCCCTTCAAAATGCGCAGCAAAAAGCCACACAGCAAGGCCGACACCGCGGACACTGGACGGAACTGGAACATCTCCTCAGCGCCTTGATTGAGGTATCTCCGTGCGACTTGCAGGACACGATTCGCATCGCTTGTCTCTGTACTGCCCGAGCAATCTCAACTCAAGCACCGCATCACCATCCAATCGTTCTGGATGCATGGACAAGCCTACAGAGTGGATGGGGCTCAGCACCACTTGATCGGGAGAGACTACTACGGGACTATCAGCAGGCATTCGGTCTGCTGACACCAGAGAGCCCGGAGGAGACGCGCATCAACTTACTGCACAACTACTCCGTGGCCGTGTACAGTCTCTTCCAAGATCGGGCATTGGCAGGCAGACTGGCTGCTGATCTTTGGCGGCGGACGGAAAGTGTGCTGCACCGGACGGGACCAAGAACATGGGATGACAAGACTGCTGCGATGGCCGATGCAGCAAGATTGCTGGCGCTCGTCGGCTGTATATCACACGAGAACAAGCACAAGAGCGCAAAAGAACTCAAGAGAATTCGTCGATCCCTGAACCTGCGATCTAAAGCAGCGCGTCGGAGGTGGCGAGCCCAGCTGCCGGATCCTCCGAGTGTTGACGAGACCACGCAGGCGATGCAGAGCTTAGGTGCGGCAATTGATTATCTTCAGCACGGAGATTTCAATTGTATGGTCGTGGCCGCAAACTTACTCGAGCTTTACGCGGGTTTGACAGGCGAATTTGGGCAGGGGAAGCCGATTGAGCGCCGTCAGTCAGCGAAGAGACATCGTGAACTCGCAGCAGAGCTCCGCACGCTGGTCGTCTTGGGAGTTGACGTTGTAGATGTTGACGGTGAGCCTGAGAAATCCCTCGGCGCCAAGTCTAGTGTCGGTTTAATGGTGCTATCTTGTCTGTCAAATTCTACAGACCACGATCACGGGTGCATAATCCCCCAGCTGTCGCGTTCACGTCCTCACCAGCCTACATTCCTATCCTCAATCTAATGACAGCCTGACCACACCTCGGAACACTAACTGTATCTTTTCGCGTCGGGTTATTCAAGTTTATCAGCACCCGGGGCTCATTCTGAAACGGATTGTCACTTCCCTACTCTGAACGCCTTCCCGCTTTACACGGCAAGAGGTCGCAGAAAAGTGTACGTGGAGACGAATCGGATTGGATCCATCTTTCAACTTGACAGTGCAATAAATAAGACGGCATTTGGTCCAAGACTTGGTGATTGCTTTTTTGGCAGTTGAGACAGAACTTGGAGGCTGGACGGCAATTCGCTGGACGAGTGTCGCTATCGAATTATGAGGACAGTATGCCAGCTAAAGTACTTTGTACAGTTAAAAGCAATATTCCATGACTCTGAGCCGAACTTCGGTAGTTGATCGAATTACGCGTCCGTGGGAAGTGAAATGAGCCTGCCCACCGTGAAATACCTGACTGTCACAATAACAACATGCACAACCTTCAAGGATGCACGCTCGAAAGCAAGACCGTCCTTATCCACACGAGTGGCGTTGAGCGCACATCTTTCTACTTCTCTTGGTAACGACGACCGATGAATCCACGCGAATCAGGGAACATTGAGAGAGACCGTGTCGGCATGTCGCCAAACGCTGCACATTCCATTTCGCAGATAGACAACAATTGCTGCTCACACAAGGCCAAGAGCGCACGAAGAATGTTCGCGTTCGTATAATGCCAGAGTCAGACGCTCCCGCTTACCTGGGTACCTAGGCCAGGCGCTTCCCTCGGAGAAACACATGCAAGGTTCATCATCAAGGCACTTCATCCGTCACATGCCATCCCCGATCCATACGTTGTCCAATTCATCGATGATCGCAAGGCGACTGGAGACACACATCTCATCATCCGATCTCGATCTTGCACGAACCCTGTCGAAATCAGCCGGCGTTTCAAAGCGGCTTCTTAGACACAAAGTTTGCAATTGTCGGTCGGATTACGTCCACAACTCGTTGAATCACAAACACGACGTCCCTCAACACAGCGATAACCCCGCTCCGACCCGACTCTGTCCATCCTCTTCGTTGCCAAATCAACTCCAATCGAATACAGACGAGCTGTTGCATGAGCCTGAGGCATGATTAGCTCGATTCATTGCTATAAGGAACAGTTCTGTTGTATCCCTCGGCCCGTATGCTCCTTTGGGAAGGACTACTTCTTTCAAGGACAGGTCGAAGCGCCACGAGTGAATTACCAGTCGAGAGCCTGGTGTTACTCTGGAGTTTAGCTCAAGGTGGCACCAAGCGCCGTTGGGTGGATTTGAATTGCTTGAGGTATGGTTCAGCATGGGGGAATCATATCTACAGTCATACCAGGATGATGGCATGGCGAACCTGCGCAAGAAGCTCACCACAGTCTTGGGTAGCACATTTCCTCGGCGACGGAGGGGTCGGAGGATGAGATTATTCATTGCGGTCTCGTGCTTGGAACGAGGCTGGCTCAAATCTCTCTCAAAGGGAAGATTGGCCCTCGATCCAGCTTTCACGAGGCTCTGCAGTGCATCGACACAAGCCCACAGCATCGACAGCTGCCCTTGTACTCGGCCGCTCCAGTCGACAACGTGTTCATCACTTGGTTGTGAATCTCGTGGTACATCTGGTTTTTTAAATCGAGATTTCTCGTTCAGTAATTAGTATACATATCGCATCTAAGCCAGTTTCTCTATTGCACCAACATGCCCAAACCGATGTTTCGGAGACTTCCTCCAAAGAGTGTTATAATGGTTCAAACAAGCATGGCGAAGTATCGCAACAGACAGGGAATCCGTTAATTTGGTGAAGAGTGTTGGATTTGAAGAGTAAAATCTCTATGTAGTCGCCGGTGAAGGCTCGTTTAGTCGCGTCATTGATGAAAAGCCGTATTTTCTGGATTGGGTAACTTGCCGGACCGGGTCTTGCTTATCGCAGCCATCCTTGGGAGCTTCCTCGTAAAATATACTGATACCTCTCTGAGTCTCCTTATTTCAGTAAGTCAATGAGGCTTTGGTGGGCCGGTGACTGCTTACCACGAGGTAAAACACAGAATTCATCGAGTTTCGTCCGCAGAATTGGTCGATGGCCGTTCTGTTGCGTTTGGGGTCGCATATTTCGACGAGATTCTTGTCGTGACTTCCGCTGTGATAGTCGCTACGGGTTTCGTCGAAAATGTGTTCACGGTGAGGACTATGGCCGTGAAGAAACTGCCTCGACCTTTGTCAGTAATGTAATCAAAGAGTCAAAGTTTTTCATCGCGAGAAAATGCTGAGAAGATTGATACACAGAGCAAAGCGAAGATTGTATGTGAAGCTAAGAAACCATATGCGCCTACATCAACCATGGACGTACGAAACAACCTCGGCCGAGGAGTGCTGAATGCTGGCAGATATTCTGAGCATCGTTCATGTCGGTTGTGAGATCATAAATGCGATCTCTGCCCTGGAGACAGTGCGGATCTGCATCTCATACAAACCTCAGCTTTCTCCTATGAATTCTGGACTAAAGAAAGGCAAGAGGCGCTACGTCCAGACATAAGTCGTATCAGCGGTGGTGTGATGGTAAAAGTAGAGAATTGATATGCCATCTGACAGTTCTCACTCTATCTCGCTGTCCCATTTGGCGCAAAAGTGTCCCGGAGTAAGGGTGAAGTGACGTCGTGGTATGCGATCTGTCACGTTGATAAAAGCCCAATTTCGGCACGATGAGCGACGATATGGTCCAGAATGTCGAGATAAGTCGAGATAAAGTAAAGGAAGAGAGAGAGGCAGAAATGGAGAGAACTTGGGTGCGTACAGGGGTGTGGCTCTGATCCCCATCAAAGTGCAACAGCCGTCTCTGACACTTGGACAGCCGTCTCAGCACCTCGCGAGCCCCTCATGTTGCAGAACTGCCAAGCAATATTCACGCCACTAAGCTCATTAGGAGACCACATATCTTTTGCTAAGATGCAAGGAACCCAGATGAGGATATCTAACACAATTACTACCAGCAACCGGACGACCCTCAATCACTGCCACGCAACAGCAAATTAGCCAAAGCCACGATCATTAGAAGCACTGCTCCTATTGTAACATTACTACCAAGGTACCTAGGTATATAATACAAATACCCTTTGTCATTATCAAAAACAGGGCCCCTGGTGTGGTGGTGCATACCACACTCCGATAGGGTGGTATGGCGGGGTGGGCCCAATAGGGGCTGAGTAGGCCCCGGGCCCAAGGAGTGTGTTGGAGGTCCGGGTTCGACTCCCGGGAGGTCCATTTCTTTTTCTCTGTCCTTCTTTTTTGGTCATCTTGGCTGTTTTTTACTTTTCCTTGTTGCCATGCTCTACAGGTGAGGTATACCAGGTGAGATGAAGTTGTGCATTCGTGTGGAGACGGTGGACTTCTGTAGTGGCACCCCGCAGTGTCCACTGGAAATTGCCAGTATGGGAAATGTCCGTTCCGCCCCACGCCCACCACCCAAATTTCGCTGCAAGCGGCTGGTAGTTTCCGTGTCCCGCCCAGCCGAGAGAGATCACTCAAATGGAAGGCGCCAGGCACCTTGCGCACCTTCCCAGTTTGCACGACTAGTAAAATCAATGGCATGAAACTCAACATCATGTAGCAACCCAAACGCTGGGCTACCAATTGTGAAGTGATTGAAGGGATGGACATACGCACCAGCCGCTTTCTTCAACGAGTCCCTGTGAGAAAGGGGAAAGATAGTGGGGCGACCATACGTTATTCACCTAAACTGTTTCAATGGCTTCACATCGCTCGACGTTCACGATGATGATTCCACTTGCATCGAGTGGGTATCGTATGGCACAGTGTATCATAACAAAATTTTCACAACGCTGAACGCATGTCAGGCTTTACAAATCTTTCCGTGCGCCAGCAGCCGTCATGCGAAGTTACTGAGATGTACGTACGTTTCATGTGCTGGAGCCTCAGCTGGCGTTCGGCACACGCGACCACGTCGTCTCCCCACACCACGCCCCCGCCACTGGGTGTGGTGGCACGGGTCATGCTGCTAGCGCACATGCAGGCGCTGTTCGCAGTCTTTCAGCACCTAACAGCACACCGCAGCCCCTACAGCGGCTACTAAAGGCGCTATCATCCCTCAGCCAGAACAGCCAAACGCCGCTAAGGGGCAGCTGGCTGGGGCCTCACTCAACCCAGCCAGTTCGCTTCCCTGACATCGTCGGCATGGTCAGGATTATCAGCGGCGTCAGCTTCACCAATGCAAAGGTGGGTAGACTGGCGCATCGTAGAAACGGGCCAGTATACTTAGGCTGTGAAAAAGAAAGGCCTACTTTTCTTTCTCAGAGACAACAGCGATCGAAGCGACTCCGATACTGACCACAGATCATTGTCAATCCGACCCAAACCCAAGCCAGTCGAAAGCAGGTGGTTCTCTGGCAGACGAACAACGGCCTGTATCCTTCAAAAAGTAATAGCCTTCATAAATCCGCGACTTTGAGTTTCGATAAAGCTGCGCAAACAAAATGCAGTCTCTTTTCTCACCAGCTTCTAGCCTCGGCACGTCAATGCCGTTAGCATTTGCCGCAGAACGGGTGTCAATCAACATGGTGCATGTCAGGCTTCATCACTCTTGGAGAGACTGGCTCTCTTGATTCGAGTCGTTCGTGCGTCACATGCTATGAGAAGCATGCCAGTACTCATTCAAGCTCGATGTTCAGCAGCCGTAGCTTCTCCCTCCCACGGTCGAGACCTACCGAAACCGCTCGCTTACTTCATGTTCACTCCTACCAGTCTCCGACAAGAGGAATTCGTCCGGATCAGTGTCGATATACATACTGCTTCTCTCACATCAGGTGCTGGAGAATTTCTGCAAGTGGCAATCACCTCAATTGTCACCTAGAGGTTACTCTGGTTGGGTGATTGATCAGTGAATTCGTTCATCATGCAGTCAGCGCTGGCCTCTTCCTTCAGAGACCTTTTGTCTCTTCATTCAATCACCAAGTCCTCTGGTCTTCGTGTCGCATTGGTGTCGGATAAGCCTAGGGAGTGGCTGCATGAAGCTCGATGGCTGACCTTCTTTTGTTCGACTCACTCAGAGCTGTTCATAGCACCAGACGGGCAAAAGGCATGAGCCATGACTATGAACCGATCAAGTCCGAAACTTGGTGTTGTTTGAGCTCAACTCCACTCAGGACTGACGTATGTCTTTGCATTCAAGAGAACGATCTTGTTCGGATAGAATGGAGTCAATGAACACCACATCTGGTTGCGGCATGGTATCATCAATGTCGTTTGTCTACGTTGGCATCCGCGAGACATGAAGAGCGAGCCTGCTAGTATCATAGAGCTCAATAAGATTGACTTGTACTGATACTGTCGGCTACAATGAGTAGGAGTATGGGCGTCATTGGTGGCAATGTGCCTGTGAGTCAAGTAGCATAAAATTTGCGGTCAAAAGTCTCGTCAAACTCACCTGAATTGCATGATGTGTATGTACAGTACAATGAGTACGCTCGGAGATAGACTCAACATTGTCTGCAGATACCAGCGAGCCTCGCCGTCATCTAGTGGCAAAAATGTAATGGACCGGTTTAGGAATCGAACCTAAATCCCGAAGGACCGCCTGGCCGACCGGACACGAAGAACGGGGGCTTAAACCCCATCGATGAACAAGAGCATAGAGACTCACGAGAAACATTGGCGTGGGCCAAAGACGAACAGAGCACAGAGACTCGATGAAGAACGTTGGCTTGGCCAAAACGAAGAATAAAATGATAATGGGGTTTCCCCCAGTCATCAATGAATAAAGATAGAGCTTTCGCCCTTAAGACTTCGAGAAGCCAGGAGTGTCGGTGGGGACGGACTAGAGCGACGATCCTCTAGTTTGCCTTGGATGATTCGACTCTGGCCTTGGCGACGTCGAGTGACTGCTTGACCTTGGGCTGTCTCAGTGATCCGTCATACTTCTTTGAGAGCCGGTCGTGATGGAAGTAGGGCAGGTCCTACATGACTGTCAGCTACCCACATTCTGCTCAAGCAGGAGTGTTGGATACTTACCACAAGCCACTCTGCATCGATGGGTGTAGCCATTTCAATTTGAACTCGCCTTGACTTCATGCTGAGCTTGGTATAGACAATCCATTCGTGATCACCGTTGACCAGAGTACTCCGGGCATCAAGGCGTGCAGCAATATGTCCATGAACCGTGCGGTACTCATCATCGTCGCGATGATAGATGGCGGTTTGGGAACAGAAGGCAATTGCCAGAGCCTTGCGCACGATCGTATTGTTTCTAATCGAGGTGATTGTGGCACTCAACTTGGCAGTGCCCTTCAAGAAACGACCGAGTATTTCTCGTGTTCGAACGGCCTCTTCTAGAGCTTTCATGTCCAGGAAATGAGCTTTGCACCACGCGCCGAGGTTGAAACCTGGTTGGCTGCCTTGAATCTTTCACGCTCTCAAGTAGTGATGCAGCACGTTCTCGACGGCAAGGTGGTCGGACGGATTTGATGCAAAAGCTCCTGCGAACACGTCTGCATTTTGTTGATGGGTGGGTGAGCGCAAGAAGACGGAATGCTGTGTACTGCATACGGAAGCAATGTCAACCATGTTGATCAAACAACTGAGCTTCGCCGCCACTTCGAGAGCATGGAACCAGATTGGCTCCAGTGAGCAGTTTGCGGCAAGACGACCCGAATAGGTGCATTTGACATTGTCGTCTATGTACCCCCTATTATGACTATTATCAGTAACTCATCAGAAACAAAAGTTAACCTTATGGAACGTACCATTCGTGAAGATCCTGCGCAGCGCGTGCGATTGTGTCCGGGTGAGGGGCATTGATCCAATCGTAGTTGACAATGTCGCTTGAACCCGTGGCCGCTATTCCCAGTACTGCTCTGTGAACGGAAGAGGTGAGGATGGCCGGCTCGTTGGAAGGGCTCATGACATGTTCAAACACCTCCTTACTGTAGAGCCGGAAGCAGATACCGTCTCTCGTCCTGCCAGCTCGACCTGCGCGCTGCCTTGCTGAAGCTTGGGAAATTGGCAAGACCGGGAGCATTTCCATGCCAAGACGAGGGTTGTAGACCGACTGCTTTGACAAACCGCTATCGATGACATACACAACGCCGGGGATCGTAATGCTGGTTTCTGCCACATTTGTAGCTATGATGCATTTGCGGTTCGGACCAGTTAAGTCCATGATCTGAGCTTCCACAGCAGCAGGCAATCCCGAGTAAAGGGGCAGGATATCAAGGTCCTTAGTAATCTTGCGGACCAGCTCACAAACATAGCTGATATTGTGTCTGCCGGGAAGAAAGATGAGGATATTGCCAGGGTTGTGAGTCTTGTGAATTTGTGCCACGGTTAGGGCAGCCATCACCTTGTAATTCGACAAAGCCTTTCCAGGTTCCGCGTACAGAACATCGACTTTGAAGTTGCGCTGTATATGATGAGTTAGCTTTCTATGGGTGAACTATAGCAATGTGAGCTCGACTTACGCCGGGAATGTGGACCAGCTGACAATTGCCGAAGTAGTCTTGGAACAACTTCGCATTCATGGTGGCCGACATGACTACCAGCTGTCATATTCGTTAGACCAAGAAACGTAGGGATTTTGCAGGAGAACAATGAACATACCTTGAAGTCTTTACGTTGACGCAGGATCTTCTTCAGACGCGCCAACAACAAGTCCGTCTCGACGGTTCGCTCATGCGCTTCGTCGATGATGACGCAGGCGTACTCCGACAGCTTTTTGTCGCCTTTCAGCTTTGCCAGGAGTATACCTTCTGTAACATAAGAAAGGCGGGTTTTCTTGCCCTTCTAATCACATTTTGCTTGACCACTAATGTGGTAGCCAACCTCTTCTCCCAACATAACTCCCATCTCCTCGGAGACACGATTAGCCAGCGAAGTTACGGCGAGCCGGCGGGGTTGGGTGTAAGCGATCCTAAGACCGCTGTTAAACTCGTCGTAAGCAAGGAGCTGTGGTATCTGGGTTGATTTGCCCAACCCTATCTCGCTGGATAAGATGAAGACTTAATCCTTATAATAGATATTGAGGATCTCGTCAAATTTTGCATAGACCGGCAATTTGCGGCGGCCTTCAAGAATGTTTTTATGGCCGGCTGGCCAAGCTTTCCCGGTGAAGGGATTCAGAGGAGCGTCTTCAAGACTCTTGATTTGAGCCATAGTGGCCTGGTTGCGAGCGATGGATGCCATTGTAGTATTTTAAAAAGGGGTTGAAAAAATTGGGAGGCTTTGTGAAGTTGGTTTGTGAGCGTGATGTTTGATGTGAGCGTGCGTGGTAGATTGATAGTGAGAAAGTACAGTTCTAACAGCGGGTTCACTTGAAAAGGGAATTATTTTTTGGATCTGTGCGATGATATGGGGCAATTCATTTAATCTTATTGGTTATATCACAAAGCCCTGATAACAGGGTACTTGTAGGGTCATCTAAGAGGTTGAATTACCCACGAACTCACGTTCACGTTCACTTCCCTTTCCAACATAACACAACACCATCAACACAAAGTTCGAGACTCCCAAGTACATCAACGCGTAAGTTCTTACTCCCATTCGATGACTTATTCCTCTGACGGAAAGTAACGACTAATTCAGAGTCCATTCAAGCACAATGTCACGTTACGACCCGGAATTTGAGGCCCAGGTCGCTGCGCTTCGAAGGAGGCGACGTCTGCTCATCGCCAAAAACATCAGATATAGGTCCTCCCGCGCAGACTTTAAGGAAGCTTGCCGGAACGCCCTCACCGAACCGGACAGTGTCCAATTCTTTTGGCAGGTCCCCAACCAACGATGGTTCCGCAACCATCGAGGCTGGGCTATGCTCGGATTCCAGACAACAGAGGCCCGAGCACAAGCTGAGGCAGACCTCGAGGGGTTTCAGTTTGCCAATAGGCCCGTTCAAGTCACGAGAGCGAGCAGAAGAGCAGTAAGCATCATCATCTTCGTCCTGTGACTGTTTGAGCAATGATCATGGCTAACGAAACACTCCAGATCGCCCCATTGCCTCCTCTTCCTCCCGCTCCTGCTCCTGCTCCCACTCCCGCTCAGCCTGCTCCTCCTCCTACCGCGGATGCTCCCGTGGATGCCTCTGCGGATGTTGCCACGGACGCTCCTACGGAGTCCGTCGCCCCTCCCTCTCCCGCCGAGGATGCTGCCGCTGAGGATGCTCCCACCAAGCCAGCCACTCCTCCAACTCCTCGGCCCTCCTCCCCAACAACTCCCAAGGCCGAAGCTCCCGAAGCCGAGCCTCCAACGACGCTTGATTTTGAAATCGGCACGGTTGAAATCGACGTCGACTGCTACGCGGACCTTGATGTGACGGCTACGCCTAAGCCTTCAGATGATGAGGTTACGGACAACGAACAGTAGAAAGTCAACGCCCTTGCTGTTCGGCTCCACGGGGCGAAAGCCCTTGCTTTACCTTTGGATAAAGGGGAAACCCTTATATATCCTTTTTCATCGTCGGGTCAACTCCCTGTTTTTTGTTGAGCTTACGCTCTATTCTTTATTGGCTAATGCCATATTCGTCGTAGACTAATGTCTCATTCTCTTTTGGCCAACGCCATCCGGCCGGCCTGGTGGTCCCTCGGGAATTAGGTTCGATCCCTAATCCGGTCATTACTTACCTTTCACTTTGAACATGAACATGCGCCATTGACGCTGTTCCTTCAGTAAGTAAGACCTCCTCATTTGAGAAAACAGTTTTGCTTTGAACCCTGAAACCGAGTAGCGCTTTACTACATTGACAGTGTGCGTAGGTCTTCTAGATCAGCTAGACATTTGTTTGATACCAACACCAACTGTTCTCGTCAACGACCCGCCAGTCATATGTCGTGAGGGCTGTTTCAATCACCACGTGTTTCAGATTGTACAGGTAAGTATAAGTGTGATTATTAAACATGATATCTCAGAACACCTGACAGAGAAGCAGGCACTCAGTTGCCAATGAATCGAGTTTACAGTCCGCTGTCCAATCTGCCCAACGGGAGTGGAGAGTATCTCAACATTTTGGGGGTCTATGAGAGAATTCGCCAAATAGCGTTGCAGCGGAATGACAAGGGAAATGTGCAGAAGCGGCATCTGGTCGATGACAAAATTGTCCGTGTGGCAGGGTCTGGGCAGACAGCACGCTTTTGGTTGTAAATTAGTAGAATATAGCCGTTTGGCCCCTCTTTGGGAGTTTCTTATCTTTGAATCTTCACATTTCACCCTGCGTTGCTGAGTTCTTCGGTCGAGTTTGGAAACTGAATTTGCCAATGCACTGAATTACGATGTGAACTGGATGAACGAATCTGCTAGCCAAGCCATAGCTGCAGATGAAAAGGTCAGGTCTGACGAAGCTGTGCTAGTTGAATGGCAGCTGAGCTGAAGGATCGAGGGAAAGGCAAGCGTTCATGTAATATTCAGGTCCTCCATGTGATTGCGACAATCCGTCTTGTGCCATACCCCAGCTAGAATCATGCGTCTCGCCATCACGGTCAAAGGCCATCATTTTTGACAAGTAAAGCTATAATTAACTTGAGAGGCAAAATGCAAGCTTCTGCCACCATCTCCATCATTATTCTGGAGTTGCGTGCGTTGCCCTGATGAAGTCGGCATGACTGACGATGGTGGAATCGATGCGCGAAGTGACATCTCTCTGATGTCTGCCTCACTTATGGACCTTACACGACGAACAGTGTTGGGCCGTGGAGCTAGGCCATTAAGACAAAAGAAATGCCATGTGCTACGTGGCTGTCGCGTTTCATTTGGCAATGAACTGCCATACTTCTCTTGTCTAGAAGAAGCGCTACGAATGACTGACTGATAATTGTCTCTGAAATAAGCAGAAATCCTGGTGGAGGTGGCCGCCGGCCACTTTTGTGCTGAGTTCAGTGCATACGGCTGTCACGTTGAGGCTCAACCTCACATCAGTGTTTATCGCCCCGGGGCAAGAATCGCTGGCGACCACTGCATTCTGAACGCAACTCAGATTGCATTGCAGCATCTTTTAATGGTCTCATTCTGAGTTTGGTCGCCTCGAGTTTTCCCTCCCAATGGTTGGCCTCCAGTGACCACTTCAGACCTGTTGAGAAGCAGGTAGGCTGGAATTGTCACAATCACGTCAAGATGTGAATCTAAAGCTCCGGCCACGGGTACTCGCTCGCTGCTGTAACATTGCGTGTAGCTAGCACTCGTCAACACGAGGTTTCCAAGAGCAGATGGAGTCCTGCTGGACGTCTCAGTAGAGCCTCGTTCAGCCGATATTCTCTTGATCAGTCCACATACATGCACGCGTGATTCTGAGTGTCAAGTTCGCTACATGATTCACAACTCACTCAACAGAGCTCACTTGGTGAACCAGACCAGTCTAGTTGACATTGAATTCCACATTCATACACGTAGTCAGTTACAGGCCTGACCCCCACTGAGAGCTTGGAGAGCTCCAGTGTGGATGGCACTCAGCCGCCCGCCATCGTGCCGTCAACTAGTCCTGCAGCGTGGCCTTGCAGCAGCTAATCGCCGGAAGCCATTGGAAGTTGAGCTAATAATTCACTGCATCAATTGAGTCAACCCTTGGAAGAACGACATCAAATGATCAAGTCTCAGTAGAAGAACTAATTAATTGATATGAATTATATATACCAACTCGCTGTTTGTGTACTATTCGCCTTTGCTAATGCGTCGATTAACGAATCAATCTTCCAGGCAAGACGCTGCCCGTTCTTGATGTGATTGAAAGCGTTTAGCCATGATCGATCACAGCTACATGTGCTGCCGCAAGCATGAAAGCGCTCATTGATGGCTGCAAATTACCACCAAGACACTGTCTCGAGGTACATGTTGAAAGAGAAACTAAGACATGGGTTGCGACCTGGTTATCTGGGTTGCTCCCTCACTGAGATGGAGATGATGATAGGACGTCAGAGTTGTTCTGGGTTTGATCAGCGCCATAACGTGATACGTAATGGCTAGATGCCTGAGAGCCCTTTGGCCATTTGTGCATGTCTCGTCTAGAAATGTGTCAAGCAACGCGTCAACACCTCGTTGGTTGACTTGACGGACGACTTGCCGAAGTCTTTCCAAACCTCGGCTTTGACCATTACACTTCTGCCATTACTTTAAGCTTGCAGCCTGGCCGGATGGTTCGTCAACTTTGCAACGAAATCACGCGTGTACACACTTCAGCTCGCACATCGTCTCGTATTACGAGTCTACGGAAATCTACCTACGACAAGATTGTATTCGCTCGTGAACAGAAACTTTGACCGTGACACCATTCGGCTGGGTCGCCTATGAATGAGGAAGTTAGTCAAACCACCAATAACGAGGGAGTGAGTAAATACCCATGTCGGAAGGACTGCAGGACTATGTGATCCGCGCCAATGCCGGTATGAGCTGGAAGTATTGTCATATTGTGTCGAATATCATCCATGACCCATCGCCCTCTGTTTGATATCGTCTGGAGGATCTTCCGCAACCTCTGGAGCACAGATTGAGCGATCGTCGATAGATGAAGCCAAGCTCGCGGCAATCGCAGCCGAGTTTCTGAAATCATCGAGGATGGCACTACCTGTGCAAGTAGGATGATTCTCAGCCTTTTTTTTTGCATGGCTCCAAGTTTGTTGCATTGTTTGTGTACTTGACTCTGTGCCCTATTCATCACGTCAATGTGTAGAAAGTTCAATAATGTTTGGGAGGCTTGAGATAGGTACCCGGTTCTCTTATAGGTGCCATATCATGCCTTTAAGAATGTCATTCTTGCGCATTGGGAAATGTGACTGATCGGTCGGGAATCAAACCCAATTCCCTCGAAGGGACCACCAGGCCGACCGGATAGCGTTGGCTAAAAGAAGAACTAGACGCTGGTCTACGACGAATCTGGCATTGGCCAAGAAGGAATAGAGCATAGGCTCACAAGCAACTGGGATTAACCCACGGGGAACTGAGTGTATACTCACGAAGAACAAGAAAATAGAATGGGTTTCCCCATCTACCTCAAAAAGGGTGACTTCAGCCTTTCGGCCGTATGGGTGAACAGCGGGCTATGCCACACTTCGCTGCACAGGTTGTAGCGGAATAAACGACGAGACCTTACAAGTAATCCTTGAAAGTCCCGGGGAAGGCGAGCTTGCGTTCTGTGGGTGCCTTTGGCTTTCGCGAGTCGCCTCCATGGAGAAGGTCGTACAAGGTGACGGGCTTTTTGGGGCGCACTGGCAGATCATCTGGGAGAATGGTTGCCGGGACGGTTTCAACAACTTCGCCGGCCTCGTTGACAAAGTTGAACGGGGTCGTCAGTTCTGTGGACCAATCCTCCTTCTCCACCATTTCCTTGGTGACTTGACGGCCGCACGATTGCCAAAAGGTGTACTTATCATAGCCGCCCCAGCCGAGACATACGTTGAATGGTCGTTCATGGTGCAAGATGTGCCCAGTCGAAGTGGCCGAACGACGCTCTGTTATTTTGTCCCACGATGCTTTGGGGGCGTAGGATGCTGACTGAGCTTTTGTATCAGGGTCTGACCCATTCTCGCCGATGAGGTCGCCAGCCTTCCATTTGCCATTGGCCCAGTTGCGCGAGACTAAGTCGTTACCGCGCTGGAGATAACGTGCCGCGTCTGCAGCAGGTTTGTCGGTAGACACAACGTCTACAGGTTGCTCAACGAAGGGACGGGTATCCCGATAGTCCTTGAGGATGTCGAGGGGTGGTTGTGGAGGATACTAGACTTCAAAACCTTGCTCCTCATAAGCGGCTACTTCTTCCACAGGGACGACGATCATCTCATTCTCCTCCAGCGAGCCGCCTCTCATCTGGCGCAGTACCATCCGGTCCTGCAGAGCCTTTCCGAGTTGGTCTTCAGGGACCTTGCGGGTCAAGGTGACGAAGCCTGCTTGAGCGTCGACAGACTGCAAAGAAGGTCGCGCAGTAGGTTGAAACCTAGTGGTCCCAGACGCATCTGTAACGACTCGGTGGCAAGGCACGCCAAGCGACTCGTAATATTTCTGGTATTCGGGCCAATCGGCGAAGAGTCTTTCGACGTTGCTCCCGGGGTTCTCTTGGTCGTCCTTCCATCGTGTGGGCGGGACAAAGTCATCCGACAAACCAAGCGGCTTCAGGGCTTCGGCCAAGTCTTCAACTCTTTGGTCAGACATTCTGTGCACCCTGAGTCAGCTTCGTAGTACAATTCCAATTGAAAGACGAATGATGCGGCTTACGGGGTTGCTGGTAGAATTTGTTGTGTTGATACGTGTTTTGGGAAATTCTTACGAATTTTTGTTTTGAGACATTTGTGAATTTCAAGAGAAAATTCATCCGCCCCAAACTCGTGCGGGATTCACGCCTGAAAAGACCCAATTTTAAGCCACGTGACTTGACTGATTCTTGCGTCTCGATATAGTTTATTGTTGGTTGCACATCGGCGTTTGGCAAACTTGGCAAATGAACTCTGGTGTGTTTCTCTCAGCCCATCAACAGATCTAGAGAAGTATGAATGATGGTGGAGTATAGAACGCTGCTTATGGCCTTAGTTGCATTTTCCCCTGTAAGTGGCGCTATTATTGTGTGGAGTGAAGATGGAGACGTATGGATCTTCCGTCACAGTGCATATTTTCACCAGACAATTCGAGATGAGCTTTGCTCGACCAAGGACGGCGCCTTATGATCCAATAACTGGTTACAGCTCCCAGTGAGGATCATAGTCTTGTGTCCCTGTGCAGCATATTGCATCGTCAGATGGCGCGCCCGGCGAATGGGTTCAGTCCGCGAAAGTCAAGTATGGAGACTTCAGGTCACCCCGTAATGTTGAGATCATTCACTTTTGGCATTTCAAATCACATAGAGTCAAGACTTGTTGGGTTTGTGCTATTCATGAGAAGCCCTGGGGAAAGCTGGCAAAAAGCGTCCAACGCATTCATTCTCCAAGAGTTGTCAACGAGTAACAGGATACTACGCCAAACCCGGCTAGCCATCGCAGGGAAGAAAGCTACTCTCATCAGCGCCAGTACTGGGCAGAGCTACGATGATTCCAACTCCTCCGGCAGTTTTGAACTATTGATACTCCCAGATCACTGCCGATTCTCGACACTGAAGTCATCCAGGCGCTCTCTTACAATCTCCCCTTGCAGTTGGGCAATTGGCTGCCGTTGACGACTTGGATTCGATCATCAAAGGAGAACGCTACAACATCCGCCGATCGATTAGGTTTGAGATTGACTGGGGAGGTCGTATTGGTTGGTTCGACTGTTTTCTATCGTAAAGCGCAACCGTACACTGCTGACAGTCCGAGTACGACGCAACCCTCGACGTTCCATGATGCGCAGGCGGCTTGGCATTTACAAAGAACAACCCATACTGCCTAGCTTGCCAAGGCGAGATGGACTGAATTTCTTGGGATCTGTGCCAGAATCGGTGTGTTTGATGGGTTCCAGTAAGTAGTCGGCGCTTGCTCGCAAACAAAGTGAGTCCAGGTGCCATTCTGCTTCAACTAGACATGTCAGCCAGCTCATCCAGCTAGATTCCGGACCTACATGAGTTTCGCCTGGAGCGATGCTATAGGCAGAATTTTTTTGACTAACGTTTCGTGTCCGACCTCGCTGGATATAGATATGTCATGTATTGGTGCTGCGAAAGTGATGATTGGGAGTGGGCGTGAAGTTTGCGTGCTCCATCCGCGTGCTTGAGCACAGAGGTGCTTGATTAGCTTCACCAACAATTGGAAGGGTAGTTCTATTTCAAACACAACACCCAAGGCCTAGGCCTAGAAAAACACCTGTGAATACTTTTGCTGGTCTGATTTGCCAAGTCTGTGACAATGATGGCCATGTCAACTTCCTCAGCAACTCGAGCATCTGTGACTCCATATCTCTATGGTTCCCGTCGTTAGGAAGGGCTCGCAAGACCCCAAAATCTCGGCAAGACGTTTCAGACAACTCTCGACAACTAGTTCGACAAGCTTCTTGGGAACCTTTTAATCACTCAGTATTATTTCCAAAAGATTTTCCAAGGTCGTCGTGGGACAAAAAGAGCACAAACCGCTGACATCACCCACTTTGCGCAAGCCTCGCGAACCGTCGTCGACACTTTCCTCGCATAATTTTCGGCGCAATGCTTGGACACAAGTCTGGAAGCTCTTTGCACGAATCCAATCTTGCAGAAGCTTCCTACAAATAGGAACGTCTTGACTTTCAGATACCTCCCAAGACATATCCACAAAACGCTGCCTCAGACTCAATACCCCTGTCGCAGATCACGTAGATTACTCGTTCGGGACAACAATCAGACCAAGCGGCGCTGTCTCTGCAAGGCATGATCGGGCGCAAGTCTACAGGTCATCTCAAAAGACGACTTCCCACAGCAGGCTTCGGTGTCCCTCGACAAGATTGTGTTGTCCGCTGACATTTGCAAATGAGCTGTTGGCTAAGATGTCTGGTGGTACGTTGGCCGCACGATCCGGGATGCATTTGATACGCTGCTGAAAAAGCGAGCCGATGAGGAGGAACAGTTGCCGTATGCAGACTCGGAAATCGAGGGGAACTCTGGTTAAGTGAAGAGTGAGTGTTGCAGCCCGACCCTAAGCAGTTCGAAGAAAATGCGCTGGGTCCTATTGTAGAGAATGGCACATAACTAAGAGCGAGACATGGCATTAGTATGAAAGGCATACAAGGGCTGGAAACGGGGACGGCAAGGACTGCTTTTTGTCATTCATACAAACACATGAATGATTGGACAACCTGTGGTTGTTGGGAGATCTTACTATCCGCCCCATCTCGTCAATACACACCAAGGGTTGAGGAGTATCGAGTGCAAGAGGGATTCTCACAAATCCCTCACACAGACTGGGTATGATCCACGGTATGAACACGAATTCTTGCGGCAAACCGGAAGTCAACCTTTGTTACAGTTCCAAGCGAGTTGCAGTCATCGAATCCCCGCCGAACAGAAGTATCGGACAAGCAAACTTGAACAAGCTGGAAGAAACAGCATCTATGGTAGATCGATAACTGCATCTGTTGAAGCGGATGGTTGTGTGACCTCCAAGGAATGAGTGAAAACCTGACTGCCTGCCACATCTCGCTGTGCCAGGCGTTCGAGATCTGCCCCTCAACGTCCAAACAGGCAAGTGCACCTCATTCGGTTGAATATTGATTTGTAGCTTCGTTAAAACTGTTCGAAAGTGTCGGTGAAGACCGAGCTCCGGCCATGGTTCATCTGCATAACCACCAGAACTTATCATATATTCATAGCGTAAAACGAGACATGGCGTTTGGTTCGATAAAGCTCCTCCAATTTTCGCGTGAGGTACGGAGTTCCTGGTTGATGCTGAAAGTGCTATGTTTACATGGACTCTTTTAACCACGGTGACGCGAGAAACTGGCCCTGCTGTTTACGTGCCTATTCTTTCCGTTTATGAAGACCTCTTCCCTCCTGCTTTACAGTCTTCGTTTACGTCGTTCCCTTCGCCCTTATATCTTTATTGTCTTCGCTTATGCGTGAAAGATATTATAAAAAGCGTGGATAGAATCGTAATCAATAAGCAAGCCTAAGGCTTTATCTATTGAACTTATTAATATATTTTACATTGCAATAACCTAGCACAATCTAGCACTATTAACATTACCCAGTATTTGAAGAGATAAGTGCAGATCCTAAGATAAAGGACATATAGGACATCGTGCCCAGGAATCTAGGATATAGTAAGTTGCTGGCGACAGTCGAGGATGGCGGCCAATTACCGCATTATAAAACCGCTGGGAAGCAAGCGTCACATGCTTTCTGGCGCCTTAGTGTTCTATAGCATGTCTTAACCTATAAATATAATAAAATACCTTCCCTTCTAAAAGTATATTCTTAAAGCTAGATATTAAGTAGCACCCTACTAAATAAATATATAGAGCTATAGTAATACTTAAAGAGTAATCCCTAGAACTCTAGAGTGCTTAAAGAAAGTATTATTATATAGTATAAAGACTATATTAACTTAAGGTAGGTAAGAGCTATGCCTAAGTAATTATATATAGGCTTAAGTAGCTTTTAAAGATAACTTTACTATATATTAACTCCCTTAATTAGAGACATTAAATTAACTAGATGTATAGCATGCAGGAAGCCAGGTAGAATCTAATGCTGTTAGAAAATGTCAGCCACAGTATGTGTGGCCGGTGTAGAACCGCATATTTCTCGTCGACATGTAGGCAGGTCGGCATTAAGACGGGGACTTGACATAGAGCGAACCACAACATTTAATAAGGCTTCTATTGGGTTAATCGCTGTCGAGGTAATGTGTGGCCAACTGCGCATGCAGGATTAAGAACGGTTAGTTCACCTAAAGCTAGATTGTTTAAATAATAGTAGATAGAGTACTGTATAGTATCCTAAGACGAACCTTGTAATCGGAATAAGGCTGATAGAGCCTGTTGGAGTTGGCATAGAAAACCATATGTGCAATGAAGGGTGACATCTTTAGCGACGCTGTGATTGTGTGGTGGCAAGCTGGCTATTGTTGGAGTGTTTGTTGGAGTTGGCACAAGGAGTCGTCTTCGCAGTGAAGAGTCAGTTCTTCTGCAATGGTGAGCCGGCTGTCGCTGGAGTGTCAACCATTCCTATTGGGGCAGTCTCAGAACTCGTTGCAATCAAGAGTCAATTTTTTGGCAATGCCTGTTGGAGGCGGCAAAAGAAGTTGTGCCCAGTAAAGTATTACTTCTTTGACAAGCGTTGTCTTTATAATGAAGGGTCACTTCCTTGATAATGCTGAGCTGGTTTGTTGGTAAGCCAGTTGTCCTTGGGGTTTTATCGAATTTTTCCGAAAAACGAAAGTGTCTGGACAAGGAAGAGCCGCTTTCTGGGCAATTTTGTGCCGTTGCCGGAGGGCCTGTTGAAGGCGCCATAAGAAATGATCTGCGTAATCCAGCCATGGCGAAGCTGGGCTGATGCGATAAAAGCTGGTTGCCGTTGCAGCGTCAACAATTCCTGGTGCAGGGCGGATAATGGGACTCTTTCGGCCAGCGATTCAGTATTTATGTACCTTTTTCCAGCTCGGAACCCGATTCCTGCTTCCCACAGCTCGATGGCACTCTGCCACGATTCTTGATTCAAGGCCTCCTAAACAAAGTCAGAGGAGATGCCGTATGAGCTGCACCTGTTGTTCGTCTGATTGGAGGAGTAAGTTTATAATTACAGAGGGCGACTCCTCTCTTCTGGCCGAGGCAGCACAGGAAGTCGTCTGCGCAGTGGGGAGTAACTTCTTCGGCAGTGCCTGTTGGAAGCGGCACGAGAAGTCGTTGCGCAGCGCAGAGTCACTTCTCTGGCAACCTGATCCAGTCCCAGTGGTCGAGTAACCTATCGCTGCTGCTGTGATGTTCATTGATGCGGAGATATCTCCAGTTGGTGGTGTGAGAGAGAAACTTTCTGGTGGACAGGTCTTGTACTGGTTGCTGACATAGTCTCGATCTTCATTGACTTGCGTTGGCGTCTGTTGGGAGGTATCGATCTTCTTCGGCGGCACGCTCTGACCACGGCCAGACACCGGTATAAGCTCGTCTTTCGCGCTCAAGGAATCCGGAAGCGGACGTACCTGTGCTGGTGGACCAATTGACGTTCAACGTCGCTACAGCAGGTCCGTAAACCTTCATCAGACCCTCGAGAGGAGAACATGGACGGCTGCATAAAGTCGGGGGTGTTGAAGGTAAAGTCAAGCAGATGGTTGCCGTTCTAGGACGTGTTTCGATACCCTTTGGCTTCACGTTGGCTGTGCTGATGCCTTGGCAAGCTGGCCATCGTCGGAATGTCGTCGTATTTGCCCTAAACAAGATCAGAACATAGAAGTCATGAAACTCATAATAGTTCTCATACCTCTGCCCAGGAAGACACTCTACCAGCCTCTTCCGCACGTGTCTCTGCCTCCAGGCTGTGAATCCCAAGGGCAAGCCCCCAACTCCCTTTTGAGCAGGTCTCTGGACGCCAACGAGGAGATGTTTGTTCCGGAAGTATATAGCATAGCGCTATTACCATTGTGTGAGTTCATTGCCCAAGTTTGATTGTAGTGGATTGAGGAGAGGAAGTGAGGCATCGTGCAAATGACCCTCTGGAACAGTGCATTGCACTGTCCTCGGCGGAACAGGCGCAGCCTTAGGAGAGATCCACCATTCAGGATTTATTAGCGCTACTATGCCAGCTCCAGTGGGCTTATCAACGTCCAACCTAGCACACTGATCAGAGCTCTGGTGTTTGACTCGTTGATAGGCCGCCAGGACTGCCCGAATGGCAACCGAACTTTAGCTACCCTGGACAGAGCGCGAGCGATCTCGTTGCACAATTACTAGCCGATCAATTGCGACTTGATGTAATTAGTCTTCGGTATGTTCGCGGCATTATCGCAATGTGATGAGAAAAGGTGATGACAACCCGATCAACTGGCTGGAAACGATTGATTGCTTCATGTTCGTTGCTATCAGCAGTGACCGCCTTCAACGGACTGGTGAGGCCTAGGTGGGCAGACGCAGCCGGTCATATCACCGCAACCTGCTGGCCTGATATCGAATGGAGCTTGCGAGAAATATCTACGGTCCAGACACAGGGAATACATCCCTGATAATCGATTTGCTTGCGTATTCTCTCGTGATTGATGTTCTCGAGGGAGAACAAAATATATCAATCTAGCAGACCTTTGCTGGTGGTCAACTTGGTGGGGGTGACAGACCCCCAATGATGAGGCCTCGACAGCGGCTGGGCTTTGCAAGCTGGTGGACCTGGCTTGGCCCAGCATCACATACCGACCAGACGTGTCTGCAAGCTGGGGCCTTGAGACCCGCCAGGGTTCCATTAACCCCACTGACGATCCTCATCCAGGGCCCAACATCCCCTCTGGCTTGCCTTGGACCCTGATTCCTTGTAAACCGCGTGAGTGAGCACGGGCAGTCTGGAGCTTGAGGGTCCATGTCTCGTGCTGTCGGGCCTGTCTACCTACCTAGGTAGTCTGGCTGAGTCCATCATCCCCATGGCCAAAATGCTGTAGAATGATCACGTTCGGCGATTATAAGTAGTTGTTATGTTCCCGTAGTGGCCTTCATTTATTGCGGAGTCATTATCGGCGAAGCCTTCGCTCTTCTACAATACCAGCTGCACTCTGATGCTCCTCGGCCACAAAAAGTTACTGAAGCCATCACAGCCCATGCATGGCTCCGTCCCAAAGACGCTGATGGATTCAACAGCCAAGCGCCTGGCTCTTGATTGGACAGCCGGTGGTGCGGCGATGCGGAAAAAATATTGAAGCGCGGACGCCAGAGAGGGACGGTCATCAGTCGTACGACTTTGTTGTGGGAAACTCGCGTCCGCGACGCTTGACGCGCTTTGGAGTCGCGCCAAGGACTAACAGCTGCCAAAGTGGAGCCGATAACCCACTCTTCGCAACCATTAGACCGTCTATCAACAACACGTCTGGCAACGCCTGGACATAAGGTACTTTGGGGAGAATGTAGTTGTCTAAGAGAAGGATGACTTTATATGGTTGAAGCAGTAGATGTAGATAGTCCAGAGTTATTTAAAAAGTTAATTACTAGGGAACGTAATTAACCAGAGAAATGATTGTCTTGGTTTTAACAATTATTTAACCCAGTCTGGCAGCAACGCAATTAACATGTCAATCATCCTCGCGCACCCTTGAGAGCCACGTCAGAATGTGTCTAGTCTAGTATCTACTATACTTATAATAGAAGTGTCTTTCGAGCTTATATTTTAGATGCTATCTAAATAATTTTAAGAGAGTAAAAGCGTATTATAGGGATTAGATATATCTAAGTAATAATTATAATCTATAGTAACGCAAAACAAGCCGTCTGGGCGTCGTTTCAACTTAGCAAGATAAAGAGGACCCTTCGTGCAGATATAAACCCCGACGCTGCAAGGATTAATAACTAGGATGCCTTCCTAGCCTTGTGCTAATGCCTTGTGCTAATTTAACCAAGTAAATAAGTGCCGTCTAGCGTGTTTATAGAGCAACCTACCTCTTCTATATAATATTTACACAAATATTAAATAATTTCTTTGCTATTAAGACTAGAAGAGGTTAAATATAAGAAGAGGCTTTATTAGGGAGGCTCTATCTCTATTAGCATTATATGTACTACTAAGCAGTATAAGTATTATCTTAATAGTTTATTACTACGAAAATAATAATAGTAGTAGTAGTAGTAGTAGTAGTAAAAAATTATATTAAAAGCTTTATAAATAATTAAAATAATATACTATTTAAAATAAATAAAAAGCTTTTATTTTAAGTAAAAAAAAAGCTATAAAAGTAGGCTCTAATAGTATAAAGTAGCCGCCCTATATAAATCTATATATAACTTATACTGCACAATATCACCACAAACTTTGCGCGGCTTCGTGGATCACACCCTAACTGCCATTGGCATCGGCTGGAACGGGTAGGACCCTCCTCTCGGTGCATACCGGCGTCGCCTGGCGTCGTCTGGCTTCTGGTTTGTCATGGCCGAAAAGTTGATTCCCCATCGCTGAGCTTGTTGTGTGCCGGACATTGCCTAGTCGTCTGTAATCGGATACCTGGATTACCCATTGCGGCCGCTGCTTGCTGACAAGTCGTCGAGCACAACTCTGTCGGTATCTTGTCATATGCCGAAGCGCGCAGGGAGCACTGCAATACCGTACAGAGAACCGCAAAACTTGACGTGACAGCACCGACGGAACTCACGGCTTGTTCCCACAATAGCATTTGACTCAACAACCAAGATCCGACCCTGGCCCGCCTGCTTGCCGTCTGGCCGTCCACAGCCTTATAATAAGGCTCCAGGAAGACGAGAGGCGCAGCAGCTTCCCGACTTCTTCTTTTCCAGATTCTTACAGTATAGCTTCAAGGACTGTCTATTATTCGACTACCGTTTCCAGTGCCCAGCACTTACCCGGCTGCTCAGCGATACGCTCGCCTTGCCTCCATCGAACACCGCACCGCGCTAACAAACCACTAACACGGGCGGCTCCCGCGACTCCATACATCGTCAACGGCACTTTGCATCATCACTCACTGAATCCCTCGACTTGTCGAGTCGCTAGAGCGGATTCACTCGACAAAGTGGGAACCCCGCTGCAATATCGTGATTGTATCTCGGTGTTGCAACCACAAGCAAACCTCAGGTCGAGACGACCGTCCCCCGTCGCCCATCACGTTTCGGCTGAGTCGGAAGCGCTGGTGGCGCTAGCGGACTCCCCTGCTCCTGGTGGCCTGGCTTGCATCTGTGCACCTGTGTGCGTCTGCAGCTCCCGCAGTCCAGGTGTCATCCAGCGCGGCCGTGTCACTCGTCACTTTATTACCGTTGGCGTGGCCCCTCCAGTGACATGCAGCCCGAGGGGCAATACAGTCTGTCGGACCATACCCTCCGCCGCATTGTCATAGTGTCGACGACGTATCAATACTTCGTCTATTCTTGTGACGGCCACGACACGACACGACAGGACTCAAACAAGGCCCGGCTCATTCTTCCTTGGCCAGTCCAGGTCCAGTCGCAGTCCCGAAATTAAATAACTTAGCTACAACCCTGAACCAGCGCCACAAGTACATAAGCAAATATGCCCAGCACTTCTGGCATTTTCGCCCCTGTTGCATCAGCCTTTGGCTTGCCCCGGTCGCGCAGTCGCAACTCCAGTCCCCAGAAGAACGGCGACGTCACTGATGCGACTTACACAGCCGACTGGACAAATTCCTCACAATCGGGAATCGCAACCCCAAACTCAGCTGCTTCGCCCTCTACTCCTTCAACACCCACCTTCTCTGGCAGTGCTTTCGGAAGCAACAAGCGCTTGTCCAAAATGAGTGACAGCGGCGTTGACGTTCTCAAGGGCGCCGGCATGGAGAAGCTGAGCCTCGCTAACTACCGCGCAGAACTCGACAAACTCAACGACAAGTCAACACGATCCAGCATGGAGAAAGGTAGAGACTCGGGCCGTTCGAGCATGGAGAGCGGCCGCACAAGCATGAGTGCCGATTGGCCTACTCATCCCTACGAGCTCAACACCGTCGCTGAGTTGGACAAGCTTCCTCTCGGTACCGAAGTCAACTTCAGAGCTCGAATTGCCACCCAGCGACAAATTTCAAAAAACTTGGATTTCCTTCTCTTCCGAGACCAGACGCACACCGTTCAAGGTGTGCTATCACGGGAATACCTTGACATGGTCCGATGGGTAGAGAAGCTGAACTCAGAATCACTGGTCCAAGTCAACGGAACCCTCAAATCCCCACCTGAGCCTGTTCGCTCGGCCACACACTCTGGCGTCGAAGTCGAAGTACACAGCATTCATCTGGTAAATGCTGCGCACGGAGCCCCATTCACAAACTACAAACCACCCGAGACCCTGCGCAATCGCATGACTTCCCGAATCCTCGATCTTCGCCACCCATCTAACCAGGCTTTGTTTCGCATTCGCTCCCTCGTCACTCGAAAGTTCCGCGAGACGCTCGACGAACAGGGCTTCGTTGAGATCAACACTCCTAAGTTGCAACCGGCAGCCACAGAGAGTGGCGCGGCCGTTTTTAAAGTGAACTACTTTGGCCGCAATGCCTTCCTAGCGCAGAGTCCACAATTGGCAAAGCAAATGTCTGTCTCTGCTGACTTTGGTCGCGTTTTCGAAGTTGGGCCCGTTTTCCGTGCAGAGAACTCCAACACTCACAGACACTTGACTGAGTATACTGGACTCGACCTCGAGATGGCAATCCAGCACGACTACCATGAAGTCATCTATGTCATCGATGGGTTCCTCAAGGCCGTATTCACCGCTGTATACGCCATGCCCGAGGTTAAAGAGGTTCAAAAGCGATGGCCCAGCAAGGAATTCAAATGGCTGGACGAGACGTTGATCCTCAACTTCGAGGATGGCATCAAGATGCTCCGCGAAGACGGCAGGGACGTTGAAATGGAGGACCTGTCGACTCCCGGCGAGATCCGCCTTGGCGAATTGGTACGAGAAAAGTTTGGAACCGACTACTACGTGTTGGACAAGTTCCCTGCCAGCGCCCGCCCATTCTACACCCACAAAGACCCTGAAAATCCATTCTGGACGAGGTCATTCGACATTTTCATCCGCGGCCAGGAGATTTGCTCTGGTGGTCAGCGTATCAATGATGCAACGGAACTGCGCGAAAACATGCGTGCAGTAGGCATCACCGAAGACGGCATGGAAGACTACCTGGCAGCATTTGACCTCGACGCACCTCCTCACGCTGGTGCCGGTCTTGGTCTCGAGCGTATCGTCGCTTGGATGCTGGAGCTTGGCGATGTCCGATACGCTTCCCTCTTCCACCGTGACCCCAAGTCTCTTCCTGAGCGAGCTCCAGGCTTGCCCCATCCTGAAGCAGACACAACAAAGCCCCTCCATGACGGTGCCATGCCTCCAGTCGAGAAACTTATTGCCAACTATGGCGATGCCTCCAACACCTCATGGCTCGACGAGCGATTCCAAATCTGGAGACACCCCAGCGGCGCCGCCATCGGCTACGTCAAGCAGGAGAAGTTCGCCATGATCACAGGTGATCCTCTCTGCGACTCCAGTCAATACAAGGAAGTCTGTGCTGCATTCGTCAAGTTTGTTCTCTCAGAGCTGAAGCTCACCCCCGTCTGGATGCTCGTGTCATATGAGATCCAGAAGATCCTAGCCCAACAGATGAGCTGGCGCACCCTATCCTGCACCGAAGAACAGCGGGTGGACGCCAACAAACACCACAACGTCAACGGCGGTGGCGCCAAGGCCCGCCGCGTTGAACGCGAAGGTGTCAAGATCCACGAGGTCAAACCCGACGCTGACTTCATGAAGCGTGCCGACGAAGCCATCACGGCATGGAAGGCCAACCGCAAGGGCAAGCAGGTCCATCTCACCGAGGTCCGTCCGTGGGTCGACCCCGAACATCGTCGATACTACGCCGCCGAGAAGGACGGCAAGGTCCTCGCCATGGTGGTCCTGGCGAAGTTGTCACCCAAGCACGGCTGGCAAGTCAAGTGGGCATTGGACTTCCCCGGCTCAGTAAATGGTGCCATCGAGGTCCTCATCGAGTACACTCTCTCCACCGTCACCGGCCAAGTGACCTTCGGCGTAGGTGTCTCCGAGAAGCTGACTCCAGGCGAGCACCTCCACGGCATTCGCGCCAAGTTCCTTGCCACAACGTACGCCTCCATTGTGGACAGCCTCGGTCTCCGCCGCAAGGCCGGTTTTCGCAGCAAATTTGGTGCTCTGGGCGAGGAAGTCTACATCTGCTACCCCAAGCATGGCGTTGGCCTCCGAGATCTCCAGCAGATTATCAAGTTCTTCCAGGACTAAATGGGACTTGGTAACAATTTTGTCATGAGCTATGATTGGGCGCTAGGTTGTGTTGCACTAGATACCATGTGATTGATGGATAGAAAGTGGCATTTTTGATTGATGGAAATGGTTATTGATATTTGCGTGAGACGGTAGAAGTGTCGAGCATAGAGTGCTTAATTTGTGGATGGATCTCCTTGTGTTTCTTTGTATTGCATTTAGATACCTCATTTGTTGTGATTAGATACCAATACAATGCTGAGCATATCAACTTTTCATGTTGTCGTGAATGTGCATAATGTTGATGAACCTGTGGATTAATGTTTACTCCCCAGTGCGTGAGGATGCAATGTATGAATATTTCCCATCTAAATTTAATGCACCTAGTCATATGATTTGGTTCCGAAATTGTCTGTTTCAAGGATTTGGTGATACGAAGTTCCGCACATGACCAGAATTTTGTTTTTAAAGGGCTACTCATAGTAGTGCCTCATTTGCAATTCGGTTGGCTCTTTGATCAAAAAGCAGACTTTCGACATGATTGGAGGTATAGTAGTACGATAGGATAAGCTGCGTGTTGAGAGATGAGCTCCTGTAAAACGCGCCAGTATTTGGACAATGAGCTTCGGTAATAGACATGTCTAGTTACCGTGCTTCTCCAACACAAGGCAATCTTTATCAGCTGAGAAATGTGAAATAGTTGAAATGTTTGCAGAGTTGAAATGTTCATTACCCATCTAGTCTAATACCAATCCTTTACCGTCATGACTTCATATAATTTATCCAGCAAACGTCTGAGCTTCATCCTATATGATCGCTCATATATCCAACCCAATTAGTCAAACACATCAGTGAGATATCTCTCGTTTCTCTGCTTATCGAACCACTCCTTCGCAGCCTCAGCAGTGGGTTCTTGTCCGTTCTTCTTCTTGCCCGCCTCCTTGACCATGTCGAGGAAGACTTCCTCGACGGCCTTTCCGACATCCTTGCTGCCGCAGACGTAAATCCTGGCTCCCTGGTCCCACAGCTTGGTGATGTCTTCGCGGTCGTGGGACAGTCTGTGCTGCACATACTTGCAATCCTGGAAGTTTGACGAAGCTCGCGAGTAAGCGCGACGGACGTCGACAGCCCCGAGTTTCTCCCACCTGGCTAGTTCCTCGGCGTATAGATCGTCGTTTTCTGGGGAGCGGCAACCGAAGAAGAGTAGAGCTGGGGCGAGTTTTCTGCCAGCGGCAATCATGGCTGCGCGCTCTTGGATGAATCCTCGGAATGGAGCAAGGCCGGATCCTGCAGCGATGCAGATAAGTGGTGTGTTCTCGGCGTCACTCGGAAGGTGGAACGCCTGGGATGGCCGAACGGCTACGTGGAGGCGTTCGCCGGCTGTCAGCGTTGCGAGGAAATTACTGGCAACGCCGAAGTGTGAGCCTTGTCCGGAGAGAGCTGGTTGCTCCAGGACGGAATATGTGAGTGTCAATTTGAAGGCGTCGGCGAGAGGAGAGGAGGAAATGGAGCTGATCACCATTTGTTAGTCGTGAAACGCACTTTCAAAGAGTTGGCAGTCGACTTGATGACACTATTGTCGCACCCGCATAGGCGGGAGCATGCCCAGGAATGCTCCAAACGGCAAGCTGATGGCAGGGAAACGCTCCAAAAGGTCCAGGATGGAGACTTGCTTGGCAGTGATGTTGTCTGCGTAGTCGTCGCCGGCGAGCTTCTGGAGTTGATCAGCAACATCCTTATCTTGCGTAGCTTTGGCCAGAGTCTGGATATTCTGTGTTGCTCAAGAAGTTAGCAATCAGTCGAAACAAAACCTGTATCAGAGTGTAAGTATAGGTGCTTAACCTCTTCGTGGCCGGCTGGCTGAGTTCGACGTAGGCACCAAGAACATCGGCGGCAGAGACCGCAGTGCCAGTAGGGAGGCTGGTCGGTCCATCAGATGTGATTTTGAGCATTGCATCCCAGGATAGATGGAATCGCTTGAAGACTCTAGCCACGGTCGACTTGGGGTTGAACGGGAGGACCGCGAGATAGTCACCTGCACGGTATGTCATGCCCGTCGGTAGCTGAATCTCAATATGCTTCTTCACTGAACCAGCATCCGTAAGGGTCTGAGTGGAGAGCACAACAGCTTCTTCAACGTCCTGTCTCAATGTAGTCTTTCGGGGAAAGCTAATCTCGACGTTGAGGCCGTCACCAGCTGCATCGGCACTGTCTTCAGCGCCGTACTTCTTCTGGAGAGCAGGCCAGAGCGATTCGTCCTCCCACGTTTCGAAGTCGCTGAACATGTCGCGATCCGCAGCATCAGTAGTGGCAATTGGTAACAGGCGATCACCACCAAGCTTCTCAAGTGTGTTGTCGACGAGCTTGGGAATTCGGTGGAAAGTCTGGACCCAGTCGTGATGTCCACATCCAAACACGGCGTACGAAACACCCTTCATCTCCTGGCCCTTGAGGTTCTCAATCCAGTCAACAAACATGGCAGCATTGGAAGGGGGTTGACCCTCGTAGGAGGCTGTGATTATGACAACTGGGCGGTCCTTGGGCACGTTCTGGTTCGCTTCATCCAGAGGCGCCAGGGTAGTAGCACGGAATCCATGGCGAGGGGCGTCTGCCGCGACTCTTTGGGCTAGAGCCTCGCAAGTACCGCTGTTCGAACCATAGAAGACAGCCAATGGCTTGCCCTTGGTAGAGTTCTTGGCCGGATTGGCAGTGCTTGCTGCTGCGGCGTGTTGTTGGGCAACACCACCCTTGCCAGCAATAGCTTGCTCAAGCTCCGTTGGGCTCATTCCATGTCGCAATGAAGCACGCATGTAGAATCCTTTGGTTTGATAGTCATGGTCTCCTGAATTTCCAGATTATAGCTGGGGTCTGCCATGGTGAAGTTGAAGTTCTGAATGAGCAGTGCCACGCAAAGCAGTGCCTCTTGCCAAGCGAACGGTCGTCCGATGCAAGCGCGTTTGCCATTTCCAAAAGGCTTCCAGCAGTTAGGGAACTCTTTGTTTAGTCGTTCAAAATTCTCGTCCGACATTCGCTCGGGCTTGAATTCGGCGGCATCTTCGCCAAAGACGACCGGATCCAGATGAGCCTTAGCCAAGAACGCGGTGATGGGCTCGCCCTTGCGCACAAGATACTTTCCAGCCAAGAGGGTATCTTCATATGCTTCGACAGAAAATCCTGGGATGCCGGAGCTAAGTCTCAGAGTCTCACGGAGAACCTGAAGTAAGAAAAGTAGTTAGCGCAATCCAACATAATCTGGTGCGAGACGTATAATACTGACCGAAGCGAGGTAGGGAAGCTTGGTCAGATGCTCGACTCGAATCGGCTCGCGGTCGATTACTTCGTCAATTTCCTGCTGAAGTTTTCGGTATGTTGAAGGGTTCTTCAAGAGATAGTAGAAACCAAAGGACAAAAGGCCGGAGGTGGTTTCGTGTCCGGCAATCAGAAACGTGATCAGTTGATCTGTAATATTTTGGTCGCTCAACTTCTCGCCGGTCGTGGGGTCGACTCCATTCAACATGGCATTCAACAGATCCTTGCGGTCACTTGGATTCTGCTTGCGATTGGCGACAACCTCGTCTGCTGTCTTCCTCATGATAGCGATATCATTCCAATATTTCTCGTTCGCAGCGCGGTAGAGGAAGTTAGGCGCAAAGGCTGGCCTCTTGTTTCGTCGTCCAGCTTCAGTCAAGTCGCCCATGGCTTCAATGAAAGGATGCATCTCCTCATGGTAATACGAGTTGAAGCGATAGTCCATGGCGCACAGCGCCAAAGTATCGAGTGCCAGGCGGGTGAAATCTTCGGAAGCGTTGATCGCGGTGTAGCTCCCGTGTCTGGCAAATTTCATACATAGTTGTGTAGCGATATCGTGCATCTCGTCAAACATGCCCCGAATCGAGAAAGGGCCGAATGCGGGAATCAAGACCCGATGCTCCTTGCCCCAGTTGGGTTCATCATCGTGTGTCTAAACAGTGAATTAGATGATGTGTTTGCTGTAGTAGGCTTAAGGGACTTACAGTAAATAGACCATCGTGAACTCCTTCTCGAACAATCTGATGAGGGACAGGTCAGCACAGCACCTTTTTCTATTGCGTTCTTGACTCGGCGTCAAATATGACAGCCATGCCAAAGGATATAAGAATCTTACTCGCAAAGCCGACTGTAAAGTTTTGTGGAATCGCTTCTCGTCGCACACTTCGTTTACCAGCTCATTCGACGAGACAAAGACAACTGGACGGGTGCCAAGATGAAGTCTGAAAATTTCACCTATAAAAAGTCAACAATCAGTTCTAATATTCCGTCCTGTGATGCACTATAGAAAAAAGTCAATATGTACCATAGGTGTCTGCTAGTCGCTTCACATCCTGAATAGGACTGCTGCTGAATTCGCCCAGGTTGCCAATTAATGGCAGACCAGGGGGCTGAGGAATGGGAACAGCTTCAGCCATTGCTCCAGGTGTGCCAGACGAATGATTCGGATGCGCCTGTTCTGTCTTCTCGTCAGTCCAAGGGACCATGGACGCCAAACTGGACAAAAGGCTCATTGTGAATTGTTGGCTTCACGACTTCAAAATCACAATGCCCTTGGCATATGCGCAATTCTCATGGCCATCCTCTTTTTCAAGTACGGATCAAGCACTTATACGGAAAGTTTTGGTCAAGGGGCGGGCTTTATCTCGTCAAAGTGGGAATGCGTGGGGAGCTCCCGTCCCGAGGTTTGAGCAATTGCGCGCGCCCCAAAAAAAAGGATAAGGGCCCAAGTTTAAATTGCGCCGTCGTTTAGATGGCCATGCTAGCTGGGGCCGCTCGGTGAAATTGAAAAGGAAAGTAATGGCTACCAACCTCAGTTGTTCCCAATGTTGGGGATCTCGGGGTGAGCTGAGTCGTTGGTCCGGGTATGGGTACTGCTTCGAGCTCAGTGGCCGAGAAGTGGCGATGGTCAGGGGCCGTTTCGAAACAGCAGGAGGAGAACCGGTGACAACAAACAATGCGAGAATAGAAAGGGGGTTAATGTGTTGGACGTTGGTGATACTATGAACAAAATGTGACGCCAGTGGCATTGGGGCCAAACAGCTTAAATACAATCAAGACGGCAAGGGAAACGGGAAGGGGCGAGCAGCCGAAATCCTATTATCATCCACAACGGACAACTGAGGAGTGGTGCCAAAATCCTTCATCCGCAATAAGTCTGGCGTCAGTCATGGTGGTCGACATCGTGGCGCCTCTCAGCAAGACTCCGTCAGTCACCGATCGTGGATGGCGCCGCAGTGCCGCAAATAGTGCTAGGCAACAGTGGACCGAGGGAGGATCCAGAGAATGGAATGCGGCCGGCGGGCAAGCTTCTTGTCGAGGATCTGAGACGAAGGTTTTCGGTTGTGTGAAGCGTCGTCGTCCAACCAGAGGCAATGCAAAGCCAAGCGATGCTGTGTTGGGCTGGCCGCGTGGGTCGGCTTTTGGCCAAGCTAGGAAACTTCCCTCGATGCCACGACGTCGCCATTGCATATCCTGTGTAACTCTGCAGGGGGTTAATACCACAGACGTGCTATGCAAGCGAGGCACCGAGGGTTGTGCCTCTGAGACGGCGCCGTATTTGCGGGTGGAGATGCGCTACCCAGCTCAAGTGGGATTGGCAAGTTTGAAAACGCCGTCCCGGAGTTTTGCTGTGTTTTGCCAGGATGGGCTGAGCACTTCGTCTCTTGCTTCCCACGATTTCTTTGATTTTGAGCAGTTGCCAGACTGCAAGTAACTCCGATCCCCCGACTCCTTGGCAGAAACCACTTTGCTCTGAGCCATGTAACGAGTAAAGAAGCAATTCATTAGTAGTGTCCTATTCATCCAAGCGTCTGTATAATAGTGTTTGAGGTTTGTCGAAGAAAAACACCCCCGCATGCGCAATCACACTAGTCCACGCAACTGTAGTCAACAAGCGAGGCTGAACAGTCTACACGTCTGCAGTGCAGCCAGGGAATTCTAAAGCTTTAATTCTCAGATAGGCGCAAAGCATTCTGTTGCATGTAGATCAGCTATATTGGTTTTACTAATGACTGGCTGTGCTAACGCCTTGCGAGGCATGACAGGTTTCCACGCTCATCGCGCACTCTGAATTTCTTAAATTTTGTTAATTTGTCCGATAGCTTCATTAAAAACATCAGGTCAACCACTTCTGTTCCAAGTGTGTCTCTCAAAACCCACCATCCCATCCCATTGAGGCATTGAGGCCCCATGCCCCAAGTCACCGTAGCATCAAATGTGGGCAGGGTACGGTATGAAATTCTTCTCAGACTCAGAATCAATTGGTGGGTAATTCACTCAATCAATCATTCTATTTACGCTCGCAAGATGCGTGCCTAGGTATTGATTAGGTGCCCTACCTAGCTCATCGGGATGTAAACACTACTAATACACGAAAGCTTAAGGTAGTTACGTTGGTGTCGGCGATCCCGCCTGCCGCCCTCACGCCGCCTGCAGATCGTCGGTCTTACACGGAGATTGAAAATCCCGGTGAAGACGGGAGGACGGAGTGACGAGTGCCTGCATGCTCTGTGCGTCTTTCTAGAAATCGTGCGTCCTTCTACTTGTGTGCTTCTAGAAAAATGCCAGTGCAAAAAGTGAAAACAGGGGTTGTTGCCCTGCGAATCAAACCACTCACTGTGCCATTGCGTGCAGTTCCTTGTTCATTTCCAAAAGGCACCGCATCAAGTGCATAATCCACCAGACGCTGTCGGAGATGTTCCCCCTCCTATCTTCCCTCTCCCGAGCCGTATGGGACCTTAAACAGATACCTACCTAGCAGGTCAAGGGTGCGCCGGTTGAGCCTTTCTTGGCGCCGGAACACGCCCTGCCGTACCCGTGGCCTGCTGGGTGGTTAGGGAACTGTCAGACCGCCTGGCACCCCGTAGTCCTCAGTGCTGCGGCTTCGAAAAGGGCTCCGGTAGCCACCAGCGCCTCTAATGCCTCGGTTTCCGCCTCCTGGCGACCCCATCCGTTGCTGTAAATATTAAGTGCTGGCTGCATTCAACGTCGTGGCATCGGCCATCGCGAGTGCCAAGTCACTGTCCAGTCCAGACATACCTAGGTCCTCTGCGGGATTGAATCATTGTCCGAAAACTACGAAATCCGCCCCTATTCACCACCTAGGCTTATGCACACTGCTTAAAAATGAATCAAGCAATCACAGCTCATTCATCTAGCTTCGGCTTGCGCATGTGTGCATTGTGTATTCTATGGCTTGTCGTAAAGCATCTCTTACTGGGGCCCAACCAGCCTCCCCCGTTGCCCCGATATATCCACTGCTACATGTTTTCCACTCGGTTGAGGCAATGTCCTCATAACAATAATGACCTGTTGCCGTTGATTTAACGTCGGCTATGCTCAACACCTTGCAATTTGCTTCATCTCCTTCTTTAGGAACCACCCTCGCCTAACTCAGCCGTGCCCGTACATGTTACGCACCATCTTCCAATGCCATCCGTCTTCGCTTCTGTCATCACTTCGCAAGAGCATGCTGACGAACTCCATGAAGCAGTACCACAATGGGTGGGCTAATATCGACTAACAAGGTGCCATGTCCTCCAAAATTTGTGTTTCAAGGGGAAAAAAAGGAAGTGAAAGAAACCAAAGGATGGGATATCAGAACGGCGCGCTGCGCTACAGGAAAAGAGGAATGATACGTTCAGTGATGCCCTTGGTCTTGCGAATCGTGAGATCCTCCGCCACTTCCACCCCCCGAAAATCGATCTCGAAGCCAATTCCATGCCCCAGGACCTTGCTGTCGGCGGCCATCTCGCTCCCCGTTACCCCGTCTATTACTCTCAGACGGACTGCGCTGCCGCATACGAGCACCTTGCTCTGCCAAATTCGTGGTTCGTTGGCTCGTCGGCGAGTGCGACGTTCTACGCTGCAGTCGGGACGTGTCATAGCTGAACCCTGATGCTGTAGCCCGGCCAGATCTGTCGTGGTCCCTTTCACGCTGCATGTTCTCGACGCTCCGAAGAGCTTCGCTTAGCCTTGAATGAGCAGGTCGATCCTGAGTATCCACGTATATCGAGGAAACCATATCGGCTGCCGCTCTGCCTGTAGGTGTGTCCGCGCCACCATCATATCGACCGCTGAAGGTCCGCGACTGGTCTGAATTGTTGCGACTAAAATTTGGTGGAGAACTGGGCCCGGGTCTAGGTGGTCCGTTATTGCCCGTGCCGCTGCCTTCAGCAGCTCTGTTATCGGTGCGGTTCTCGTTCTTTTCGATTGGAGTTCGGCAGACTGGACAAGTATTATGTTCCTTCAGCCATAGCACAACACAATCTTCATGAAACCAATGCTTGCATGGAAGGAAGACAGCCGTCTCGCCGATCTTCATCTCATCTATGCAGATAGAGCATTCGGCTTTCCCGTCCGGCTCCAGTAATTGCTTGTCCACGGGTCTACGGTCCAGCTTAGACAGAGCTTCTTCTGTTGCGGGCGGTGCGGCATTTGATTGTGGATTTGCTTCCATGAGTTGTGTGATGATACGATCGAGGGCTTCTTGAGAGTATACCGCGTCGCCCATCATAGCATTCGCAGGGTTGAAAAGGTTGAGTATTTCCTGCAGCCCCCGAGCAAAGGCAGGAGGACCCCCTCCCGTGGGAGGTGGCATGTCGCGAATAATTGAGGAAAATATCCTATACAAAAGAGACCTCAGTACATTGAAAGTTGTGAAACCGAGTCGATCCCATGGGGAAAATAGGGGTGCAACTTACGTCTGGAAAGGACCACCACCCCCATGGTTATGTTGCTCGTTGCCTTCTCCACCATCGCCGCCATTACGACCTCGAGGTATTGGTGCTGGAGCAGAAAAGATGGTGACTGAAGCGGTACCACCTCCAAATGTGCCCGACGTGAATGTTGTCCGTTGGATGCGCGGCGACGCAAAAGTATCGTTGTTCGCACTACCGAAAAGCCCTGACGTTTCGGTTCGTCGTGGTTGTCCCGCTCCCGCCTGGCCAAAATTTGATATCATATCGTAAAATCGCTCGAAGACCGGATCTACCGACGGTTCATGATGTCTCTGCTCCGAACCACTCCGCGTACTTCTCCGAAAATGAAATCCCTGCGGACCCATGTGCTCTTCTATATCTGCCTCATCGGGATCTGAGTCTTCCGCGTATCGTAAAGGTGGAAGATCTGGTGAACTCGAATTGGAAGAAGCCATGTCTCGGGGATCATGCTCTGGGGTTATCTAAACGAGGATGGTCAGCACGAGCAGTTCGCTCGAGTAAAAAAAAAATGTGGGATCTCCGGTCACATACGATCTCCGTAACATCACTCTCGCAACTTGGACACACCAGCCCATGATCGTCGAAGTACCATTCATTTGAGCAGGCATGACAGTAGACTACCTCGCGGCCGGCGGTGGCGTCGAGGTGCCCATCACGGGAGCCTCGAGATGCCATTTGGGCAGCCTGGCTACGTTGGTACGCCGTGAGGGCACTGAGTCCGAGGCCTACAACGAGGCCTGCGAGACGGAAAGCACGGAACGCCAGACTGAAGGTTGTATGGCGACAAATAATATTCTTGGGGTTATGTCGAAGAAGAGTGGCAATTCTCACACCTGCGCGCGGCGGTCGGCAAATAAAACACCGTGGCTAGTTGGTGTAGAAGCAAATGGTGCCAGATAGAAATTGGAAATGAACGTGATTTCTTCGAACAAAGGCCAGGTATCAAACAGCGTAGGTCGAGGTTGCGAACAGACGGGTTTCAACAAACACATGAAGGGACGATTTCTGGATCCGTTCAGGTGTGGAAACTTGCTAAACCATAATATCTCCTACATAGGTTGGTAGGTAGAAAGCCAGAACAGGGAAAGGGTCGGCATGCAGTGGAAGCGGAAAGATGCATGGAGGTTCGGCATGCCCACGCCACGCCACGCGATATGAGAGAACAATGATATGATGGATATCTTGGGCGACGCTCGGGGGGACAGCCTAAGATCGGTCTTTTTGGGGCGCTACCGTTCAGGGCAGGAGGGCGGTTCGCAAACCGTACAGGCTTCCGATAACGCTTTCCGCATCTACTGTTGCGGTACAGGCGATATTGACGCAAAGAATAGGAGCACGAGATGCCCACAAAAAGTGCATCGCAACTTGGTTGGTGAGTCGATGAATCCCAAGGCGTGCATGGGGCCGAGGATGTTTGTCAGCTGGGCGGGAGTGATTCAGCTCAACGGATGTTGAGACCCCTAGGGTAGCACTCGTTGCCTGGCTTGTTAGTGAATGCGTAGCCACTGAGCATAAACATCAATGCGCATTCAACTCAACAGATTATGGCTGGTGCATTTAGAAATTAAAGGTGATATTACTTAAGGGAGTCTTGATATCCTGATCATGTGCAGTCGCGAGGCGATTGGTTTGCACATGTGTTTGATTCCGTCTGCTTCATTCGCCACAATCCACACGCTCCTATGTTCAGCGCCTGGCTGACTAGCCACTGATGAACAACAAACCATTTCATGCCTGGGGCACCTAGTGCAGTGTTCCGAACAGTTAATAGGTATGATATCTATGTTGACGAAGCGTTGAACCAGTCACAATACCTCGTTCCAGGAAAGACACATACGCCTCCAATTAAACAAGCCATGCCTTGAACTCAATGCAAGCCTTGTATTTCAAAAAACAAGTACAGCACGACATAAAAGTGCAGCCACTCCTCTCAAGTTCACAAAGGGAGATCATTTCGAATAGATCAAAAGATTATACACATGTCGGTTTTCCCAAACCCGCCCCATCAGGGGTTTCTAAAGTCTTTCCCATCATCCCAAGCTCTTTTCACTCCTGAGACTTGCTCTGCTCCGCCTTCAACCGATCCTCCTTGTCCCACTGAATCAGTTGTTTCGACCAGCTGGTGTTCCCCCCTCAGTTAGTCACACTTCTTTCTGCCAAAGTCTCAAATGGATATGTTTTGTTCGACGTACTATCGGCTAGGGTGCCACTCGCCAGGCTCGGGCTTGCGCGCCCATTGTTCCCTTTCAGCACTGAATTTCCATGTTACGGCGACGATGCCGACGAGCACACCGGCGGCGACGGCGGTGTTTGCTCGCCAGTTGCCGGGCTGGGCATACCAACCACCAGCTGGTGACCAGACGTGCTTGGGATACCTAGATTGATGCAGGAACGGTCAATTTCGAAAATTCAGATTCGAATCAAGTGATCGGCGTAGACGGGGTGTGTCGAGTCGCAAGGCAATTGCAATTGGGGAACATCGAGGAGTTTCGTCCGCTGGGTGACTTCGACTTACGGAACTTTTCCACCACCGCCCTACAAAGCGCGCCATTATGTTAGCATTTGTGACCGTCCCCGACGAATCGCTAGCAATTGAATCGACTCACCATTTTGATTTACTTGTCAACGGACGTGTGAGAGCGGAATTCTGATGCGCGGTCTGCGTCTTTTCAATAGAGATGCTCTGGTTGGTCCTGCAGTCCCGGAGACAGCAAGCGTACTGAGCGTGGCTGTCCCCACGGCCCGAGTGTTTCTCCGCCCTCTGCAGCAGCATGGAAGCTTGCCCATGCCAGGCCCAAGCAAAAAAGACCCTTTCAGGAGCGGCTCACACGACTCTGGCTGGCCTTGCCTGGGGCCACCACACGTCGACGACAAGCGTCGAACTTTTTCCGTGACGGCCATTCGGGATTGAATTGGAGATTGCATCTCGACGACGCTCCGCCAGCGGCACAGCCAACCAAGCCGCACGTCATTCTATAAACGCACAATTGGAGGAAAGGGATCTAATTGTTATATTTTTTCAATTTGTACCTTTCACAAAGGGGGCGTCAGTCTCCTAACCGCTGAAAAGGATGAAGAGGTTACGAGCATCACAATGGAGCAGTAGACAACTCCTCCAAGCTCGCTCAGGAGCTTCCTCCCTCGCGACCCGACAACCCTTCTGCCAACCCGCACGCTGCCAATCCTCGGCAGTCATTGCGCCTGAATTCGCCCAAGACATCATCGGCGACGAATCCACATCCTCATCACGAGTCTCCTTGCCCTCACCACCCCCCGAACGAAGTCTCGACTCGGCGAAGCTCGCAGCGCTGCATGCACGATTAGCCCTGTCCAACAAGATCCCCTTACAAACAGTTGCGCGAGCGCTCATCACGCCGTCGGCCGATGCGAACGGGAGCTTCAACAATTCGAATCTAGCGTTTTTGGGAAGCACGATTATCAACTACCATGTTCTGGAGTACCTGGTGTGCAAATGGCCGCGCCTGCCCATGGCTATCTTGTACGAGGCATTGAGGGCGTATGCCGGTCAGGAGTCGCTCCAGCAGGTCGCTCGTCGATGGGGTCTAGAAGTCGCTGCTGCTCCCGGCGAAGAGGTCGACCCTGGATTGTTGCAGTGGAAGCCTGACGGGGAACATTTGGTGAACAGGCGATGGGGTTACGTGCGCTCGGAGGTGGAACGAAACAGCTCGTACCGACGTGGCGTGAGCAGTCGTGTTGTGCTTGACGATGCCTTTGGCGACGCGTTGAGTAAGCCCGAGAATGCGGGCCAAGAAGGCTATGAAGCTCTCCAGAGTGAGGCTTTCGGATCTTTCGTCCAAGCCGTCGTTGGCTCTATCTACACCCACTGCGGCCGTGAAGCGGCCAAGTCGTTCGTCACATCCCACATCTTATTTAGACAATTCGACCCGTCAACGCTCTTCGCCTTCCAGCTACCAACGCGCGAATTGGCCATGCTCTGCGCAAGAGATGGTTTCGAAGCCCCGGTTGCTCGTCTGGAGAGTGAAACTGGCCGAATGTCACGGACACCAGTGTACGTTGTCGGCATCTACAGCGGCAAGGAGAAATTGGGAGAAGGTGCGGGCCCCAGTCTGGATATTGCCAGACGTAAGGCATCCATGAACTCCCTGAAGGCGTGGTATTTGTACAGTCCGGGAAACAAGGTCCGCGTGCCGAGCGATATGATGGAGGAGGGCGCAAAGCCATGGAAGGCGCCACACATTGATATCGGCGAGATCATCTAGTCGGGGGGTATTCTTTATCAATGGGATGCGTAAAGACACAGACACTTGTACGCGGTGCATGGGGCAAAACTTTGGCTGTACTCTAATGGATGAAGATTATGGGCAACCAAAAAAAATAAGCCCTTGTACATTAAAATACATTGTAGAACAAATGGCCTTTTTTCTAAACAGAACAAGAAAAATTATCCCTGAAGATTGTCCCTGGCGGAAATTCTAAAAGCATGCTTCACCTCTGGGGGAGTCTAAAAAATTATACACCCAGGCCATCCTGCTCTTTAGAGCCACCACAGTTGGGAAGTCCATGCCAGGCTAAGCACCCCCATTTACTCTCCTTGTACAAAAGAAAAAAAGGGCATACTTTTTTATCGATTCGTATGTACATTGTATTCGAACTCCTGTACATGGTACGTCACAAGATATGTACTTTTCTTTTTTCCCCAGTATCAGCTCGTTAAAATTGCCAGGGACTGAGGAGCTTCCTCTCTCGCCAACTTGCTCTCTGCCTGCTCACGCAAGAACTTCTTTCTTTCGTACACGGCCCTGACTGTTGAACGAATCTGTTCTTTCCCCTCGTCGTAGTTGGCTCGGGCAAGATTGAGCACGCTGTCTATCTGTTCAGGTGTGTATACGAAGTTCCATGTGCTGAGGAAGTCGGTTGTGCCAGGAGAAATGTTGGGGCCCTTAGGGTTCGTTAGGAAAGGCAGATATACGACGGCAAGGCCAGCATCGGGTTCCATGAGTTGCCACTTGTTGGACTCGTTGATGGCTTTGGCGGGAGGAGGCGGTTTAGGGGAGCGTTCCTGGGTGGTGCCGACCCAGACGGTGCAGTATCCTAGATCACCGGCTTGTTCGTTTCCGGGCTCGTATTTAGCGTTGCCATCTTCGTTGCTTCCATTGTTGGTACAATGCTCATTGTCACCAGAAGACTTGCTATCGGCTGCTTTGCGAAGGGACTCTCGGTCATGCTTGGCCTGTTGCAGACGCTGGTCTGCCTCCTTCATTGAACTGGCTTCGGCATCTACCAATTCTTTGGTGGTTTCTCGGACATATTCGCCAGGCTTGGGCCAGCCAATTCCAACAGGCCAATCTTTGATGCCCCGCTGACGAGCGTAACCGTCAGCAACGGAGAGCCAGTTGTCTGTTTGAATATCGGCAGAGGCGTCGAAGGCGACAAGAATGTCGACATCTCGGCCGGGACGGAGCAGTGGATAAATGGGCAAATTGTTAGACATGCCGGCGTCCATAAGTTGAATGTGCTCTTGTTCGTATATGCTTCGTGGGGTAGTGTCGGGGAGTTTCCCGTGCATCTGATAGGCAAAGTTTGGAATCGTGGCAGGATCAATGGGATGGACTTTGCTCAGATCATCGTCTCGGCCCGAGACAAAGTCGTCAATGCTAGCCAGGCCTGTAATACCGAGAATCAATGGCTTGATCTCCTTGTAATAGTGGCTCAGGGTGGCGCAAAAGGCACTTCCAAAGATGCCCATCAATAGGGGCACTCTGATCTCCGGAAGATGAAAGCCCGTCTGCGGTGGCACGTCCTTTCCGTTTTTGAACTTGCGGCCCATAGCCCAAGTCGGGATGCCAGCACCAAATTCTTCACAAAAGAACTCGTAAGGCGTGATCTCGTACCATTGAAACCAAGGATCATCCTTGATCACCTTTTTCTCCGTCTCAGTCGGCTCTCGCTGTGTCGCCTCGACCTCTGGGATTTCATGTCGGACGACCGTGTAGATGGGCAAGGGGCGTTCCCCAAACTTCACGGCGTCGCGCTGATTTGACAATTTAAAATCCGTGTCATTGACACCGAGTTCGCCTTTGGGTACAAGCAAGCGGGCACCCAGTAATAGTCCATAGATGTCGACCAAGCCAAAATCTGCCTTAGGATCGCCTTTCAACTTTTCCACAAGACCGCTGAGAAGATACTTGCTGGTGGGCAGCGAGACCAGAGACTGGAAGGCGACTGGGGGGTATGCAATGTGAACGTTGATTCGTGCCTTCAGGTGATATATAAGCCTCTTGAGATTTCCACCTGCGATTGAGGAGTTTAGGAGGATCTGTAGCCAGCAAGAACCGCTGACACCTGCCGTATACGTGACACAATCGAATAGCCCATCTTCTTCCGTGGCGATAAGCGATCCAGTGCCTGCTACCAGAGCACGCAAGCCGCCTCCTGAGCCACACATAGCGATGGTCGGGACATCGTTTGGGTGAATGTCGTTCTCTTTGAGGCCCAGGTATTTGGCCAAGGCCACCCTGATGACCTTTTTCCTTCTGGCCAAAAACTCTCGTTCATCATCACAGAGGTTAGGAGACACACGAACGTTGGCCGTCCAGGCGATTTCAGGGTTTATGGCAGGGTCATGCGCCTCCTCCCAAATCTCGTCGGCCAGGGAGCCAGGAGCCATGGAGAGCTCCCTCTGCAGCTTCCTAAGATATCCAGGGACAAGTTTTGACCAGTCCGGAAGGATCATATTTGCCACCTTGTCAGAAAAAATAGCCCACTCCGAATCTGTAATGATGGCTATGTTTTCGATGCGCTTGACGAAGCTATCCCAAGCAGTTTCCGATGCGCCTTCATTTTCAGTCGTGCCGTCCTCGGCATCCTTCGCGGTTGGGTCTTGATAATTTCTTCCATCTTTGCGTTGCGGCGGAGCGAGCTGTGCGAATTCTTGTGAGGGATAAAGCCACCAAATGAACAGGGTTCCAGCGACGATGGTGACTGGTAAGCTTGCGCCAGATCTAGTGGACTTTTTGGAATGGATGAAAAAGTTCTGTTGAAACCTGAATTGTATTGGAGCTTTGAAGCGTCTGCTGCCGGTCCTGAGTGAGGCGCTCAGAGTCGGCAAAGACTTCCTGACGTTGCAGAAGCGCCTCATGATGGACTAAGAGACGGGGAGCACAAGGTGCAGTGACGAAACTTCAACGCGGGGATGCAATCAAAAGCGTTCTCGTCACTCTCGAGGATGCATGTCGAGCCGAGACTGTTGTCAAATTGTGTTAAGGGTTGTTGCGACATGCATTGATGGCCAATGGCTGTGAATTGGCTAAAGCAAAAAGGTCATAATTGTAGTTGAGGTCAAGGTTTCACATGGGATCGCGTCGATCGGTGGTTCGTTCCTGGCCTAGGATGCTGGATACCCTCCGGCGAGTGTCATTGGCTGATGTCATAGACATGTAATGGCTTAGATGCAGCAAAGCTTGCTTTGCTCCTGTAGTAATGACCTCCGTCCTTGAGTTGTTTTGGTGGGGCCTTCAACGCTTAAGTGCCTAGTTCTATTTATTTCCTGACTACTACTCTAGCTGCGCTTGGAGAGACTTTGAACGCATATAAAACAGTTGATTAGTATAATAAGATTGACTGCTGCCTAGTCCGATTCAACTGATTTGCTCCCGATTCGGACTCGCACTAATCCTTGATGACCTTCGGTGGCCGCGTCGACCGGTGGACAGATTACCTGACGATCGCGCTGACTATTTAAACTCTGGCTCCATGGACCGCTTAGGTACCTAGGTAGATAGCAGTGTTCGGGTGTGTACATGCCGTCGCTTTAATATGCATGATCAATGAGTGCATTTGGGGCGCCAGCGGCTCCGCACGACGCCTAGTTGCTCGCGAAAAAACTCCTTGCCCTTGTCGTGCGATAGGACATCGGCCATCAGATAGCCACTCATGGCGGTGAATGCACTGCAAAGCACCAGCTGTTGGTAGCCACTCAAGCGTTCTGTCTTTGAAACAGTTTTTTTCGCATTTATATGCCTTGAATGTGCGGTCGTTGGAGCTTCCTAGTTGCTTGAGACGTCTTTTTAGATTCTTATCGTCCGTCTTGTGTTCCAATTCACCAGTCCATGAGCGGTGCCGCCCGGTATTCTCATGCCGGAACATGTAAAGCCTTCGTGCACAGCGATAGCAGTAGCCATATTCGGTTGCTGTATCCTTAAAGGGGACATCCTTTAGCGCCCTTCGCAATGGTTTCCACGGGTCCAAGTAGTGACCGCCGTATGCCGTCTGTACTGCCTTGTCAAGGTACTCTTCCAGCTCTTCAAGAGTACAACATCCAGGATCCATCGTCTTGTCAGCCTTAGCATTCTCTAGGGCTTGATCAAGATCTAACGCGCTCAAAGTTGCCAAATCTCTTCGATTGACGTTGCGCCGCAGAACCAAACCACATCCTGGTCCGTCGCTGGGTTCTCTATTGTCCATGGTCTTGCCTTGAGTTTCCTCGGAAGGCATAATTGTGTGAAGTGTTTTAGTTTCAAGATATGAAAGTATAGAGAAACGTGAAGAGTATGTAGATTGAGGTATCGATGTCTAATGATGTACAGTCAGGTTTTATCTCACAGATGCTGTGGCATTGAGCCCATTTTATAGTAGCGTGTCAAGCCATCAGGTTTGTTTAAGCATCAAGATGGCCGCTTTAACTTCAAATTTTTGAATTCGTTTCAAGTGCCATGTGTGTCAATCCCCGGCATTGTGTAACATCAGCTCTTTGAAGAGAGGGTGCTGGCACGATGCGGGAGACACTAATATTACAGCTTCCCTTTTACTCGTTTGAAAAGCAACAAGAGCTTCGCAAACCCATCTGGGGGTCAGGGCGGGTGGCCTGGTACCTAGGTACAAAAGCCGGTGGGCGGGCGGTGAGCCAAGCTCTGCGCATCGCACCAAGATTTTCCAGCCTCTCGGCCATTTTGCAAAGCGGCAGAATTTCTGTCATTTTTTTCTCTGGTCGATGCATCGTCAAGCCTCAATTGAAAAACATACTACCTCTTTTGCCTCAAGTTCGATCTAAAACATCTGCGAAACCATTGTTCTTCCGCAATTCAGAGGTAAGGTCCATTGAATCGCAGGTGAAACGGCTTATCGAGGCTGTGCTCACGGCGATGACTCTTTCGTTGATGCGCTTCCCTCGCCTTGACCCTGCCACTTTTTGCTCTTGCTCACTTGTTCTCTTGCGTTTGACACACTGGCCCCGCGCAGATCGCTGATGCGTTTCATTTATTCTAGGACATAAGTGACCTGATTCTTGAAACATTATTAAAAAGCGACCACTGTCTTTGAGGATACGACAATGAGCGAGGCGGAGGCTACGACGAAGCCCACCGAGGCCACTCCCGCCCAAGACCAGGCACCCGCCGCGGAGGATTCTACCATGATCAAGACCACCGCCAAGATTGACTACGAGAATGTCAAGAAGAACAACAAGTTCGATCCCAGCGTTAGGGAGGTGACGGATGACCCCGAAGCCATTCGCAAGCAGGTCAGTTCGGCTTCCCTTGTTTCGACTCGCACGCTACCTTTTGTCTTGCGACTTGATTCGGTCAATGTTTTGGTCGTGGACATATATACTGATTGATCATCGCTTCAGGTCGAATTCTACTTTGGCGACTGGAACTTTCCCCAAGACAAATTCATGTGGGAGTCGTGTGGAGGGTCAGAAAACAAGCCCATGCCCATTTCCAAGATCCACTCCTTCAAGCGCATGCGCACTTTCCAGCCCTACAGCGCCGTAGTCGCCGCCCTTCGAGATAGCAAGGTCCTCGACGTTGAAGGCGAGGAGGGCTCCGAAACCGTCAAGCGCAAGACTCCTTACAAGCCCCTGGCTGAGGGCAAAGCCAAGATCGAAGCTGCCACTGTGTACGTCAAGGGCTTCGGCGACGAGAATCCCGATACACAATTTGATCTGGAGAGTTTCTTCGCTCAGTTTGGTGAAGTCAAGGGCTTGAAGCTGCGCCGCACGAACGAGAACCTGTTCAAGGGCTCCGTCTTTGTCACATTCTCGGATGAGGAGACGGCCAAGAAGTTCCTTGCGACCGAGCCAAAGCCCACCTGGAAGGGCTATGACTTGAAGATCATGTCCAAGAAGGACTACTGCGACGAGAAGAGTGATTTGATCCGCCAGGGCAAGATCGAGCCTAGTGCTACCCAGACGCGCAAGTTTTACGAGGGTAAGGACTTCGGCGCAAAGGGCAAGGGCCGCAACAACCGCGATCAGGATGACTGGAAGAAGAGACGCGAGCAGGACCAGAAGAATGGATTCCGTGGCGGCCGAGGACGAGGTGGCGGTCGCGGTGGTCGTGATAACCGGGACAACCGCGACCACAAGGACAAGACCTATGAGAAGTGAGTTATAATATCTCTTTGCTGTTCTTGCTCTGGTTTGAAGTGGACGGGTAAGACTGACATTCCCTTTACAGTGGCCCCCCAACCATCCAATCTACTGCCGAAGACAAGGAGAGCAACGGCAAGCGAGCTCGTGAGGAAGATGGTGCTGCCAGCGAACCAGCAGCCAAGAAGGTTGATACCAAGGAGCAAGCCACTGCTGAAGCATGAAAGAGCATGAGGATCCTAAAAAAGCAAAAAGGATAGAGATATCGCAGGATAAAGACAAAGGTCGAGGATCAGTGTTAGGATGCTGTATTTCTTTGCAACTGTTCAGGCGTTTTGGCTGCTGATTACTAGGTCCGAGCATCGAGGCCATGCAGGACAAGTCATGTTGATTCAAGTAGGGTACACATTGGCATATGGTTGAGAAATGTGTGAAATTTCACTCGATATCCCAGCTCTCATTATTGTGATGTGAGCATCAAATAATGCTAGCCGTGCTACTTGGCCGTCAGGATAGGACTAAGTGACTTGTTTCTCTCGACAAGATCCTAATACACCATCACATCAATTCAACGGTAGCCGTTCCAAACGCAACAATAGTCAAACCAAGGGCGATATACATCGAGGGGCCTTAAAAGCGCAAACCCCATGAGATCACAGATGCCATGAGTCCTGGTCACTTCGTGCAACAGGACCACTCTTATCACAATATGCCCGTTTTAGGGAATCAAATTTATCCCGTTGACCGCTTATCTCCAAATCCATCATATCTCACTGCAAGCAGACGCTCGGCCGTCATTCAAAAGCGCAGTCGGCCGAACCCACAAGGTTCCCCTCCATGGAGTTCCCGTGGCGAGCGCAAAAGGAAAGAAGAAAAAAAGAAAAAAAACTGTGACACAGCAGCCCACGGAGCGCCGACCACCATCTAAAGCCGGACTCAGCCTAAACTGGGCTTGAGATCCGCTGACTCCACATTGAGCCGGCCGGGAAATGGGAATGAATCAGTCGGTGCCGTTGCGATTAATGGGACAAAATTTACGAGCTATTCCAATAAAACATGCGTATTGCACTAAGTAGAATAAAAAGAAAAACAGACGGAGAGTTTATAAGAAAAAAGGACAGCGTACTTTGAAAGTAGGTAACATATTCAACACCCAACAATCCTGCTGACGGCCAACGTTTGCAACGGCGCCGTTTCGGCACCCCCAACTAGGCAAGTGGACCAGACCAGTCACACTCAACAAACCATGGATGGCTCATCCAACTTTCCGTCCTCAAGATGAACAATGCTGGGGTGTCGTCCATGGCCCACTGATCCACTCCGTGCAGGCCCCTCGGCTAGCCTGTCCGAAAGGATGTTCTACGATGGGGATTTTTTTCTCCTTTCCTTTGGGAAAAGCTTGGCTTGGCTTTTAGTATGTAATTAGTTGGATCTGCATTTTTGGGCGAATCTGATTTCTTTCGTCTTACATGTGTTGATAAAACAACGGCCATTGTTCCATCACTTGGTGTTCGTATACGGGTTTCTGTCACAGGGTACCACAACACAGCAGTTGTTTTAGACTGGTCTAATGATCCTGGATACGTTGGATGGAATTCATGGCATAGGTTTATAGATCTATCGTTTCCTTTTCACACAGATTCACCATGGCTCCTCACAACGCATCACCTGCGTCCTCAACAACAGCACATAGCCCTCACCGAGCCACCAACTTTGATGAGGAGAAGCACGAGCGTCCCGCTTCACTCATCGACTCGGGAGACAGTTTATCGGATCATGAGACACATGGCCAAAGATCACTTTCAAGACCCGCATCAGTGAGATCAGGACGGTCCCTCACATCAGTCGTGTCGGAAGTACGCGATGGGATTCAGAATCAGAGAGATCTGGAGCACGGCGCCGCAGATGAGAAGAGCGGTCTTCAGGAGACGGTTGAGGATCCGAATCTCGTGCGCTGGGATGGTCCTGATGATCCGCAGAATCCTAAATCGTGGGCTATGAGGAGGAAATGGGCGGCTGTCGTGTGTGGTGCGTATACTGCACATCTTCTAATATAGCCCACAAAAATGACTCGAGATACTAACATTGGGTCAAGTATCATGCTTTACGTTCATATTACCAGTGGCTTCATCAATGGTTGCCCCCGGCCTGGAAGCAATAAGTCGTGATCTCAACATAGAAGGCCAAGTAGAGCGCGTGCTCGTCATGTCCATCTTCATCGCGGCATACGCCCTCGGTCCTCTGGGTTGGGGTCCCCTATCCGAGCTCTACGGACGAGTCATCGTCCTTCAGAGTTCCAACATCATTTTTTTACTCTTCAACCTAGGTTGTGCCCTCGCCAAGACAGAAGGACAGATGGTGGCATTTCGGTTTCTAGGCGGTATCGGTGGTTCAGCACCACTTGCCATCGGTGGTGGCGTTCTCAGTGATTTGTTCACGGCAGAGGAGCGAGGAAGGGCCATCAGCGTGTATTCTCTTATGCCGTTGCTCGGACCAGCGATTGGGCCCGTCGCGGGCGGTTGGATTGCCGAGAAGACCACTTGGCGATGGGTGTTCTACAGCACGACGATTGCGTGCGGTTTGATCCAGGTAATGGGTCTGTTCTTCCTGCAGAAGACGTATGCGCCGGTGTTGCTGCACCGCAAGAAGATGCGCCTGATCAAAGAGACGGACAACACGAATCTGCGAACCGAGTATGATCATCCAGACCGGACGTTGTTGCAGACGTTGACGAATGCCTTTGTTCGACCATTCAAGTTGTTGGCTACCCAGCCCATCGTCCAAGTCTTGTCGTTGTACCTCATGTTCTTGTACGGCATGATATACTTGATTTTCGCCACGTTTCCGACTCTCTTTGTGACAAAGTACGGCGAGACGCCCGGTATTATTGGCCTCAATTACATATCCATCGGTGTTGGTTTCTTTCTCGGAACACAGGTTTGCGCGCCTCTGCAGGATCGAGTATACGCTGCTCTGAAGAGAGACGGTATGTGCCTGATGGAGGACCGGGACGGCCAGAGTTCCGAGTCCCCATGATGGTTCCTGGAGCTCTGCTCGTGCCCATCGGCATCTTCATCTACGCGTGGACAGCCGAGGCTCCAACACACTGGATCGGTCCCAACATTGGTGCTGCTGTTTTCGGCTTTGGATCCATCATCGGGTTTCAGTGCGTCCAGGGCTACATCGTCGATTCGTATCCTCGCTACGCGGCCAGCGCTGTTGGCGCCATCACCGTGCTGCGGAGTTTGGCAGGCTTCGGGTTCCCGCTCTTTGCGCCAACCATGTACAAGAACCTGGGGTATGGAAAGGGTGGCACCGTTCTGGCTGTCATTTCAATCACCTTTGGCTTGCCGCCGCCGTTTCTGCTGTGGAAGTATGGCCAGACGTTGAGGGCGAGAAGCAAGTATAGTGCTGGAGCGTAAAAAAAAACCGATATGGAAGTAGGACATCGACATCTGAAAGTATCATTAGGCACTGTCGGGGAAGTGGTGGAAATGTTCCGGAGAATCAGGTCGAGATATCAGTACTGGACAAGACGAACATACAAGTCAGAAAAGACTTTTCAGGCGTTACGGGTGCTTTCAGTCTAGCATACGCATTATTGCGCGCAAGCAAGTCATAATCATATATCGTTACACTTCAACACCATATAATTAATGACAACAGTTTCCTCCTATTGCCTTCAATAACACTCAAAATAAATCACCACTTATAAAGTGGGTGACAATCTATTTTATATGGTTATTTCTAATCTTTATAACATATGGCCAAATGCCGTGTTTTGCAAGTCTCGTACCCAAGCAAATTTAAGTAATCTATCAACGGGTATTTCTAAAACATTTTCATCAACATCTCTGGCGTAATTCCGAAACGAAAACAGGCTCAAACAGAGTAGTCCATCTTCCCATCCCCGATCACCTTCCAAAACTCCTCTACCAACTCCTTCTGCCCCGTCGACGCCCCCCTCACGGCCAAGTACACACGGGACTCCAGCTCGGGCTCCCAGTTACCAGGATTTCCACTGACCATGATACCGCCCGCCTCAGCAAGAACGCACCATCCCGCGCAGACATCCCAAGCCCAGCATCCGCCCTCCCAGTACGCATCCATCTGGCCGGCTGCCACGGCCGCCATGTTCAGCGCAGCAGAGCCCAAGGATCGCAATGATTGCACCATTGAGCCGCCCGTCTCTTTGCTCGCAGCCAACTTCTTGAACACCTCCGTCTTGAGTTCAAAGTTGGGTCCGTCTCGCCCGGAACCCCATTCAATGGCTACCAGGGAGGTTCCGAGCCCCTCGAGGGGCCGGGGGACTTGGCGAGCGGGAGCTTCTGAGGCGCACTTCCCTTGATGCGTGTCATGTATGCGCCTTTGCCCTTGATCGCTGTGAAGAGGAGGTCTTGCCAGGGGTTGTAGATGACGCCTACGGCCGGGGTGCGATCGACTGCTAGGCCGAGGGAGATGCAGGCGTTGGGGAAGCCGTGAACGAAGTTGGTGGTGCCTGGAATTGGCTGTTTAGAAGACCATTGCTTTAAGGAGGATAGGGTCTCTTTGAGATAGGTACGTACCGTCAATGGGATCGACTACAAAGGTAGGTTCAGGACCAAGCCTCATGCCAGGCTTATACGTCTCTTCGCCCATGAACGAGACGGATGGAAACGACGTCGATAGCCGCGTCGAGACCATCTTTTCCACCGCCTGGTCAGCTTCGGTGACGATGTCGACGGCTGTCAAAATAGTTCGTCAGTGACGGAGTTTCTTCTTTACTTTCTTCTTATGCAGATGTTATGGGGCTTTCAATTAGATTCGTAACGTACAGTTGAGCTTCGTCCCCGTATCAAGATCAGCAGGGTTCGCAGCGAGAATCATCTGGCCGGCTTCGTAGGCCACAGCCACCATCTCATCGTGTACAGCTTGAAGATCGAGACTCGCCATTGGAAGTGTTTCGCAGTTCGAATTAAGTGTTCGATGATGCTGTAAGTACAAGAGGGAATAGCGCGGGAGCTCTAATATTTGTGCTGGTGTTTTTGCTTTTTGGATGTGCCTGAGTCCTGACGTGGGGTACAGCTCAGCGAGGGGCAGCTCGAAGCAGCAGTTTGGCGGGGTGGCATACAGGGCAGCTCTAGAGCTTGCTTGGCAGTGCGGGTCGATTCCGCTGATGACGCCAGTCCATGGACACACTGGCACGGACAATATATGTGTGAATCAAAAGCACTTGGATAATTATCACAGTCTGGTAGGAGATAATTGCATATCAATCTGTCCAAATGAAACGCCAGCCTCATCAGAGGCTCCCTAGTGCTAAAATACAGCCTAAGCAATAACACAAAACCACATGCTGTTTGGTTCATCATTAATTGTCCCATCCCGCAGGAAGTAGCTCAAACAAACGCTGTTCCAACAAATCTTGCCCACAAGACGACTTGGGCAAGCCGCATGAGCAGAATTGTTTCCATCGCTGATGATTTATCACCGTTTTTCAAAACCTCCTTGAGCCCATGCCAGTTTGCCATCAAACCACACTCCACATCAATGAGTTTCATCCTCATACATTCTCCCTAAAAGCAGACCTCCTATCCGTGGGACTGCTGCCCGCGCTTCCCGGCTCTCCCTTCGATTTATGTTTTTGCGCACTAGCAGTGTGGATAGGTCGAGGGCTCACGCCCCGCAGACTCGATGCGGCGTCGTCATCAAAGGGGTTCTTGCTGTGCGCTCCGCCGGTGCTGCGACCCTGGCGACCACGTTCTTCGTCATCGTAGGCCGCGCCGGGAGTTGCAGCGAGGTTCATGTTGTAGCTGCCGCCGCCACTGTACTCGGTGTTGCCATGTCTTCCAAGCTCCTGTTCTTCGAGGTAGCCGTATCCGTCGGCCTCGTGGCCTACGCGAGCATCCCAGGCCTCATCGGGGTCGAGCGGACCGAAGCCGCGACGGCCGCCTGCACCGCCTGCACCACCATGGAGAGGCTGCTCATATGCGCCGGCGGCAGATCGGTTGTTGCGGTTTTTGATCTTGCGCACTTGGTCGTTGACCCAGCCGACGATGCCTCCTGGTGCTGGTTGTGGCGGGCCGTATGGGCTTTCGTTTCGTTTCCATGGCAGATACGAAGAGAGACTGGGCGGCGGTAACTGTAGATGAGACATTAGCATCAAGCCTCTAGGCAGAATGGCCGCAGTGTGTGCTTTGGTGAATTGCGCGGGAACACACAAGATACGGTTCTGGGCCGAAAGAGCAAGGGCAAGCTGGCGAGAACATACGCCCAATTTGCGCGCACGCATCTGGGTGAAAACCACCCAGCCCACCGCCGCTGCAATCAGCAGGACGACGATGGCAATGACGATTCCTCCGGCCGTGGAGACCATGGTGACCGAAAGCTCGTGATAGTTTTGGGGGCTTAAGATTCGAATGTTGAGCAGAGAAACGAGACCATTGATGCAATGGCAATCAGCGCACAATGAGCCTTTCCATGCGGCAGATGAGCGCAGCAAGGTCTGGTGCGCGACAAAGATTGAGTCAAACGAAATGGGGGAAATATGACGCCGACGCTGACGCTGACGCAGAATGTTGGAAGACGCGAGGCAGCAAGATTTCCGAGCTTGGAGGAGTGGAAGTGCGACGTGGGTGGACGAGCCGGCTTGATCGGGCGGCGAGCAAGGTGGTCGTCAGTCAGTCGAGGTGGACTTCGGACACGCTGACGTTTGATGCAGACTGGAGTGCCAGACCTGCCAGACCAGGCTGCTTTCTCTTCTCGAACAGTGAGCGACGCAGCCAATGGCGCCGCAGTAGCGATGCCTAAGCTTTGGAGCTCTGGGCTCTGGGACGAGCCAAGGTGCCAAGCTAGAGCGCAGCCTGGTCCACTGTGGATCGCGCCGCAGCCCAGTTCGTATCGACTTTGCCCTTTTCACCTGGACCATGACGGGCTGGGCGCCTCTGGATGAAAGCGGACTGGTGGTTCCTGTACCTGACTTTCGTATTTCGTCAGTCGCATCGCTTGTTTCATCTCCTGGTCCCGATGCGGTGGATGCTGAAACGCGCTTTATGCCGGGGATTTAAATGGACAAGATTAATTATCGAGTTTATTTTTATACACAAAACGGTCTGGCAAATCGCTCCAAAAAGCAAAGACCGAGGCTGCTGCTCTCCAGAACGCGCTCAGGGTCATGAATGAAATTAATTAGTATGCACGCTTCGCTAACATTGATCCCAATGACCGCCCTTCTTTGCAAACTCCAAGCCGTTCAAGAAGTCTTCCACCTTGCATCTGCCCAGCTTGTCTGCTTTGCAGCCCTTGGGTGGCACAACTCTGTCGTTGACCAGCACTCTAACCAATTCGTGGTCATCGTTCTTACAGTACATCTTTTCAACGTACATTCGAGCACCGAAGGGCACAGCACAAGACGCAGAGTATCCGTCTGCGTGCTTCGGTGAGACCCGGTGGTCGGTGGGCAGCTGGGTGTCATTCGTATAAAGACCCAGCGCTCCGTACACGGTCATGAGCGTGTTGTCGTGGGAGAAGTCGGCGTACAATAGCCGGTTGAGCGGGAAAGTATTGGGGTGAGCATCGAGAGTCGCGTTTGTCGTCGTGTTATCCTTGACGGGGGTCTTTGTCAGGCGAGCGATAAGTTCGCTGACGTACCCCACGCCTTGGGTTGGGCCAAGTGGATTGGCAGGCCCGTATCCGTACCATTTTTCCAACGATTCGTAGTACTCGTATGATTTCCACTCTTCTTTGGAGAACAGTCGGCAGAACTGGGACAACTTGGCCTTTTCCGAGTTCACCGTGTTGAAAGGACACAAGTCCATCATGTACACAGTTTCTTCGAGCGTCAGCTTGGCGCCCGGGAGTTTCTTGTTGAGTCGGTCCATGACCGGCGTGGCCCAGATCTCTCGCCAGGCCTCTTTCTTCTGATCTCCAAGCTCCGAGTCTGGCCCCTCTTCGAATGCCTTGCACGTTCCGTGGTCCAGGGGGTTTTTGAACTCATCACCCTCAGGGATGACCAGAATATCCGTCAGGTACTTGCCACCATCCTGACCCTTGGCGCGGTAAAATCCCTGGAGGAATCGCTCGGCCGACACAATGACTCTGTCGGAGCCAGAGGCTCGGACAAAGGGATGCGTTGTTTCCTTGGCGAGCTTCTCGTAGCGCTTGAAAAAAGTCTTGCCCGACTTGGTGAGCTCGTTCTCGCCCAAGGTGGTGAGGTCGTCGGAGTCCAGAGAGTAATTGTAGTGTTTTATAAATTCGAATCCCTTGCCATAGTCCTTGACATCTTTCTGAATGCGCCCAATCAGCTTTTTGTAAGCCTTGGATTTGCTCTCCGTGGGGAAGCGAGAGCCGTGACGCGACAAGACGGAAGCGAAAATGACATCGCACCCTGATGGCACGTCTGGGTTGATCGAGCCATGGGGCGCGGAGAAGTAGGGCGAGTACTGGCCCCAATGCTTGTGAGGATCGTAACTGCAGCTTGCGTTGTTGATGCAAGATGTGCTATCTGATCGATCCCGCCTAAATTACCAGAGTCGCATCCCGCCACAAGGTCAGCCAATCTGCGTGTATGAATTTGATACAGCCCTTTCCTCGTCACATAATTTTATTGGTGAGGGTCGCGGAGGTCAGGGGTGAAGGTGGCATTCATGACGTTCGATGGGTCACAGGAAGGACATACCCGAAAGCAAAGCCGAGAAACAAGAAGGCAGCAAGCAACATGATGGCCATTGAAAGCTTGAAGAACCTTGACCGGGGTGGGCGCTCGTTAAAAACCAGCTGGGCACGATTTCTGTCTGACGCTGGGACCGGAATTGCTCTGTATTTATGGTTTGGCGTCGCCAGCGCCTTCAGAGGCGACGGCATTGGTAATCTTGTCCATCCTGTCGGGCCGGATCGTCAGCTTTGGGCCTGGCATCCACCAATCGATGGCTCTGGTGAAGGCATCTGCGACAAGAACATTATTGTTCTTATGCGGATAATAGTGTACAACGTACAGGAACTGGGTTAAAACCCGCCGATCAAAATGGGGACGTGGGATAATAACGGAGCTCTAAGAGGAAGGTCGGCAGCTCGGCGCGTGAGACATTAAAGCATGTCGAGTGTTTATGCTAGCGATATTCGGTGACCGAGGTCTGCTTGCAGAGTGGTGTGGGGTATTTTTGGGAGCTATTTGAAAGTCGAGGAGGGAAAAAAAAGACGCCGGGCTGTAGTCTCGATAAATAATGAGACTCGAGCTCAAGTTCCCCAGGGGCCAGACCAAGCCCAAGCCCAAAACGCTTACAGATCCTCTGTGTTAGTGTCGACTGCAGTAGGACCCCTGGTTCCACATGTGTTCTCTCGCCTGGACCTGCATCGTAGCTCACGGGCCCTCGTCAGAGCTTGCCTGCGTCAGGTTTCATCTTGGGCTTGGTCCGCATCGCCACCTCGCTGAACAAAACCAACATGTTGCGCCCTGTTCTTCTCGCTCCATGCTTCTTGTACGAGCGTCATTCGAGCAACGAAGGCAACATCAGGTCAACCGCCGTCCAACGCAGGTAAAAGATGGCCAGATTATATCAGATGCTCGGACGCCGCGTGCATTTTTCAACAGTACGTGGTCTTGCGACGGCTCCTCCCGACTAGCCGGTATGGTCTGTGATGATCTAGCGCCCGGCATCGAGCCATGACTTTTGTTTCATTCAATGTCTGTTTCAACATGACTATCTCCTCCCCCAGAACCCCTCGTCCTCCCGCCAACATCGACCATCCGATGCTCCCTTCCAGCGCTTCCCGCTTGAGTCCAGGCGTCAGATCCTCAGTGGTCCCGCCTTGACGCTCCATGATGACCCTGGCTCATCTCGACCTTTTTGCACAGCCATGTGCTAAGACAAATCCTCGTCTTCCATGCCGCCGGACATGAATGCCCTCAAACATTATGTACATAAATGGTATCATTCAATGATATACAAACTCCTTGTCGGAGAACTCTATTTCTTCTGAAATGAAGTGGGTGGCGAGGCTCTGCCTCACCTACCGAACGCCCATCGGTGGCTTTCCAAGCCGGGCGTCATTCTTGCCAAATGTTGCAGTACGCTCTAGTGGCTGATCATCATATTTCTGCAAAGGTGTGCTTCCTGGTGACTGGGTTGTAGGTGCCGTCTGATCCTCATCCTCAGTATGCCACGTCGCTATACTGTCGAACGATTCATAACTGCGCCGACCGTCTGGTCCGTTCGATGACACAATTTGATAGAAGCCATTATTTCCTTTCAACGGCTTCGGTTCGTTTGTGATTGATTCCAAGCTCGCGTTCTTTTCTCGGTCGTGACCTTTCAACAGCCATGTTGAGACACGGGAAAACGATTTCTTTTTCCTCAAGGGCGGTCGGAGTACAATAGGTAAAGGAGGCGGTAGTGGCCCGTCATCACAGGCTTTTTTGCCGGGAGACTTGCCCGCCTCCCTGTCTTCGTATACCAAACCTTTCTGAGCACCGTTCGCTGCATGCACGTTCCTGATGGGTGCAGTCTGCGGCCGGTCAATGTCTGCGTTAAGACGCTCGGCGAACGATGGAGCTGCTGGCGGCAGTGCCGGGATAGAAGGCATAGGCTCTAAATCTTGTGTGTGTTAGCACATGTCGTAAAGCACAAGACTCAACCTCGAGCTAGTTTCCCGGAGAGAGGCAAATCACTTATGGGAGTTGACGTCGCATACCAGGCATAGTCCGCGCCATCGAATGCGAAGTAGATGGCCGACTACTGACATAGAGACTTTGTCGTTCTATCACATCATCGATTTGCCTTTGTAGATTCTCCACCTCGATGAGAGCACTTGCGACACGTTCCTTGATTGCATCAACCTCGGGAGCCGTGTAAGCTCTCCTCCGATATTTTGACTTGGCTGGGATTCGCGGTGGAACAATGTCCTCTCGAGAGGCTGCCGGGCTGACGTCAACTGGTCTTCGTGGAATATGGAACGACATAGATGAATAGCTGCGCTCTCGGCACAAGTGATGGTCCTGCTCTGACCGTTCGGCGCAATATGCCGGGGGAGGTGGTGGCGTGTAGATCCTGGGAAATTCGAAATGAGGTAGAAGTGGCGATATACAATGATCCGGCATGTATATGCTGAGTTCCAGGGGACAGGAAAAGGTTGGTCGCGTTGTCACTTCTTCAAAGTCCTGACGATACAGTCTCGAGACCGATTGCAGGCTGGAGGAGTATAGATCAGATTCAAACTGAGATGACCCTGACTGGACATGTCGAAAGTTCGATGGTGCAGAAATCAGCGGCCGGCGCGATGATCCATCTGACCAGAATCTACTCCTCCCAGTAAAGCTTGTTCGACTTGATCCAAAGCTCTTCCTGATAACAGCTTGTGGTTTGCGGCCGTAAGCATGGTATCCAGATTCAGAGATACCGACGGGCCGAGGATGCAAGGCTGGTTGGTTTTTGACGATCATTGGTGAATGTTTATCATCATCTTTCACAAGGTTTGACCGTTAGCTGCTCATTCTTTGCTCTGGTGTTCCTGGGCTGCGGGGGTAGAGTGCTGATGTATATATCAGACGTGTGGAATGCATTATGCCTACATACCGTAACCTGACTCGCGTTCGAAGCATGAGCCAAATGGAGATAAGCAAATCATTATAGCTGAAAACCACAACCCTGAGGCCTCTCGGGAGGCGTCAGTCGAGCCTTTCATATTACAGACAACTTATATAATGCTGTCTCCCCAGCATGCCTATGGCGTGTTCATGAAGCGAGTGAATCAGCAAAAAGGAAAAGACAAATAAGAAAACCGATGACACATGGGAGTTACAACCGGCCAGCGATTTGATCAGGTGAGCAAAGGCGAATGAAAGAGGACAATTCCAGTCAAGGGGTGGCATATAAGCGGAAGACGGTCCTTTTAGACAGGCACAAAGAAGCCGGCGGGACGAGAGCCTCATCTAGCCCAACGCCTGGGCCTGGGCCTGGGCCTGGGCCATTGTGGCCCAAATAGAAACAAAAAAAAAAGCTCTGCTCGATGATGAACAGCAGCTGGGCCTGGGCAGTTCATTGTTGAAGGTGCGTGATGGTGGGATTTGATAGGCCATGCTGGAATGAAGGTCAGCCAGTCGGCGCTTAGAGCTACGGGGGCGCATCACAAAGAGCGTCAGACGGTCAGTCGAGCTCAGCGAGTCGATGACTTGCATCCGCCTCTGATCTCGTCGCCCTCGTCACAAGCCCGTTGGCGCATTGCCACAGGCTCCTCCCGCAGGGGTCGCGTGGTCTGCAGACATTGGCCAACAGGGCCTGTTGTCCAAGTCCGCCACAGGAGCCGTGTTTCCACGAGAAGTGCTTTCTGGCCACGCCACTCGCCCGTGAACATCCCACTTGGCGACATCAAGATTCCATGACAGGCAAGGCTTATTGGCAAAGCAATGCCTCTTTCGTCCCTCGTCTGCCAGAGAAACCCTGCTTCTTTCCCTATTTGTTTACATTACGAAGCTGCCGCAGCTGCAGGCAGTCCTTTTCCATACAAACTTTGTTTACCTGCCGGACGTGACGGACTAGCCGAACGTCTGGGGTGGCGCCCGACGTGATGGAGGTGTTCATGTCTCGAAGATTCCCGTTTCCTTGGTCGTCTAGCAATGGGCCACTGGACATCTGCAGCTGGAGGTTGAACCAAGAAGCATATTGGCACTAACTCCGTGCAGGGGCCCGTACACCATCGTCTGGATGTGGTTTAATATATCGACTGTGCCGCGCTCGTACTAGGTGGGTTCCCGTCGCAGAGTAGGAGCAGAGAAACTGCTGGATGGGGGAAAGACCTTGCGAGCAACGCCGACACATGATAAATGGTCGCGATGCACTTGGCAATCTGGAGCTTTGCACTTCATCAGTGGCGTAACTTGAGTCAAGGTTGGTGTCTTAACCTCCGCCAACTGGCGGAGGGAGCTGGTGTGAAGAACAATGCCTCATGCTTGTCTCACTTCCTCGGGCCTGCCTGCCCACAGAGAGGCCGTCCACCGAACAGGTGCTGGAGAAGGGTCAGCAAGCTATAAATATAGTGCACACTATCACGTCGTAATTAGTCTGGTGTGTGTGGATGTCCAAAGACGTCAGGAATGCTGAGAGTGCGCACCATGCTTTTGTCGTGAGCAACGTTGCGGCACGAAGACGTAATTTGTCGCAGGATCATGCAGCATGTGACAGAGCGAATCTTGGAAGAATCGAAGATGCTCAGTACGGTCTGGTCATGTTGAGTTTTTTCGGACGCACATCTTGCTTTCAGGTCCTTTGTTACAACCCTGGTTCTTTGTCGAAAGATGGCCAGCAAAGGAATGCGCTGTTGCTAAAGATGGTCAGAGAAAACTGGCGGATGAAGATGTAAAGCATGTTGAGCACCCTGCCGCCTTGAAGTCATGGTCGTATCTGCCGTCCGCGCCATCCGTGGCAGTGTATCGCGTCTTTACCACCCTAGGTGTCTAATCAGGTGCTTCGTTGTATCCGACCAGTTGACATCTTGTGTATCAGACCGAACTGTGTTAAAGCATCGCTGCCCTGAAGATCCGATTCTCAGTGTTACCAACTGCTAGGCGAAACTGCCACCAGACCCTTTGTCCCCATTTAAAAGGCACCAGAACGCTGCTCCATGCCGTCTGTGACGCTGGCAGCAAAGGAACATTGCCGCTGCACAACCTATACCCTTCTGGGACAGTGGGGCAGCGGTGACCGCCGGCAGAACTTCAAAATCTCAGGAATTAGCATGCAGAGCTCAAAGGCAGTTTGTAGTCGAGCGTCGAGTCGCACTTGTCTTTCGACGGCTCGTCCGTCAATTCAGCGAGTAGGATGGCCAAACGATCGTCCCAGGGCACAGATGGCGCTGCGGCCTTCCGCAAGCGTCAAAGGCTCACCCAAGAAACTCCAACTGGAGAAGATGTCACATCGAGTGAGCAGTTGCGGGCGCTTCTGACATTTGATCAAGACATGCGAAATGCCCGACACGGTTGGTTTCTCCCTCAGGCAGAGTAAAAGGTCTGGCGCTCCGTAGTCAACCACCACCTTACTAAGACAATGGCAGGTCTCCAGTCTCTCAAGAAATTTCTCGACGACATTCTAGCCACCGATCAAGACAGGAAATCCAAGTTGGCCCTTATACAAGAATGGCTGGAAAATGTCAAACCACGAGATGCCGCGAACGAGGATGCCGTTCATCTGCACGACATAATGGAGATGTGGTCTTTTGCCATTCAGGTCAATGATGAAGGTGTCATGTCGGCCGTAGTGGTTGTTTTGGCCCTTCTTCTGCAGATCATTGGAGACTCGCTCCATCTCGTTCCGTATGGCAATGGAATCTGCCAGACTTTACTGCAGGAGCCCCAACTCAAGGCGATATCAAGGAATCTCTCATCGGAGAAATCGAAAGGCTTCATTATTTCTCCAACGCTACGTCTGCTGCGCGAAGCTGTGTGTCTGGATGGCGGCGCATACGCGAAACGATTTGTTCGAGCGAGATCTTATACATTCACGGCGCTTGGAAGGAACCTCGAGATTGCTTCTACCGGAGAAACCCAGGAAGATTCTCGAAAAGCCTCGATCAGGTCCAATGCCGTGCGATTCTTCCTCAGCTGTCTCAAATACCTGCATTCGGAGGGTCGGAGGGAGCTTCTGTCTCAAAAGGATCTGCTGTCGCATTTGACCTATATGATCAAGAATGACCCTCCTCATCTCATCCTTGAGGTCCTAGAGTCTCTGAAGACATATGTTTTGACGGACAGCAAAATCCCCAGAGAAGTGAAATTCAGAGCATTCAATATCAAAATGTTGATGCGTCTTCTGTCTCTTTACACTTACTCTCATCCTGCGGGCAGCACGGACGAGAAGGATTCGGTTTCAGAAAAAGCTCATCAATTTCTGATGTACGCTTGCACAACTCCAAACGCTGGTATCCTCTATCCTTATCGTGGCCTGTATCCGAAAGAGGTCGATGACGAGTTCTCAGCATTGTCTGCTCAACAAGCGAACGACCACGAAACGGGTGACCCTTGGGACGGCAAATTGAGGGACGGTGTGCCTGTATATAACTTTGTTCTGTCTGATTTTGTCAGCAAACTTCGCCCATGGTCCAGTTTAAAGCACTGTGAACTTCTAGTGGCCATTTTCACCGCCTCACCGGAGCTGATATCAGATTACTTCTACAACAACCAGTCATTTACCTTCGAACCGAGACTCTCTATGACATGGATTGGCTACGCCGCCTTCATTTTCAATACCATGATGATTCCACTCCCAGCCTCGTTTGGCGACCCGACCCGTTTCGCGACCATGCCTCCTCCTACCTCTGTTCTCCTCGACAACATCATTCCGCGTCCTATCAACCAGAAAGTATTGGTCCGATGCTTATCCACTCAGTCACACCTGACTTCATTTTTCGCTACAAGAATCCTTGTTGCAGCACTAGAGAAGCTTGCTGCAGCACTGAGAATATTGAGTGGTTCATCCAGAAGCAGAGGCACGTTGTGGGCAGATGCCCGGCGACGAATTGCGGACATGTTTTGTCAGAAAATACCAGACATGAAGGAAGTTGTTCGTTGCTATAAAAGCATTCCGGCTGAGAATGTTCTGCACAAGACCTTAACAAGCCGTCTCCTGAGACTCTACTATGAGATTATCCCACGAGTCGCCTTGGCAGCCAACTTTGACGTCTCGCTCTTCTTTGTTGATGCACTCAAAAGTATGGATGAGACCGAAGTTGAAGCTGAGCGAAGGAGGCTAGGTGCCATGGAACTGGAGAATCTCGTCTCTATCGCTAGCTACTCTCCAGGAATGAGGTGGTTTGCTAAGCTCGAGTCGCTGGGACAAGGTCAAGGCCCATCGTCACCCTTCAGTGCTCTGTTGAAGCTTCTCTGCAGTGGCGGCAACGACGCGCTCTTAAACGAACTCAAGGCTGTGTTGGGCGATGTCGCCGTAGAAAGTCAAGTTGTGAGAGACTCCACAGTATTGAAGCCTCTCTTACAAGCATTGAGATGCTCAAGAGATACCGTCGGCTCAGAAAGTATGGTGAACGTTTGGTCATTTCTAGATAATTGTATCGGCCGCTGCGCCACGTCGCCCATCAAATATCTCGATTTGATCAAAGACTATGCATCGAAAGATGCACCATCTACGCCGACAGAGGTATCTTCACTCCTTCATATTACCGTCGTCGAGCAGTTGCCATTCGCTCTCGGCGCAGCTGATGCTGAAGCGGCCAGTCATCTCGCTACTTTCATCTCGCTATATTTCAGCGCCGTCCAATTATCCAACAAGGATGATACAGTATTGCCCATCTTATACAAAACAGCGGAGAAGCACTTCAAAGCTTCCACTGTATCGTTGGCTGCGCTCGGCAACGGGAAACAGGTCAAGATGCTGAAGAACCGCAATATTGAATGGAAACGCGGCAACTCAACAGCAAGCAAAGAGCAAAGACCATCGAAGCCAGTCTTGAGCCAGGAGGCGCTTGAAGGGCTTCTTCATATTCCTTTCTCAACTACCGAAGATGCCACGGTTCTTACAAAATGGACCTCCAAGAGCGTGGAAGACATAGTGGAAGATGGTTACGCAAGAGCCTTGGTTCAGCTGTTGGCCTCGGAACATATCAACTTGCGCAAAGAAGCTCTGACGGGTATTCTCAAGATGGCAGCTCAGATGAAGGACTCGGCTTACGAAGAGAAGATGCAAGTCTGGCTACTCCTCTCCGAAGTAGCTGAGTCTTCCAAAACGTTTGTCGATGCAGGCCCGGTCCCCTCTGCCTTTACAGCCTTTGCCGCACACGCTATGGATGTCCTCAAGAACCCCTTGCACCCACTTTATCCGAAGGTAAATTCGTACTTGACGCGCAGTCCGATCTGGGGTCGTGACAAGCTTCCTCTCGCCCACGATATTCTTCATGGAACCCCGTCTGAAGATGACAAGTACTACACCGAACTCACTTGGTTGTTGTCCTATCTCCTCGATAGCCTCCAAACGCCGTTCGACCTAAGCATCTTTCACAAGAAACGCTGGTTCGAGAAGATCCTCGCCCTCGGAAGCAATCCATACTTGAGATCCGCGCTGCGCACCAGGCTCCTCAAGATAGTGTACAGAAGCACATGTATCGCCGAGGGCAGTACAACGCTGATCACAAGGTTCGGTTTGATCAGCTGGTTAGACGCCCATCGAGTAGCGTGTGACATGGAGGATGAAGCAGTCGTGTACAAGGCTCTCATGGAACGAGCCTGGGAGACGTGTGATCAGAGGAGAGTTCGTGAATGGAGTAACACTGGCGTGGAGCAATTGTTAGAGACAATATCATAAGACTAGATCTTGGCATTATATGGCATATTTTGGCGTATGGTTTGACTTGGGAGACGGGGGATACATGGCTTGCAGACTTAGCAGGCTATACTTGATCAATTTATAGAATATCTACGAAATTTTCCGTGCCTGGGCGGCACATCGTTGTAACCAACGAACTATAGTCAAGTCAGGTCAACGACATAAACACAACCCCGACTAAGAACCTCATGACAAATCCAACAAGGTCGTTCATCACTTTGGTTCACCAAGCTTTCTTGATACTCGAGACACATAATATTACATGTAAATGTATTCCCATAACTAAAACCTCATATTATTCAGACTCATGAGATGACAATGATATGTATGTTTTCAGTATTCAAATTCAGATCCAGATAGCGTCGAATAACGATGTTCGCTTCTTAGGCTCGTTAAATCGGTTTTCTATCCACGGTAACCAATTACCCCCGACTCCAGGCAGCGAGAAAAAAAAAGTAAATAACGACAGATAAGGTTTAGAAAAATAGCAGACGTAATTACAATTAGTTAATCAAACATCTGATCCTGGCCCAGTCTACTAGATATCATGAGCCCTTTAGAGCTAGCCGGAAAAAAGAGCCTCGGTTGCTGTTTGAATTGCGTTAGTGGCGGGTTTTGATTCACACAAGGACGGGTTTGAAGCGTTATTTAGTACTTACCACTGTTGATGTAGGCTCTCTTGGCGTCTAATGGCACGTCGAAGCGACGCTCCAACTCCTGCTTGATGCCCTTCTTAGTGACAGTCATGAGGTCTGCTGTCTTAAGGATGTCCCGAATCTCTGCCAGGAGAGCGTCGTCGCTGGGTAGGCCGACCATGTCGTCGGTATTGAAGAACTGCGAGCCTCCGTACTGGCTCATGCGGTGATTTCCCATATCTGAGTGCGCCAACGACATGCGGGAATTGTTACGGGAGTCGTAAGGATTGTGCTGCATGAAGCCGGTGGTAGAATCGGGTCTGCTGGGGAAGCCATACTCGGACACAACAGCTTGAGCTTTGGTGCCGTAGCTGAATCCAGACACCTCAGAGCGAGCATCATCGCGATATGTCTGGGTCTCCCAGAGTTCTGCCTGGTATTCCTCCCACTTCTTGCGGGGAATAGAGTCGGGGTCGAATTTGCCTTCGTCAGAGATGACCACTTTCTTGCCCTTCTCGCCTGCAACGACACGCGTGGTACCCCAGTTGAAATCATCCATGTGCCAGAACGCGTACAGAGGCAGACCAAAACTGAAGACAGGAATAGCCAGAACATACAGAATCATCCAGCCAACCATTTCCCACTTACGTCGGAGGATAAAGATAATAGCTTGCAGACCATAGATAGCACCGAGCAGGACGAAGGCCGTAATTGGAACGACAGTCGCCTTCGTGGCCACAAGGACAATCAAGTAGACAATGTAGGCAATGGTGACAGGTTGCACGACAGTACTCAAAAGATCGATGAACACCACGAATCGCATACTGAAGCAGCAGAAACCGCAAAGCTGTGCCATAGGAATGAGCTCGATGAGGTTGTGCACAGTAGAATTAATCCAACGACGTCGCTGAGAGAGGAACACCTTCCATGAGTCTGGTGCAATGGTCCAAGCATGAGCATTAAAGAGGTACTTGGTCTTGTACTTGGAATGATATTTGAGCAGGAGTGTCGTGAGGTATCGATCCTCACCCAGGTGAAGCAGATTCTTCATATGCAAAGTGTCCACACGAATGGTGGAGTAAGCGTCGACAACTTCACGACTGACAAACAGCGGTTTACCAGTCTCGGCGGCGCGAATTCTGTACATGGAGAAACAACCAGGCAAACAGGTGACAGAGCCAAACAAACTCTCAAAGGCCTTGGCAAGATTGTGAGAGATGTAGTACTCGTAAACTTGGATCATGGTGATGAAGGATGATTTGGCGTTTGTGAGGGCCGTCTCTCCGCATACAGCAATCAGTCTTGTATCGTCAATGAAGGCGGAAACCATGCGAGTTGCGGAGTCAGGGGCAACCACAGTATCGGCGTCGATCTGGAACATGAACTCATAGAATGTCGGATTGACGCCAATGATGTTGCGGATCTGGTGGTACATCTCCAGTTCCAAGGGACTCATGGCTAAGTTGTAATGAACACGGTTCAAGAAGCGCATCAGAATCATTTGAGAGTCTCGCTTGCCACGGTTACCGGGTCGAGCGACTTCTGAAGGCTTGCCAATCTTGACGATGACCAAGAAAGGAACAATGTGTCCTTGGACTTCATAGAGACCAGAATAGACTTTGCCCATGTTGTGCTGCTTCATACCCTCACCAAGTGATTCAAAGCTCAGGGGTTCTGGGTCGACAGTCTCTGATACACCAAGAATGTCCAAGACGATTCTGGGAGTGGCTCGATCGTTTCCTTGACCAATAATCATACCATCACAAATGACGACCAACAATTTGCGCTTATCATCATAACGCATTCTTGCCGCTGAATCGATGGCACGGCGAAGGGAGTCCTCGTCTTCGGTATAGGCGGGAATCTGGCACATGACAAACTTGTCCAAGTTCTCTGGCACATTTTTACCGCCAAACTGCAATGCAGCAAAGAATTTGAAGGCGATGATAGAAGCCAGCATGATTGACACAGCAAGAACAAGATATTCGGCAAACTGGCAGCGAGTGGAATTTCTCGTATCCACATCACCAACATAGAAGAGATGGTCAAGGCACGTCTGCATCCTAGCCTTGACAGCTGGGTCCAGAACCAATGCACTCCAGAACTTTGTGACGTCTTGACCAGCTTTGGTTCGGAACAAGTCGGTAACCTTCGTGTCCAGGAACTCTGTGAGCTTGGTATCCTCCTCCAGCTTCTCTCCGGGCTTAGCACGCAACAGGCGACGGTTGTCCATGTACGTAGTCAGATCGTAGACCTTGCTTCCTATGATAGCAATCTTTTGGTTCTTTCCTGCCAGAGTCGAAACGTATTGTGGCGTATAACCAATAGTGCCCTTGCCCCAGTTGCCTTTAAGGTAGAGCAACTGTTCGAGATACCAGTCGTCACGCGTCTCGTTGGTGAAATATCGGAAGTCATGATACTTAGAGTTCAGATCCTGAGAATTGATCAAAGTGGGAGATCCGCTGAAATTGGTGTTCTTGTAATCGAGCGTCACCTGTGGATTCACCGAGCCATCCACACCCTGACACAGAGCTGAGACTTGAACAGGAAAGAGACCGCTCACATCCTTGCCTGCATAGTTGAGGATGCTCTTCTTGCTAACAAGAGGTTCGGGTGGATAATGAAAGTTGACAAATGTGCCAAGATCGATGACATAGCCACGAATTGACACATATGCCGAATTTCCGTCTTTACCATCGTGCGAAGATAACTCGGCGGCGCTGTAAACATTTTGCTTTGGACAGATGACCATAGGGAAAACAACAATGAAGAAAGCAGCAACAAGACACATGAACCAAATCAGCATATTGATGGCCAGCTTTTCTCTCCAGGCCATGCGAACGTCTTTTCGGGACATGCGGCCGATCCAGCGGATAAGGAAATCGGGAATGAACCAGGTGAGGAAGTAAACGGTGAACACCCAGCGTTTTCGGCTCGGCTCGTCTCTGTACTCTTCAATTTCTTGGAGATTCTTCTCATTGCCGCGCTCTGCCATCTGCTCACGGGTATCGAAGTTCTTGAACATGTCCCCACCACCGATGGCAGAAACACCAGCCTCAGACCGGGCATCATCGGAGCCAAAGTAGCCAGGTCTGCCCTTCTCGCCGTACATCAAGGGGGTATTGCCTCCGGACAGCAGCTGTTCCTTGGACGCCCCAAAAACGTCGCGCTCTCCTAGAGTCAGGCCCTCATTGCCGTAACCATCTGACGACGCTTGAGGATAACGGGCCTGGCCGCCAGGAGTTTCAGCCAAGCGAGCAACCTCCATCCAGCAACGTTCACTGAGAAAGACACCAGTAGATCCAACTTGAACCTCATTGCTTGGCCAGCGACGTTCTTCGATGACCATCTCGGCACGCTCACGTTCGCTACCTACCAAGATGGTCTCGGCGTCGGCCATGCCCAGGAACTCGCCGAAGGGCAGGAACAAGCTAAAGTCGGCGGATCGTAACCTCTGGCTGATTTCCGCGATACCGAAAGTCTGCACCTGTGTGCGGACACACTTGCTGTCGAACTGGTTCGCAATACGACGATCGTTGGGTTTCAAACAGAAGACAAAATAGGCATTTGTATCAGGATCTGTAACAGCCTTCTGCAGATTGTCGAGTGATGATAGAAACTGCCCGGAGGCACCTTGTTCAATGCCGGCTTTATTCGCACCCTTAGGGCTTCTCGATTCAGTCGTAGTGTTGTTTCCTGTATCGAACAAGTTGGCCTCTTGCTGACGGCGCTGCGATGCTAGTCCACGTCCTCTTCCTTTCCGAGACATGACGCTGGGTGTACGCATGGGCTTGGAACTAATTGTGGCTTGCATAACCGTTGTCTTCTCGTTGGGGTGTGTGACAGTTTGCAGGACGTCTTGACCAAACAGTCTGCCGACAAATTCACTCTTGGTGGAGTTGAACATGTTGAGCAAATCCACGGAAACCACCTCACCGTTCTCTTCAATGAGACCCTTGATAGGATAGTCGACCTCACCAGCGAAGTGTCTGACAGTGAACGACGCAGCAGTGTTCTCCGTCAGGAAGTTGCTGCCAGGCAATTTGGCGGTCGCTGAGCTTACTTCGATCGCAGGGTTCTTGCCCTCGAAGCGCTTTCTCAGACTCTCAAGTAGCTGCATGTCCGTCCTGTTGCGGCGGGTCTGATCGTCCAGAATGCTCAAAAGTCCATTGCCAGGCTTGAGCAAGCCTTTGACAGCGTCCGAGTTATCAAAGTAGCTGGTAGGGACTACGCTAACCTCTTCTGACTCCAACATTTCTGCCTTGCGATCAAAAAAGTTGTGCAAGGCCATGTTGTACACAGCCTCCGTCGCTGCGTTATTGAGAAGTTGATCTAGAGTGGAGCGGGTGGCCGACTGCTGGGCAAAGCCTGGGAAGTCGATGATGGAAATCGTGTTGGCAATCTGTTCCTCGGCAGCGCACACTTTATGATTCACACTTTCCAAGATCCAAGCTACAAGGAGGGAGTAGAGTGTGCGAGCTAATTCATTGGCATGACTGCGAGCTCCCGCGGGGTCAAGCATGATGGTAACTCTCTCCTTCTGAATCATCTTGGTCTTGTAGCCCAATGTGCTTTGAAGCTCACCGATGCTCACCCCCAGGAAGGCAGCAATGATGCCCAGAACATCCTTGTTCTTGACGGTTGTAGACGTATTGCCGCCTTCGTGAGAGAAGCCTCCGCTGTCATCACCCGTTGCGCTTGTGTTCGTGGATTCGAACTCCAGCTGGCCAATATGCAGAATTGCTGCCAAGATCTGGCAGATTTCTGCGATATCGCTTCGGGGGAATTCGAGTTTTTTCAGGGCAGTCTTGAAGAGCTGGAAGCCCTCTGCATCGTTAATGCCAACTTTGAGCTGAGTCGGATGGCCCAAGTATTTCCACCTCTTAGATCCATTGGCGCCATCGTCGAGACCGAGGTGAGTCTTTTCGGCTGAACTAGTGCCAGCCAATAAATAGTAAAGGACATGAAAGTTTCGCTCTCCGGTCGGAACGTCGGCAATACGGCTTCGTTCCAAACGATGATCCAAAAGCTTACCACCAATCAGGATGGGGTTGGTTGTGGCGAATGTATCATACTGAAGTTCATAGAAGAGACCGGACTTGGAGGCTGTTGGCGTGGTTGCAGTTTTTGTGGTAGTGAGAGTGTCAAAGACATAAGCAGCCAGTGAAAGCTTGTTGGAAAGAGGCGTTGATGACTTGTCCAGAAGAGCAGTGAGCAGATGGCTTCGGATGGTCGATTTACCGGATCCAGATTCACCCCTATGGAAGGTTAGCGGCACTCTTAGAACCGCAGTCGAAAGTCAACTTTTCTGTCGAGCACTTACAAGAATACAACGGCTTGGTTCTCGGATCGGTGGCCAAGTCTCAACCAAGCACGTTCGGCCATGTCCTCGGCACCGGCCATGGCGCTGCCCGGCTTGCCGCCATCTGGTCCTTTGGAAGAAGTGTACGTGTTTAAGCAAACGAGACCGTGCGAAGACAGCTTCGCAGTTGGATGGGACACATGGAAGCGACTGGCCAAGTGTCCGGTGATATGAGTATCTGATTGAAGATGTGCTGGCAGCGACGGCAACGAATGTTGAGTGTGTGCCCCTCCGTTCCCGCCTCCAAGGGGAGGAAGTGTCGATGCCATGCTGGGCGCAATTCCAGCAGCGCTGGATATTCTCGCGTAGTCAGAACCAAGAAGTTTATGGGTTGGAGCGAGTGTTGAATAGCGTCGGGTTATAGGGAAAAAGTGTACTACGTCGCACAATTAGGAGCGGGAGGGACTGTGTCTCGTCGGATCGGAAGTCGAAGTAACGAAGAGGCTGGATGAGTCGAATGTACCGATCAAGGGACGCAGTGTAATAAGACAGCCTCTTTCTTCTAGTGGGAGAAAGAGGGGATTGGAGCGAACGTCTTCTTCTAAAAAGGTACAGAAAATGAGAAAAGCGAATGTGAAGAATCAGGAACTAGGACAAGGAGCAACGAGCCGGCCTCCAAAGCAAAAGCCGTTACTCAAGCCACGGTCAACCTTGGATGCAGGTGAAAATGCATACGTTTGTAGAATGTGCTCTGGCAACGGCAGAAGAAAGGGGATGGATGTTTTCTTTGCCCGAGCCTGGCCAGGCCTGGAATGGTAGGGTATGGCGTGTTGGGGCCCGCGTGTGAGTGAGTACATGAGTACGATCCGTGTGCACCACGCCCAAAGCTGGTACGGCGGGCCGGATGGCCCAGTACGCAACCTGCTCCAGCGTCACGAACATCGGAAGGACATGCAAGCCTACCAAATGCACAACACTGGCTGGGTCTGGTACGAAGTCTCCTCCTGCTGGCGTTGCCACTGCTTCTGACGGAGCCCTTCCCAGCTGGCTGCTAGGGTCGCGCTACTCCTAAGCCAAGCCGACGTGGATGATGGGCCGATGGGCCAACCAGTGCAAAGGGCGGCTGGGCCGTGAAGGCGATGCAGCGGAGAATACGCATTTTGTGCTGCTATCTATGGTACTCGTGATGTTGTAGGCGACGTCCGGTCCGCCAGCTGCCATTCAAAGCAGGGCTATTGAGGGCGAAAGACGGCTGCCAGGGCAAATTGGTGAGCGGACGGGCAACATGGCTACGATGTCACACGCTACGCGGGATACGATCTATTTTTGCTGTATCTCGTGTACCTGCAGAAACGCGTTCAGAGACGTATTTCTTTTCAAAGCAACGCATGATCTAGCAAGCTCCAACGACCAGCGTCTGTCACAGCTTTTTACTGCCATAACATAAGCAGGTAGAAGGTAATAATGTTGAAAAGGGGTCGAATCGGTTAGCAGAACGCACTGCATCAATGATTGCGGGTTGGGGCGCCAGAACAACGTCCTTGCATTTGCAAACGGGCTGGGTGCCCCAGCACAGCTGGAGAGCGAAGGTGTGTGGACTATTAAGTCGACGACTCGTGGACGGCGTGGCCCCGTCGATGCTTCATTTCTCCGTCCAGCGCTGGCCCATCGCACCCTGGCCACACGGAAAACTCTGATTGCTAAGGGGGTTCACGGATCGAGCCCTCGATTACCATGGTGCATGGAATAGTGACACCGGGTTCCCCCTGGAGCCTGGCAATTGTTTGCAGGGCTTTAGGTGGGCCCAGCCGGCATGGAGTAATGCGCACACATTTTGCTTCACTCCCAGAGCACAGCACAATAATTATAAACGTCAGCAAGTGTATATCGAGCCTGCTTGATGAGGAGTGCCTCGTTCGTGGTTGAGCATCATGCGAGGCGTAGGGCCGGCCTGACTATCTTTTGTGCATATGTATTCCATATTAGCATGAAAACGTCGAGTGTTACTGAGTTGGCAAGGCTTTGGGGCTGCTGCAAGAGATCGGATCGCCTTGGAGAAGTGTCTGACTATGTGTCCTTGCATGTTCGTCGTGCATCGGGGGATTGATTCGAAGCCATACTGGAGTCGATGAACGTCAACCAATAAGTTGGTCATCGCCTGGCGCTCATATGTGACGTGTAGAGGCGACAGGCTGCTGAGCTTGTGCAGTCTTCGTTCCCGAAGTTGTGGGGGAAAAGCGTTGCTGGTGGACAGCACTCCGTGTCGTGTGCAAATCAGGAAGCACACATATGCATATGTATGTCTAGTCCAATTGTCTCCACGCAATTTGGTAAACCAAACAGTATTAAATCCCACCGGCCCTCTGCGCATTTAACACTGGTGTCCGCTGGAGGTTAAGTTTCATGAGCAGGATTGAGTTCCTGGTAATTCCCGGAAATTGGGTCATCGCAATTGGCGATGCTAGCGTCTGCTTCGCTCGGTAGTCCAGCCGTCGCCGAGCTGGGACTGGACGATGATACTTACCCCTGAACAGATCATTGCGCCAGCTCTCAGCCCTGCAATCTGTGTGCAGCTTTGCTCCCAATCATCTTACATATGAGTTGAGAAGGCCTCGGGCTACGAACACCGGGTATTGTAGCGAAGAACGTTTTTGGTCGTATACGGTAATGTTGTCCCTGATGACCCTCATCATAGTGCCGGCCGTCGCGGCAGCAATTCATGATCCTCTCGTTGCCCTCTTTGTCAAGGGTGGAATTGAACTGACACGCATCGCGTCCCATACCAGGGGTGCACACCCACAATAGGCCAATCAAGGGATAGCGGTGATTTTCGTTGTCATGTTGTCTCAGATACACAGAAGCTAATGTGGATGATCATGCTGGCTTTCTTTGACTCAATTTTGGCACTGTGCCATTGGCAATATGGGAACAGAAGGAGAGAAAATCGAGAAAAGAAAGCATGCGTTAGCCATTACATGGGCTCAGTAGACTTGGCGAGAGGAATGCATGTATGTATGCTCTTTTCTTTTTTTGGCTTCTCTCTTTTTTTCGTGAATGACAACTCAACCATATTTCAACGAAGCTTTCAAAAACCAACCAGGGTGTTCTGATTGTGGAAATGGCATCAGCCCAAACGTATTCTAGAAACCGTTGATCAGGAGCAACAAAGAACTCACGTGCGAAGGTATAGTGAGATGATCGCAGACCGGCTTAAGAAGTTGTTGCTGCAGCATATTCCCACGTCATGAGCGATACCGGGCCATCATTGAAACGAGCGTGGCATAAAACAGCATCGAAGATGAGGTTGTATAGGGTGACTGGACGCATTCGATAGTTCTACTGTACCTACACACTGTATTTTCTTACCAGTGCCAAACCTGCATCGGAACCCCAGGCATGCAGGCACCTCGTTGCAGACAGTTAATAACCACACAACGCATTTGGCAGGACTGGAATGCTCCGTCATGCTCCTCTCATCACGCGAAAGTGATGCTCGTCGTGTCAAGCGTGGGGTGGATACTGGCTCCGCGAGGCGCAGCACGGCTTTTCCGTGGCCTGCTGCTGCTATATTTGTCCGTCTGTGTTGGCCCACGCGCGCATCTTGGCTGTGGCCGTTCACATTCCCACCCACATCGATGCACATCTTTTTCAGGATACGAGCGGCCACAGCCGTTTTGGCTGCGGCCCTGGCTGGCGCTGTCTGGCTTCTGTCTGGCCCTCTGCGCTTTGCCGACAAGCTTTCTAGGCCCGCGTCGCGGTGGAGAGATGAACATCGCCCCTTCGTATTGAATTTTGCCTGTGTGAGATTTTCCTGTCCATGCATGCATCCACCATCTCCGGTATAGATTCTTCTCAGCGACAGTACATACGACGGGATAGGTGACGTCGCGGGCTAGGCGTGAAATTGTATATTGAGCTCGTTGCTGAATCGAGCCGCGCATATGTGGTGTCAGGGCGAGTTCCATGACAAAGTTGACCTGTTGAGAAGCAACTAGGATGGTCCCCTGCTGTTCGGTCCTTTGAAGCGGAAGATGCAGCACGGGTAGGCAGAGATACTGACTATATCTGAAAATTCTAACCAGTCGACTGCTAGAAAGACGCATAGGGCACTGTAGCCTGCGGGCTCCAGGGGCGATAGAGGAGGATAGGCCCTGAAATGGAGGCTGCCAAGGCTGTTGCTCCTGTCTGCGTTGTCGACTATTGGTTGTTTGTGGCGCATCGGGCCCTGCAGTTGTTAGTGACTGTTGCCGGAGTGGCAAGATGGTGGCTCACGCCAGTTGACGGCAATGGTCATTGGCCCAACAGCTGGAACCTGGCAGAAAAAAAAAAACTCTCAACTTCAGCTCAGAGATAGGATCGGGCTCAATCAGTATTCCACATAAGGCATCTACATGACCTCCTTTGTATCAACGAAAGACTGGTCAACCATTGTCGTGGGGAAGAGTAGGAGAGCACATATAGTTCCTTTTTCCTGCCAACCTGCCTCTCTCTGATGCTGCCTCCCACTCCCTATGGAGTACATAGACGGACAATGCGGCTCGACCTCAAAACCCCCTGGCAATAATGGAGTAGCAGCCATTGAGCCTCCTCAAGACGCTAACTTTAACCTGTGTAGCGCTAACGCTGCAGCCTGTACCCCCCTGTGGCTCCCAATGCACACTTGGTCTGTTTCGCTCGCCGTACTATCCGCCCACATCTCGGCTTGCTTGTCGTGTTGTATTGACTTCTGGTTTGGCCCGTTTGCTCGGGTACCTAGATATGCATGCCATTCGTGGGCCCGTAATAGAAGCAAGCAGTCTAGCCTTCGCTCCCAGTCACGTCCCACGCCCCGAGTCCTGAGTCTAGTCTGATTTCCCATCCTTCGATAAAGGCCAAAGATTCCTCGTGGGCTTTGTGTTCTCGTTTGACTCTTCGCAATTAATCCTTCTCAACCGTTGCCAGGACTGCCTTCACTCGCTTTGGCAGCTTCCCTTCTATCGTTAATTTCCTTATCCTCTCTTTCGTCGAAGCCTACGCTCGTTGCTCGCCCCCTTGTCTTTCCGGCCGGTCCAAAAATCCCAGATCGTCTGCGTCGAAAAGGAGCGTCACACGTATCGGCATCACGCTTGAACTAATTCTGTTAATCACAACACCGGTCAACTGTTTCTTATCACCATAGCTGTCGGACAATCCAAACTTCGCTCTAGCTGTTCATCGCGACTCACAACCCTTTTCCAGTTCTCCCCTGCATCCGGGGGTTTCTCTTCGTCGGATCCGCGCAACTCGACCCATATCCAAACCGAGCTGCTCCCAGTCGTGACTGTCCCTTTGTGGACGCCACTGGGCTAAATCTTGCCAAAGATGGCGAACCGCATGTCAATGTTCTCGGTGGCCTCCGAAGGTTTGGGAAACTCGCGGGCTGGTGGACCTCAAACGGCCCAAGTCTCGACAACGACGCTGCTGAATGCCATTCACAACATCTATCTCGCCTCGCAGCCTCATCAACTCGAGTCCAGCACCAGCCTTGTGGTCAATACATGGCTGACTGCTGCTCAAGCTAATCCTACCGTCGACGCGAGTCTTGCTTCCAAAGCCTGGGAACATGCACGTCGACGGGCAGAGGATGGATGTGTCATTTTGGGGTACGTTACGCCATTCATTCGACTACTCTGGTGGCCCTCGTTCACATACTGATCAATCATCTTTTTTTAGGTCTCTCCATCAGTCTACCCCTTCCGTCTTGACGCCGTTCCTCAACAGCTTTCCCTTCGCTATCCCCTCGACAGTTTATAAAGCTTTAGATGCCATTCAACCTTTCATACGATGCGTTACTCCTTATAATCCATCAACCCCCCGACAAGCTGCTTTGGGTGTGACATTGAATCTGAACTTGGCAGGAAACCTTATAGGCGCGTCTCTGGCCTTGTCTCAAGGAGGCATTGACACAATCAATGGGTTGCTGAACGTTCCTGCTGAAGCCGGCTATCGTGCATTTGATGTCTTTTACTACCTTTTGACATCTGCCTCCACACCAGCTGAAAGAGAGTCCTTGGGTCTCAAGGCACCGTCAACGTACACCTTGCTGTCAAGATCAGGCACCTACGACCCTCCCTCCTATCTTCCTACCGCTGATGACGGTGCCTCTGCGGACGATTTTCGCCAGGCTCTGAAAGACATCGGCATCAAGGGCTCGTCCCATAGAAATTTCATTTCCACACTTGCTGGGTTATTAAAGCTCGGCAACACTCTCGACTATGCTATTGAATCAGAGGCCCTCGAGGACATCTGCGAGGATGTCAGCGGTCTGCTTGGTATCGAACCGGAGACCCTGCTGAGGCAATGCAGTACCGAAGACCGCTGGACCTTCATTGGCGGTCTTTATGAATCTCTCGTGGATTGGGTTATCTCAAAGGCCAACGCAGCCATCGCAGCTCAGATGCTTCGTATCAAGAATGGCGACGAATCATCTGATGGTCAAGGAGCGAGAACTCTTACTTCAAACGAGGATTCTGAAGACACAGTTTCCATCACTGTCATGGAGATCCCACAGATCACTCTTGGCAAGGCCCTGTCCATGCGTTCTGTCTTTGACGACTCTCAGGGCATCAACGCAGAAATGATTGAAGACGGCGTGAACGTTTCACTCGCTGGTTCCTCGGTTCTGCGGGAAATGCAGCAAGCAGTCTCGGACGTCGGTCCAGACTTGGGCATCATGACTGGGCCAGAGGGACGAGAGCGACAACACGAGCTAGAAAAGCGGGAGGTGGTACTTGAAAAGATCGCTTACGCAGCTGAGGAAGGTGGTTTCCTCAGACCTTTGTTGTTTCCTATTGATGGAGAAGGCATCAACTTGGGTCGTGCTGGTCGACTTGACCTACCTGCTGTGCTCTCTTCTAATCGTTTGTGGTATCATTTGTCCTTGCATCCAACAGACGACTCCCCCATGCAACTTGCTACGCTTTCTTCTGTGACATCCGCGTGGTCGGCCGGTGCCGTGTCACGCCAGCTGCGTTCTTGGAGACTTCCCGAATGGGCCAACCGACGAAACAGAAATTTGGACTTCACTGCCGACTTTGATCTCGACGAGTTTGCTCGCCGTTATGCGATTTTGGGATGCAAAGACGGCAAGGATGGCATTGAAAGCTGGGTCATCGAGCGAGGCTGGAGTAATGGTGAGGTTTTCGTCGGCAAAGATCGCGTCTGGATGCGTGAGACTGCTTGGTGGGAGGCCGAGAGCATGTTGGATCTCAAACCAGAATCTAATGACATGAACATGCAGGCCATTGGTGTCAACCCCTTTGGATCCGGCTTTGACACCGGGTATTCTGCCTACGGAAGTGGCTACTTCCCTCCCCAAGGAGGAATGGCACCCAGTTTCAACGGAAGCAATGATGGACTGATGCATACCCGGAATTTCAGCCAGAGCCAGCTCAATTTCGGCCAAAATCCGAACGCTGCACCATCGGTGGCCCCGACTGCAATGCGGAATGTGAGCAATGGAGACTATGGCCTAGGCACGAAAGGAGACACATATAAGGATGACGTTTTCTACAGCGCAGAGGGTGATTTCACTGGAGCGATGGACCCCGAGCTTGCCAAGAACAAGAAGCTCCGGACAAAGAAGGTGTCGATGAGTCGTCGTGTTTGGGTTTGGTTCGTCTGGGCTCTTACCTTCTGGATTCCTTCTCCCTTGCTGCGCTATGTCGGCCGCATGAGACGACCCGACGTCCGCATGGCTTGGCGAGAAAAGCTTGTTCTAGTGTTCCTGATCTTCCTCATCAACGCCATGATCGTCTTCTGGATCATCTGGTTTGGTCGCCTTCTCTGTCCCAACTTCGATAAAGCCTGGAACCGGGAAGAGGTCAAAACGCATCAAGGTGAAGATGATTTCTGGGTCAGCATTCAGGGCAAAGTCTACGATATCACAAAGTTCTGGCGCCAACAGCACAGTGATACAGATGTCAAGACGACATCGGATAACATGAGGCCTCTTGCAGGATTGGATTTGACTGGGTACTTCCCGCCGCCCTTGAACAAAGCGTGTCAAGGTCTAGTCAATGACCAAACAGTCTTCCTTCAACCGAATACAACTCTGGAATACACCCTGGCGAACCACAAATCTGGATACTATGGAACTGTCAACAGCAAGCTGCATGATCCTCTTTGGTACTGGAACGTATTCGAGCCAAAGATCAAGGAATATTATCACGGCGATCTGGTATGGAGCGAGAGCAAAGTGAAATCTGAGGGTTCTGGTGATACGCAGCACCCATGGGCCATGTATGGCGACAAGATTTATGATCTCACGGACTACTTCCACACTTTGGACGTCATGAATAACATCGCTTCATATAAATTCCTCGATTCCAGCGTCAGCGATCTCTGGAAGAACAACCCGGGTCAAGATATCAAAGGCCTCCTCGATCAAGTAATCCAGGACTCGGTTTCCAATCAAACGCAACACGTCAAAGTTATGAACAGCTGGTTGTGTATCCAGAGAGTTTTCTACCAAGGCATTACTGACTTCCGAGAGACACCAAGATGCACGGTGAACAACTGGATTCTGCTGGCCTTCACGATTATCATTTGCGCTGTCATCTTGATCAAGTTTGTCTCTGCTCTCCGATTCACTTCTAAACGCCGGCCCTCACCGCAAGACAAGTTTGTCATTTGCCAAGTCCCAGCGTATACTGAAGGCGAAGAATCCTTGAGAAAAGCTCTGGACTCCCTTACTGCACTGCAATACGACAACAAACGCAAGCTCATCTTTGTTATTTGTGATGGTGTCATCGTTGGTCAGGGCAACGACCGCCCAACTCCAAAGATTGTTCTCGATATCCTCGGCGTGGACCCCAAGGTTGATCCTCCAGCTTTGCCCTTCAAGTCTGTTGGTCCTGGTAGCGAGCAGCTTAATTACGGTAAAGTCTACTCCGGTTTATACGAGTACGAGGGCAATGTTGTTCCATATGTCGTTGTTATTAAGGTCGGCAAGGAGTCGGAACAAGGCAAGTCAAAGCCGGGCAATCGTGGCAAACGTGATTCTCAGATCCTCCTCATGAGCTTCCTCAACAGAGTCCATCATCGTGCTCCCATGAACCCCCTCGAGCTTGAAATGTTCCACCAGATCAATAACATCATTGGTGTGGATCCTGAACTATACGAGTATTTGCTCATGGTCGATGCCGATACCTCTGTCAGCGAGGACTCACTGAATCGTCTTGTGTCTGCTTGTGTCAACAACGCGAAAATTGCGGGTATTTGTGGTGAAACCAGTTTGGAGAACGACGAGAAGTCTTGGTGGACTATGATTCAAGTTTACGAGTACTTCATCTCTCATCACCTTGCCAAGGCGTTCGAGTCTCTCTTCGGCAGTGTCACCTGTTTGCCTGGATGGTATGTCTCATCTCGATTCTGTCCTTCTCAAGAGTTTCATTTTTTTGCTGACCCCCCGTCGCAGTTTCACCATGTATCGTCTCCGAACTGTTGACAAGGGTAAACCTTTGATCATCTCGGATGCTGTCATCAAGGAATACGCCGTCTGTGACGTAGACACGCTTCATCAGAAGAACTTGCTGTCTCTCGGTGAAGATCGTTACCTAACAACCCTGATGACGAAGCATTTCCCTTACATGGCATACAAGTTCATCCAAGACGCCCAGTGCAAAACGGCGGCCCCCGAGTCCTGGAGTGTGCTGCTGTCCCAACGTCGTCGGTGGATCAACTCTACCATTCACAACCTTGTCGAGCTTATGCGTCTAAAGGAGATGTGTGGCTTCTGCTGCTTCAGTATGCGCTTCGTTGTTTTCATCGATCTCTGCGGTACCATCATTCTGCCTGCTACCTGTGTCTATCTCGGTTGGTTGATCTATCGAGTCGCGACTCATCAAGGACAGTTCCCCATGATTTCTATCGTCATGTTAGCGGCTGTATATGGTCTCCAGGCTTTAGTCTTCATTCTGAAGAGACAGTGGCAACATATTGGTTGGATGATCATTTACATCATTGCATTCCCCATCTACTCTTTCATCCTCCCCATCTACTCCTTCTGGAACCAGGACAACTTCTCGTGGGGTAACACTCGTATCGTCATTGGAGAAAAGGGAAACAAGCAGGTTGTCGCAGTTGATGACGAGGGGTACGACCCCCGATCTATTCCTCTTCAAAGATGGGATGATTATGCTCTAGCGAACAACCTTCCCGGACGTCGCGGAGGTTACCAGGAGAAGCAGGATATGGGCTATCCTGATCAATACGAAATGGACGAGATCAAATCCGTATACTCAGCCGCACCTCAAGGTTCTGTCCTGACAGGAATGGGTGGACGAAATGCCTATATGCCACCGCAGTCACCTGCTTTTGGCATGAACCGAGCTCCAACGGCTCAAGGCCAGTACTATGATGCTCCTGGATCCACGCGCAGACAATCGATGATGTCCGTGGGTACGCAAATACACGACATTCAGAGAGGCCCATCACCGTACCAAGATGTACCTGCGAACAGGGGCAGCATGATGAACTTGCGCGGCCAAGCCAACCTTACACCTGGACCAGGCATGGCTGGGAACAGGGCATCATCAGCGATGGGCTATGCTGGTGGACATCGCCCACCAATGGGACATGATGCGATGCAATCTACGACATCCTTCGACTTCCAGCGTGGCCACGTCGGTGCTGACGACACAGCAATCGTCGAGGCAATCCAGTCTGTCCTAAGGGAAGTTGACCTTGACACGGTGACGAAGAAACAGGTTCGCGCATTGGTTGAACAACGTCTGCAAACCGAATTGGTCGGCGAACGACGCACATTCATGGACCGACAAATCGATCGCGAGCTTGAAAACATGTAAGCACGTCTATGGCGGGCTCGTTCAGCCGTGATTGGTACGCCCCTTGGGGCGCAAGATGATAATTTGTTTGACGGCGCAGATGGCGTCTTTAATTTGTACATGATCTGCTTCAAATCTGCAGGGGGAAAATCCGAACGAGCGAAATGATGTAGAGAGATCGGGGTGGTTGGATACGATCAGGACCCGATACGTCATGCTCTCGATCTAGGTATCGCGTTTGCACTGTCCGGCGTTTGTATTTTCGCGTTTTCTGGATATACTATTGGATATTAGCAAGTCGGGATGACAGTTGGTTTTCATTTTGGTCCGCTTGGCTTGGCTTCGCTCCTTGAATAGTCTTGTAATAATCTTATCACATTTACCGCAATTAGAGATGTTAAATGCATGGAAGTAAAGGTCAATGTTTCAAAAAACCACTTAGTCTGAATTTACAAGGCTAAGTTAATGCTATGTATATCTCCATTGTAAAGCATAACGGGTGCTAGTACGACTATTTAGGGGTTACAATACCTGTTGAGCTACGTCTATGTTGACAAATCCATGTGACAATATTTCAAGTGCTGTGAAGTTGACAAAGGTTATCCTGCATATTCCTAACATCAAAAATTGGCAACTTCTTGTATATCTGTCTTTCTTTTTTTTTCCGTCAAGCGAGTTCGTGATTTGTTTCGTATAATATGCTAGATAATATTTCGACATTGCAAGTACTCAGATCGATCTGAATCTCGTCTAGATCCGAAGCAACGTTCCATCTGAATCTCAATTGAGATTGCCAACGCCCTTTAAACGCAAATAGACATCTGTGCCCCAGCCGTACAGACTTTGAACGGCAATCCCTCCTCCAAAGTACTCGGCGTAGGCACAACTTAGGGGAAGACCGTAGCCCAGGCCGGCGATTGAACTTCCTCCCGCGCTTGCCGAGGCTATGGCACTGAGGCCGTCGCCACCTGTGTTTGCTGAACCGGGGAATTCATCTTCGTCTGAGAAGGTTGTGAAGGAGTAGGACCAGATGTTAGGGAGGACATCGGGAGAGATACCGCCACCGCGATCGCGAATGCGGATCGTGACGCCGGGGGCGTTGTCATCGAGGGGCTTGATTGCGTCGCTTCGCAATTGGCCTCGATCTTCGGAAGGTTGCTTGATGAGTGGTGCGCCGCCTGGCTGTTCTTTCAAAGGTGGTTCTGGGGCGATGGTGACAACTACGGGTTCGCGAGACCGGCTTTCCACCGTGGCACGGAATGCGTTCTTTAGTAATTCTGTCACGATGTACTCTAGATGCATGGGCACAAAGGCAAATGTGGTGTCTGGCTCGCCGTCAATGTAGATGAGCGGTCGAGAGCCATAGTGCAGTTCACATATATCCGCTACGAAACCTGCGCAAGCGTCAATGGTGAGTGATGGCTTGAGCGCAGTGTCAATCACGCCGATGTAGGATGGATGCTCAGGACAGGGCGTAGGGCTATCTTCTGGAGCGAAGTGTGGCTGACTGCTGAAGTGGAGGGCGATATGTTGCTCTCCCACGAGTCGGGTTCCTATTCTGGCTCGGAGATGTTCGTCCAGAAACCGCGTCACTTCGGCTGGCGATATGTACTTGCGGCATTCGAGGAAGCCTTTCGCAAGTATAGGTATGGTATCAGTGTGTGTTGCAACCAGCTCGGCGAGAACGTGAGTGAATTGTATTTCGTCTTGGAGCGTCGAGATGGGTTGGCCTCGGCTGGCAGCGTGCCAGTACGGCAGGAGGATTGATAGTGAGTGTAGGTAATTGTTGTATATGCGAGAAATGTTGGGGTTTGAAACCACAATGTATGGCAAGTTGCGAAGGGCCTGGATGCGTCGCGCAAGTCGAATGGGGAGAAGTCCAAGGGTGAAGTTGGCAGAGGAGAGAAGGGACTTTTCTGATAACGGTGGTCTACCGTGACTGTTGGAAAGCGTATCGTTAGTATTTGGACAAGAAATGACGGTGTGCTCCATTTTTCGACTCGAGCACAGAATGACGCATTCCTAATATGTTGCACATACCGTACTAGATCCCCAAGGCTAAGGGGGTGCTGGTGTTGCCGCGCCAGAGCAGCGATCTCGGCGTCCGACACATTGTGAGGAGCGTATTCCAACGGTCTCGACGCATGAATGAAGCGACGATGGGAAGGATGCTTCGGTGATGATGTCGAAGAAATCGAGGGCGGACGAGAGCGGCAGAGCCTCAGCTGGGACGACCTTAGAGTTCGCATGGCGGCATGGCTACATAAGTTGTCAGCTTCAAATGTCGATAATCGCGATTGATGGTTCAGTCTGCCTCATGCCTACCTGCGGTAGGCAAGTAGCTCGACGCCGCCTCCGTGGCTGGAAGGGACTGCTCTAGGATAGGTGTGCTGAAAACGTTCCGCGGAGCAGAGATATAGGTGGTAATCTGGGGAGCAATGGGCCGTTTGACAAGGCGCGAAGATGCAGAGGTTGGGGCGATGCGTGTGGGATAACGAGGTTTCGATTGACCACTCAACCCACGAAACACGCACCAACAATTGGTGTAGTGTGGAGGTTGGCGAGACCCGAACCGATTTGGGGGAAATGTGGTGGGTGCGTGCTGGCTGGCTGGGCTGGACTAATTGGAGGCTGTAGGCAGCGTGGACATCTGCACATCACAGCGCACGTTACGTCACGCGGAAGTGCTTGTAGCGGAGTGAGGGGAAGAGAGGGGAGGGGCAGCACGAGCAGTGACATTTGCCATCGACATTGGCTGACGCGACAGCAGATGCACATGCCCTCGCTTCGCACCGGATAGCTGTAGTTTGTGTAATAGCGCACTCTCGCATCTTTCATCGAGTCTCGTCTGAAAATAAATTGATTGGGCTATCTAGTACAGATGTTGTATCGTGACACCGTAGTCTTCCCTTGACGATGCAAGCTCATACGCAGACATGTAGTGGTGCGGTGCGGTGCCGTCGTTTAGCAGGTGCTTGCCTGGCCGTCCTTCTCAATGGCCTTGACATGCTCGTTCGCCTCGAGTGTGGTAATAGCATCGTCTTTCAGTTCGACACTGTTCGAAGTACACGAAAAGTCTATAGTTAGCCAGTCGTCCCAAATGCGTTTGAAAAATACAAGAACGGTCAAGAAAGCTTACGCAAATCCTTTGATCAGGTTATACTCGTGGGTGATCTTGCCGCCCTGGTCGATGGCATGTTGCTTCGCGCTGATCGATATATATGGTCAGCTAGATTATTACAGGCTGTCTTATCGGCACCGCGTGTATGCCGCATTACGTCTGCTTGTCGAAGCGTGTTAGGGGACCTGACTCACGCCTTGATCTGGTCCTCGGAAGCGTCGTCCTTAAGGGTAACCTAAAGGCGAGATCGATGAAGTTAATACTCAAATCCAACGGTGCATTTTTGACCAGGCAGAGAAGATGCATACGATGTAGCTAGGCATGTTGGCTGCTGTTGATGTTGATGAAAATGGTAGAGTTCTTGACTTGTTGTTTGATGATGCAGAAGGATAGCTAGTCCGAGCTGGGCTGGCTATTAAGGTATTCAGTAGCCGCGGAGGTCCCATAACATTCAACTTGCCAGCACGAACCCGCAGCTGGCTCTGGGAAACTTGGCACCAGCCAATTGTGTACAAGTCTGTCTGTCTTTGTGTGGCAGCCCGGCCGATAGAAGGCGAATAGGACGATGCAGCTGGTGTGGCCTTGTAGCACAGCATGCATTACGATGTCATGCCATGACGAATGCACAAGGCCATGTATGCCTCACCAGGTAGCTTATCTTTGTCTAGCTGCCTTTTTCGTCAAATTGTGCCACACACCCGAGCCTGCGTAGAGTAGCCGAATTGTTGTGGTTCCGAGGCACGATTCTCGTACAGGGTAGTCGACTAATTATATTATAACTGTCGAACCATGACGCAATGGAGGGCGCTTGCAGCTGCACGAGACGGACCCAATAGTTCCCTGATGGGATTGAATCTATCCGCCATGAGTCAAAAATCTTTCCTTCTTTCTTCTTCGCTACCTTAGTCGATGGATGCGCACTTACACTGCAACTCAGGCAAACCCTGGAAACTCTCATGGATGTGTGTAAGTGGGATGTAGATTCCAGCCTGAATTGCGACAAAAGGTGGTTTACAGTTGCAATTTGCGCGAATGATAGAGACGAGGGGTGAAATGGTATCAATATCAAGTTGCGAGGTAATATACATCACCTGAAATCAGCTGAACACAAAAAAATGCTGCCTTTGAGAGCGTAGAAGATCGTCAAAACCTTATCCTGCGTACTCAAAGCGGCGTAGATCGAGCCAAAGCCCGCTGTCGTACAGGATGCGGGCGATTGCTTGCCGACGACCAACGGCTGGATGATTGAATGTGAATCGAATACGAATACGAAAATGCTGTTTCTTACGTGGTGGGATCATCACTGGAGCTAGCGCAAGGGTCTACATCGTTCATGAGCCATGGCGCGACTTTGGCTTACAGCCCTAGAGACCAACCACACCACTTCGAATCTTGAGCCCAAGAATTGACTGAGACCTCGAAACACGCTGGAGCAAGGCTGTGGCAAGCAAAGCAGGGCCGAACGGTTTGGAAGCAATTGGCTGGGCAGCAGCTGTGGGGAAAAGCAAGCGTCAACTGGTTCGCTATTTGCAAAGGGTCGATTCGCTGCCTCTTATAAATTGGTAAAGTGCGTGTGTTTATCGATAATTCTTGCCAGGGATCTGGTACGCAAGATCAGATCAGATCAGATCAACAGAATGCAAAGACAGACGAACGCATCTTTTAGCGAAGCTCGTGAAGACGTTTGAGAAGGCGGGGCAAAGCCCAGTCTGCTTAATTACAGCCTCGACGTTTATGGCCCTGGCCCACTGTGATGCGGTGTGCTGGAATACTTCTGGATCAACACTCGTTGCTGGCTGGATTCTCGGATACAGCACAACCCGGCCGCCCGAGTGTGGCACTCCAATCTCACTATCTGCTTGCGATTCTGGGCAATGTCGCACTCGTAACAAGTAGTCCTTGACTCAAATACAGGGTGCCATAGTAGAATAACTAACCATAACGGCTTAGGCTCAACATGCGGTCAGCTAGGAGGGTCCCCGGAAATAATTGTCACGCTTAGAAATACAGCCTTTGCCCAAGGACTCTTGTCGTTGTCTGCGGAGCATTTGATTGCCGGGGCCCATGCATTCCGGCAGAAGGTTTTGTCTGGAAATGCCATGTGCTCAGAGCTTCTCTCGCGAGTATCGAATGTGTTTGGTAGCCCGTCGCTGGCGCCAGGGAGAGAGCTGATGCTTGCACTGACCGTCATCACATATTTGTTGAGCCCGGAGCAGTGATGTAGAGGAAAAGATAGAACGAAAGTGGAGGCTGTGATAATATGGTAGAAACGACAGCAAGCCACCATCGGAGACTAACACCAAAGTGGCTCCAACCTCGCTCCGTCTGGTCCGGCCGCACTTTCACTCACACCATCTGCCTCGCAGACCACGGCGTGACTGGCCACCACCCGCCAGTCGGGCCAGCCAGTCGGCCACTCAGGGCCCGCGGCGGCCAGGGGAAGGCGCTGAGGAAAGAACCATCAATGCTTGTGTATCTGTCTATGCCTCGCTTCCAATGGACGATGTCGAAAAACCCATTTGCACCGCAGGTCATGCATCGCCGCAATGCCTCCTCAAGCGCTCTTCCTCCTTAGGTACCCGTTGCCCCCGGCCATGTACATTGTCTATACGCAGCATTGACATCGGTACCGTGCTTGCCGACATGTTGTACTCCGCAGATTCTGCGCCTCCTTCACTCTGCCCCGCCCGTCGAGTCCTTCACTCTGACATCCCATGTAATAATAATAATGAACTCGACGTCCCTTCTCCTCGTTGCATTTCCTAAAACTGTGTCGCTTCTTTCGCGTAGTCAACAGCATATTACAGTCCCCCTTGCGACTTTGTTATTCAATTGCCTTGATCAGCGTCCCCTTAATGCGTGTGGCTCTGTCTTCAACGTTGTGTCAGGGTTCCTCGACAGAAGGGGAAATTGTCGTCTTGAGCAAAAAGAAAGACCCAGCAGGGCCCTGCTCTCCCCCCCAGTGCACTGTGCACCCGCCCCATACCTGGCTCGGGTCCTAAGTTGATTATCTCCCCCGATAAATTTCTTGCGACAGCCTTCACCTCCTTCGCACATCGGAACACACAACGCTTCCTATTCGATTCGGGACGTCCCTCGGAACCGCCCAAAATGGAGGTCAACAGCTCGACATCTACAGTTACCTCGATGCTCGCCAGTTCCAAATATGGCGTCATCAATGTTCCTCAGCTTGATATGGTCCTCGAGGCTGTCACGACCGCCAGCCCCTGGACCGTCTTGTTCACCCTTTTGGCCATTTGCGTCGTGTATGACCAAAGTACGTTCACGATCTCCGGACTGCTGTTTCTCCTCGTCTGCGTCGCTTCCCACAGGAGATAATTGCTCTTCCTGGTGACATCAGTCTCGGCTAACATGGTATTTCTTCTTTGCGCAGTCAGCTATATCATGAGCAAGGGCTCAATTGTTGGCCCAGCATGGAAAATGCCATTCATTGGCCCCTTCTTGCAGTCAATGAACCCCAAGTTCGAAGAATATTATGCTAAGTGGGCAAGCGGTCCTCTCAGCTGCGTCTCAGTCTTCCACAAGTGTGTTCGCCTTCGCTACTGTCGATCGGGAAGCACCCTGCTTTGGGCTGTGCAGCCCTAGTCAAGTTTTACAGGATGGGATGCTAATTTTCCTTAGGTTTGTCGTCATCGCTTCAACTCGGGACATGGCACGAAAGGTCCTTAACTCCCCCATATTCGTCAAGCCCTGCGTCGTCGACGTCGCCCATAAACTCCTCGGCCATGACAACTGGGTTTTCCTCGACGGCAAGGCCCATGTCGACTTCCGCAAGGGTTTGAATGGTCTCTTCACTCGCAAGGCTCTGGAATGCTATCTGCCAGGCCAGGAAGAAGTCTACAAGAAATATTTCCAGAAGTTCCTCGACGTGACCAAGGAGAACGAAGGGAAGCCCGTTCCTTTCATGCCCGAGTTCCGCGAACTCATGTGTGCTGTTTCCTGCCGCACCTTCGTTGGCCACTACATGTTTGACGCTGCTGTCAAGAAGATCGCCGACGACTATTGCCTCATTACTGCCGCACTCGAGCTTGTCAACTTCCCCATCATTCTCCCTTTCACCAAGACCTGGTACGGCAAGAAGGCAGCTGATATGGTCCTTGCTGAGTTTGCCAAATGTGCCGCGAAGAGCAAGGTTCGCATGGCTGCCGGTGGCGAGGTGACCTGCATCATGGACGGCTGGGTTCTTCAGATGATCCAGTCAGAGCGATGGCGCGAGGCTGATGCCAAGGGCGAGAACAAGGATAACTTAGAGAAACCCTCTCCTCTTCTGCGCATGTTCTCCGACTACGAAATCTCTCAGACCGTCTTCACCTTCCTCTTCGCATCCCAGGATGCTACCAGCAGCGCCGCTACATGGCTATTCCAGATCATGGCTCAGCGTCTAGATGTTCTTGACCGCGTTCGCGACGAGAACATGAAGGTCCGAAACGGTGATCCCAACGCAGATCTCAACATGGACCAGCTTGAGTCTCTCACGTACACTCGTGCGGTTGTCCGAGAATTGCTTCGATACCGCCCTCCTGTGCTGATGATTCCATACATGGTCAAGAAGCCCTTCCCCATCACCGACACCTATACCGTTCCCAAGGGTAAGTGTGTTTATTGTCCTATAAGCATTCTCCTCTTGAGGCTAGAGTTAAAATGCTGACTTCTTCTGCAGGTTCAATGGTTATTCCCACCACATATATGGCTCTGCACGACCCTGACGTGTACGAGAATCCTGACTACTTTGACCCTGAGCGATACTACTCTGGAGACGCTGAGGTCAAGGGTGTCAAGAACTATCTTGTTTTCGGCACTGGACCTCACTACTGCCTTGGTCAGGTCTACGCTCAACTCAACCTTGCACTGTTTGTTGGCAAGGCTGCTTGTCAGCTGAAGTGGACTCATCACCCCACGCCGTTATCTGAGGAGATCAAGGTGTTTGCCACCATCTTCCCCAAGGTAAGTTATGAGCCAACCTGCTGAGGTGGTTTTTTACCAGTACAGCAAGGGCTAAACAAGACTGTTTCGACTAACGACATCGCTAGGATGATTGCCCTCTGACGTTTGAGAAGCGGGAATGGTAATTGATGACAGACTTTATATTTGAAAGATACAAAACCCACCGACCGACAAGGCTGGCCAGTAATCGGCGTGCCGTCTTCGACGATCACTATGGCATGATGAGGTTGGCAGGGTTACAAGACGACAAAAAGTGACAGATGTGCGCTTAGACGAGTATGCCAACGGCACGCATATAGAACCAATTGGCTGCGCGGATGGTCAATTTAATTCATATTCGACCAGATCGAATTATTGGGAGTTGAGGGATACATAATTTTAATCAGTTGTCAAGCACTGTATATAGTTTAAGCAGGGTTTCGCATGGGTCAGGGTGCCTGGCACAGCGTTGGTCGCCTAGAGGGGCATACCTCAGGTCTTTAGTGGCAAATCGATTCTAATCTACCTTCAATCCCTGTGACTTGTATATGATCATGTAACAGTCTTTTGGATCTAGGCATTATCCCTGGAAAAGATTATAGTTCTTCGGCATTGCTAAACATGGCGACTAGGACCATGTCGAATAGCTCAGTGATATGACGAATCGTGGGGCTTGCAAGAGCAGCCATAATAGCTTCCCCACTGGACCTAGCACCTGTGCCGCGACCAGCTTCCGGAAGGGTAGCTCTTTGACATCAACATTTCGCTATTGTAAAGTCAAGAGTACGCGCACCTGCACAATTGCCCGATCTAATTCATTCCAACAGCATCGAACGCCAAAGAGGGAGCAACTCGTTAATCAAACTCTTCTTTCACAGCAAAGGTTCTGTATCTCGAGATCCAGCATGCCCCCAACACGACAGCTCCTCGCGAGCACATCCCCAGCAGTCTTGCTGCGCAGAACAACACGCCCTGCTCCATCGATCGCTTTCGTCGCACAGAAACGTCTATATACATGTAAGAGTACTGTTGGCGCTGCGGCTGTGGGCCGACAATTACGGGAGCGACAGAGGCTGTGGTCATTTGTGCCGGGGAGGTGGTACTCTGCTGGGGAAAGTGATAATGTTGTTCCCGGGAGCAGGATCTGGTCTTTTGATGAGATCAAGAAGTTGGTGGGTGAGGGCGACAAGTCTTCGAAGGATGTTGTCATTGTTGGTACGTTTCCCTTCTTGCACCTGCGTCATTGCTTACTTGTTACTTGCTACTTTTTGCTACAGCTTCATTCATGGGTGGTTACATCATGGAAAAGCTAATGTTGCGTTGATAGATGTTCGAGAACCGAGCGAGCTTCAGTCAACGGGTAAAATCCCCGGCGCCATCAACATCCCCATAACGTCAGCCGTGCAGTCGTTCCATATCCCCGAGGCCGATTTCGAAGACATGTATGGGTTCGAGAGGCCCTCGCGCGATAGCACGCTCTTGTTCTACTGCAAGGCTGGGGTGAGGGCCAAGTCGGCGGCTGGGTTGGCGAAACATGCTGGGTGGGAGAGCGTCGGTGAGTATCCTGGGAGTTGGTTGGACTGGGAGGCAAATGGGGGGCCGGTTGAAAGGGTGAAAGCCGGAGAGGGGTTCGGTCAAAATTAGTCTAGGGGGGGATTATATACAGTAGTAAGATGGTGTTTCTGGATTGAGGGAAGAAGGGGCGGTAGAGATCAACTTAGACCACACACACATGTTACGTCCTTCAGCGGTTATATCGTTGGTTTCTCAGGGAAGCATGTTAATTTTTAGGTAGATAAACGCTTCAAATGTTGTACAATACTGTCATGAAAATCTCAACAATTCCAACTGTTAAACGTTGGAATACTATCGGAGTATACATCTTTTGAACTACACAGAGCTGTGATGAACCACGGCAATTCAATTCACGGCAAACGATTCCTCTCTTGCTTGCCGCCAGTACACCAACAAAGCTCACGCAGGCCTCTCCCCCTGTGAATACAACATGTCATCTTCAAAATAAAAAGGCTGGCTTGTCCCCAGCAGGCTTGTCATCACCGCCGGCAGGCTTCTTCGCAACAGGGCTATTGTGTGCGAAGAACAGAATCTTGATAGTGATGGCCAGGCCAGCATGTAGCACCACGACGATGATCAACAACACCTTGCTGACTTGGCGGTCCGTGGCAGTCAACACTGGGTACAGGTTGCGCAGGAGGAACGCAACAGATACGCCGAAGCCGACGGCGACGAAGGTCCAGTTGAGGATCTCAATCGGCGACCAGCTGATGATGGCCACGGGGATCCAAATGAGGTTGGAGTAGCCGTAGAGGGCCCAGCACTCGAGCAGGTTGGCGGATTCGCTGCCAAAGTAGCGGAGGGCGAGGAAAAGGGCCATAGGGATGAAGAGGGTGTAACCGTAGATGAGACCAGCGGAGCCTATATGTGGCACATCAAGTTAGTAACTCTTCTGTCAACGCAAATTTCGCCTAATTGGAGCGTGATATGGTTTGGTATCATATTCCACGATATTTCATGACGGCAAAATAGCACAAGATAGGGGCCAGCAACCAAAAGTGACGCCACGTACCACTCAGAAGTCTGAAATCGTACGCGAATTGCGTAGTTCCCCTGGTCGATAACCAGTCGCTAATGGTACCGCCGAGGAAGAGAATGAGAACAACAGTCGTGGCGATCCAAAAAGGACCGTATAGATCTGGATTGCCTTCGAGCACATCGAGGAAGTTGGCTCGGGGGAACAACGCTGCCCAGCATCGCTGCAGCACTGCTGAGGTGTCGACATCGAAGAACTGAGAGTAGAACGATATGGACCACAGGAAGCGCTTCCCTGAGGACGATGAAGAGGCTGTTGCTGGAGGAGGGAGTCCCGACGGAGCGCCTTTGCGGCCGGTGTGCGATGTCTCGTTGAAGTTGGATGTGTGGAATTCGAGGTCTTCTTGGAGATCAGTGTGGCCGAGGTCGCCCTGTTGTTCATTCGTGTTAGTTACGTCAAGCAACCAGAGAGAGGTTAGGAGACAACCCGCTTGTCGATTGCAACTCATGTTGCGAGACTCTCAAGGACACTTTGCGAGGTATGTCAACGAAGCGTCGCGCATTTATCTCTTACCTCGTCGTCCACGTCGACCACTGCGTCGTATCCTGACCCCAACATGGTGACGCGCGAAGTGAGATATGAGGGTGTTCTCGTCTTCTGAATGACTGGTCTGATAAACTCCCCACACTGGCGAATCACGGAAAACCTTGATGCAGAGGAAGCTGGGTTTCTAGAAGGGGGCCAAGCACAATGGGTATCGTCAAAAGGTCGCCTGTAAGTTGAAGCCACCAGATGCTAGGGGCACATGTGCCAGCTGGCGTCAGTTAATGCAGGGTTGCTCTGGAGCTGAGCTATTGAACTGAACGGCACCAAGCTGCCGCACTAGCCACAGAGGGAGAGCAACGCGCCCGGATTTTACCCGCCTCGAGCGCACAGCCACCACCGTGGGGGACCCATCGCGCACACACGCCTCACGCAAAAAGGTTGCCTGGGATCGAGCCTTGTTGCAGACATAGTATGTAGTGTATTTATGTGCTCGTGATTGGGCTTGGACTTTCAGACCATGTTGCTGGGATTCGCTGCTTCGTTTTCTTTGCGATTCTCAACTTGGGGCCTTCTGTGACCATGTCACTGGGCTTTTTGATTCACTACCAAGTTGACAAGTTCGAGGCATCTTTCGAATCTTCCCTAAGTCCTTTTACCTGGTTGAGGCATCTCTTAAAAGTCACTGGGTCGTTATATCATTGCTGAGGAACTTCGCGCAAGATTCAAATATTGAACTTCTGCTTTTCTTTTGATGCAAAAACCTCATTTCATGGGCATCATCGAAATTGTATTGCCTGAGCTGTATATGCTGTAATAGAAACAAAGCCAGGCCTGTCAACCGTGAAGCACCTTTGCCTTTGCCATCCCCAGAATGCCATAAATCCAGACGCCACATCCATGGGTGAAACCGTTTACTTGAGCTTCTTCTTGGGTCGGAGCTGGTTGGTGCGACCGCACTTTCGCTTGCGGCAGTTGGTGGCTCGGGGAGGGAGACGGGCCTGTAGAATAGTGTTAATTACCAGTCGCATTCAATACACTCATTTACTCAGCAGGGTTCTCTCATTCAGACGTACGTAGCACTTGCGGCAGATCATCTTGTCGCAGTTGAACTTGGAGGCCAGAGCCTTCAACGAGGGCTCGATGATACCACCACGAAGACGGAGGACCAAGTGCAAGGTAGACTCCTGCAAATTGAAAATTAGTCAGCCTTCGCATTCAATCAACATTTCAACCTTGCCAAGCTCAACATCCTGTCGCCTTGATCGGTATTTGGAAATCGCGAATCTTGGGGGAGCGGACCTTCTGGATGTTGTAGTCGGACAAGGTTCGGCCGTCCTCCAGCTGCTTGCCAGCGAAGATCAATCGCTGCTGGTCAGGGGGAATACCCTCCTTGTCCTGGATCTTGGACTTGACATTGTCGATCGTGTCGGAGGACTCGACCTCAAGGGTAATGGTCTTGCCCGTCAGGGTCTTCACGAAACTTGGTGCTGTGTCAGTATGGTCGGTCGGAAACGATAAAATCGAGGTCGGGACGCCGCTAAAATTCGAACTTACATCTGCACTATCGAAAATGTCAGTATTCTGCGTTATTTAGACTCACACAAGGACCTGGTAGGAAAAACTTACTCTTGACTGATTTTGTGACGCTGACGATGGTGAAGTTTCCTGCAGCCGAGCAAGTCTGCGCGCAAAGTTGGTGGGGCTCAAGGAGCGAGCATCAAGGAAACCCTAGGTCATATGCGCAGTCACGTGAAAGCACTACTCCAGTTTGACAATTTCGCCCTGGAGACAATACTGCATTTTGTGGAGCTTGGTTGAGTCGTCGTGCCGTCCTGTTCATTATCATTACCAGGTGCAGACGTGCCTAAGCGCCGAACTGTATTCCGTACACTGTCGTCTATGATCCATTATTATTGCATACATGTCATAAGAGGGGTATAAGTCGACGTATGAGAATGACAAACAGACTTAGATACTTCAGCCCAAGCCGTCTTCCTAACCAGTGTGCAAACTATTCTTCAAAAGTAAGGTGCTTCTTTTGCCACCATATCATACGTTGCTCCAGTTTGTAAATAGCCTGAACCATCGTGTCAAGAGGCAGGCCAGCAGCGTCACCTGCAGAGAGTCAGCATGATTGAGCGAAGAATCCTTTCACTTGCATGACACTCACCCGCGGCTTTATAAAGCACACCAGCAATCTCGGGTAAGTCTTGGGTGACTCGAAATGCCTCGTAGCCCCCCGAACCGGACTCACCTCCAACCTTGTCAGTCGAGATGAGCGCTTCCGCGAAAATCCGACGGGCTTGTTCCTCGATCTGACCTTCTGATATTTCTGTCGTTGGGGGCAAGGTTACCGGTTCGGGTCCAGTTGGGAAGAATTGAGTAATCTTATCCTCGTCTGTCTTGGTGTAAGCTTGTGAACAGGTTACTGCTGGACAGCAATCAGAGCTTACGGTTTTTACCAACAATGGCATTTAGATATGCCATGTACGCATCAAACTCCTCGTTGTCCAAGCTGGCAATCTTATTTGGGGTAAAGTCCTCGAATACAGGAACTTCTGGACTCTGACTTGCAGAACTCCACAGACCTTCTGAGTAGCCAATTTTCCATTTGTCCCAGTCGAGCCGAGGCATGCAGCGCTCCTTACTTGCCAGCAAAGAGGCTGAGCTAGGACTTAGTGGGAAGCACAATTTCGTTGACACCACCAAGAAAGCAACCAGTCGTAGCTCGGGGTGGTCTAGGGAATATATTCTGGCCGTGGAATCGGGAAATCCGAATGAGTAATTTAAGACGGCTGCTAGCCTTTTGGCGACAATGATTGTTTCGACTGTTGTTGGTCAGTTACGTACGAGTCAAAGAGCATGGGTGTCTTTGTGTGTACTTGGTAATGCAAGCTCCAAGGCGTATTTTATGAGCATAGGAAGGTAGTTCAGTTCAGGAAAAGTCATCTCATAATTCAATTTGTAGGAGAGAACGGTACCCATGACGGTTTGGTACAAATCCTGTCCCTTTAAACCAACAACTGATGGTAACTTAAGTACGTTTGCGTATGAAGTCGGCATTCTTTTCTGCATTTCAAGCGGCAGATTGAGGTACTGATTGTATTACATTGTCAGGATACAAGCGCAGAAAGGCTCGGAGAGAATTCGAAACTCACTGCTTTCAAATATGGCATATTGCCACTTAACACCCACGCGCGTAGATCTGTCAAGCGCGTGGGTAGCCTTAACAACAAACAGCCAAGATAGCACATTGCAATAGTTTCTGGCAGCCTGGGCAGCGGCCATTCAGAACCGCATTCCGGGTCCCAACTCTGTCCCTTCGAAATTGACCTCCAGGCAGATTTTGCTTCCTTCGCTGAAGTAGCAGGTTGCGAGCTGAACATCTCGAGTTCTGCTTCTCCCGGATCGATCTCTTGGGTAATGGAGCCGTAGCCGCGAATTCGAAGATCCCAGAGGTCACGAACGACGATCTCCAAATCGTCTTTGTGACCCATCTTGCGCACCAAAAAGCTGACCTGCATGCGCAACAACAGCTGAATAGCTTCCAGGTACAGCGTCTTGCCTTCTTGTCCTGGGAGCTGACGCTTTTCTACCTCTCTGACTTCTTTTTTCCGTCTCACTACAGAACCAATTTCTCCTGCTGCCTCTTCATCACCAAGATCAAACTGGATAAAGCCCTGGATATACATCTCAACCAAATGTCCAATCAGACTCGTTCTTATAAGGATGTATTGTGCTTACTTCAATTTGATGGCCTCGGGAGCAGAATCGAAGTCCATCTTGTAGAAACCATTTCTGGCTACCGCATTCCGGACATCTCTCCCCCTTGGGCATTCTGCGAAATTCTCGTCGGTCGTCCATGACTTCTCAAGCCCCTGATAAAGAGAGTAAAAAGTAAATATACATTGCGTGGTGGTCAGAAACCGCGACTACGGAGTATGCCGCGTATAGCCTCAACCCCAACGAGGGCCTTCGGGGCTGCAGCTAGATACATAAACGCGGCAAGTCAGAGGGAGAATCATATCAGAGCGAGGGCAAAAATCCGATCATTTATGCTTCTTCTTTTTGTTGTCGTCGTACTTCGAGCAGATGCGAAGGAAGAAATGACCCACTCGCTTGTACTTAGTGGTCCGCCTTTAAGTGGACAGCGATGGATGGCATGCGACAAAAATCTCTTATTGCTTGCGTACCTCGCTTTCACAGATGGAGATTTGCGACTCGTGGACAACAAACGGCTCTTCAGGATTAATCTACAAAGATACATATCACGAAACATGCGCAAGTATCCGCGATATTTCTCAGTCGATAGCGCTTCACGGTGGAATCATAGGTAGTGCACAAGTAGGAGGATTTGTAATACGGTCATTATATCTCAGCCTTTTTCTTTTTTGGGGTATGACTCGCCCAGCTGCAACCACCTAAAGAGATGCTGACAAGGCTTCAGTCGTTTCAGAAACAAAGGAAATTGTGAAGAGCGCCAGCGTCTGGACTGCTCAAGGACCCAGTGCGCAGCTAGCCGATACAATCCCGTTCACGTAATGTCTTCATGCGCTTTGACCCAATTCTATCGCCCAATGTATATCTGTCGTGCCCAGAATCATCAATTCAACTCCGATTTGTTCAGACACCATGAGAGGACGGAGTTGTGCCAAAGCCACAAGCAAAAGACATGCCATGCTTGGAGCCATCCTCAAACCATTTAGCTCTTGGGAGCCTCCTTGGCTTCAACGGCAGCCTCCTCGCCCATGGAGGTAAGGATGATAACGTCTAATTGTATCAGTCAGTCCGGATTCTTGAAAAGACAGTCCGAGATGTATTCAACGCTGGGAGTAGCGTGAGGCCAAGCCGCCTTCCACCATTCTGGAAAAAAAAATAATTAAAGGGAAAACATGTGACTCACTGGTGTCCTTCTCCTCAGTCTTGAAGAGCTTGGTGATCTTGTCACCGATTTCGCCATCGGGCATCTTGACATCATCCTTGGTGTCGCCATCGTCGTTCATGAGAGAGAGGAAGCCGTCATCAGAAATGTCGAGCTAATAACGGGTTTGATTAAATTATGCCTCATTGGTCAAATTGGAGATTGGAAGGGAGATTTTCGAGCACTCACCAGCTGGTACTCACGACGGGTGACGTTGGGGACATCCATGTTGTGAGTGGAGGGAGAAAGATCTTCGTACTTCTTGCCAGTGAAGATGTCGAGGGCAACCAAATGGACCTTGGCGTGACCGTGCTTGCCAGTCTTGGAGGTGGACATGTCGACAATCTTGCAGGGGCGACCCTTGATGCAAACGAAGCCGTTCTTGCGCAGAGCAGAGCACTGCATGGGGTAGGTCAGAGAGGCGCCAGCATCGGCGGAGTCGAAGGTAACATCGTGCTGTGCGGATGGCTCATATCAGTATAAAGATCTTCGAAAAATTCGGCCATGGTATCTCCCTTCATCCCGACAAATCCCCAATATCGCGCCGTGTCGATTAAGGATCTCATTTGCGAGCGTCGAGATTTTGCTTTGTGCGTCTCGACGCCGTGGGGCTGGCACGAGGGGACGATGCGGGGTGATTTTTCTCCCACTACCAAAGTATCGTCGCAGAACGCGATGCGCAATGGCAAGGAACAGCATGAATAGAGACCAACATACCTCTTCAGCCATGGTGATGGATTGCGCAAGAAAGCGGACTTGTTTCGAAGTAGAAGGGAGAGAAGTAGAAGGGATGAATTTGACACCAAAAGGCAGTGGAGGTGCTGTACAGTGGGTGGAGAGAAGGAAAAGAAGGGTCAAAGGCAGGGTGGGAGAAGAGAAGAGGATGGAGGGGGAAAAGGTACGCCGTCTTGAATTTTTTTCTTGCCATGTGTAATTGGGCCCTGGGGCGGGTACCAGGAGATGGTCCAGCGCAGCGCAAGCACTCTAGCTTTGCACAACCATCTGAGGGAGGTGCTGGCAAATGGGACTAGACCTCCCTCCTGGATCAAGAGCTGGCGGAGAGAGGCCATTGATGCGTACCTAGGTAGTTACCTAGATGTTCTAGCCTACTTCGTTTCGACAATCCTGTTACAAGCACCTTCAATAATAGTCCAATGGCGACGGGACTAATGAATGTAGGGCGACACGATCACTTTCATCGAGAGGCGAGGAATAGAACCTCCCCCCAAGGCCGTTACATGCTAACACTATGGCCCTCAGCAGCTACATTGTGAATACTTTTGGCTGTGATTTTTGTGACTGGCCGCTTTACCCACAGCGTCGGAGAGGTGCAAGCCTGTCAGGGCATGGGGGGCAAAACGATGGCTTGAGAAGGCGCTTCCCTGCTTTCTGTCTTCTGCTGCAAGCTGGCGGAGCTCGGGCAGAGCTGTAATAGAGCTTCTTCATCTAGTTTCCAAGCCATTGACAGTTTCTGAGTAACCGATGACCCAATGTGTGGCGGCTTGATGAATGCATTTCGGGTTGTGAAGATTGGCCTAAGACGGAGGACCCCGCAACGAGATCAGTGCCTGAATACTCAACTGCAACTGCAACACCGAGTGGCGGGAGTACAGAGGACGGGTTGCTGGAACGGAGGGGCTGGACTGGTGCTGGAGGGCGGGTGGCGTTTGCATCTTGGCTTGCATCTCCACCACGTCTGGAGTGAGGAGCTGTGGTCATGAGAAGCACCGCTCATGCACGTCGCTATGCCCTGCAGCACGTTGGTAGCCGCTGTTATATTGCGGGAGTAATTCGTAGACGCGAAGCTCAAAGCTCTGGCCCATTGCTGTCTCTCACCTGCCACGTGATGGGGTACCCAAGGAGGCATCTAGCTGCTCCCTGGCGGATGGCTGTATGAAGCTGTAATTGATGATGATTTACCGCAGGTCAGATTGCTAGCATTGTGTATAATTGCATTAGTGACCACATCTACGTACGCTGAAGTGCCTTCAAGGGCCTCTGGCGCAATCGGCAAATGGCAGTAGAAGCTTAAATTTGGATTGACGAGATCCATGCAGACTGGGCGTAGCCACCATGCGCTCAATGAAGTCCTTGTGAGACGCAAGTGCGGGCTCAAAGGAACGGCAATTTTGAGACCTTGTCCTCCTTGGATGCACTCATAGATACACAACAGCGACGGTACTCTCCCGAGAGAATATGTACTTGTTCGACTTTACATGCAGCTTGCCGCAATGGAGTATTGATGCGCTCACAGGCCAGCTTCAGCAATCTGTTCGCTTTTCGGTGTTGTCGTGTTCTGCCACTCCACGGGCCACCAGCCTGGCAAGGCCGTCTTAAAGGCTGTAGCCAATCAAAAGTTTACCAGCTCCCTCAAGGCCCCCAGGCACTTCTCCACCCTGCATCCAGAGTGACAGCCTCGCTAGTTCTGGCAAGCTGGCGCCATGCGTTGAACGGGATATCCTTTTTGCCAGTCATTCCGATAAGGAGAGCTGCCACTCGTAACTCGAAGTGCTGATGTGATATAAGTTCACATTGTCCTTCTAGTCGCACTCAAATTGCGCACTGCAATCTCAATACCGAACAATGTGGCTGGACCGACTAGCTGGAGGACCATCCAGTGTCTCTGGTCAATCCACGCCGCAACCTGGGAGCAGGTCCTTCTCACCTCTTCCGCGCAGAGCATCTAGCAATCTAAGTCCTTATGTAACTTCGCAAAGGACTGGACATTCGCCCAGAAGTTCTTCGCTCTCACTGGTCTCCAACGATTCATCGTCGTCCCTACTCTCATCCTCTCGACGTGTAAACGGTTCTTCGTTGCGACAATCCGCCACAGTCCCGAACATCCCCGATTCTCTGGAGCTTTTGGAGAGGCTCTTGAAAGACGAGAAAGCACCTGGTGATAATGATGACGAGTATCAAGCTACTCGAACCAGCTTAATCGCGGAAACAGATCTTGAATTGGAGATTGACTTCGGTGGTTTATCATTAAAGGAACTTGCATCGTCCCACATTCGAGACGAGAGCGCTACAGTGTCACGGCAGGCCCAGAGCGTGGAAGACTGTGAGTCTTGATTCTATGACATCCATGATCATGCCGGAAACCACCGGTAGCATTCACTAACAGGGGCCTTTAGACCAACAGGAACTAAGCACTTTCGAGAACCTTCACCGATCGATTACTGCTTGCGATGACGTTCTCAGCTCCGTTGAAATGAACCTGGCCAGCTTTCGAAACGACCTGGCCGCTGTTTCCGCCGATATCGAATCATTACAAGAACGTTCTGCTGCTTTGAATCGCCGTCTGCAAAACCGTAAAGACGTCGAGAAGGCTCTGGGACCACTTGTGGAAGAACTAAGTTTATCCCCTGAAGTTATATCCAAAATTTCGACCGGCCACATCGACGAATCTTGGGCAAAGATTCTGATAGAGCTAGACAAGAGGACTACCACGTGGAAGAAGAAGTCGACTTCTGGTTCACAGCCCAGCAAAGCATCTGCAGAGCTAGGGCCGTTATTAGAGAAGCTGACCCTCAAAGTGCGTTATTACGGTCATCGTCAAATGGCTTCATTCTGTACAAAAAAAAAGTGCTAACCAGTTTTACAGGCGATTGAACGTATCCGAGATTTCCTCGTGGCTCAGATAAAAGCACTGCGGTCACCTCATATAAATGCGCAGATTACACAGCAACAGAACTTCCTCCGCTTTAGAGATCTGTATTCTTTCCTTCATAGACACCACGCTGCATTGGCCGATGAAATTTCACGGGCTTATATGAATACCATGCGATGGTACTATCAGACCCAGTTCAGCAGATACCAACAATCATTGGCTAAGATCAAGACACATGTTCTTGATAAGTCAGATACACTGGGCCATGAACATAACACGAGGATGACTGCCGTCTTGTCAAGTACGCGAGCTGCAGGGCCTCCCCATGACGCGTTTAATTTGGGGCGCCGAATGGACCTGCTTAAAGGGAGCAATCAGGTTGCAATACCGTCACATCTCGCCGAAGAGGACCAGACGACACACTACTTGGAGGTTCAGTTTCGAAACTTCAATTTGGCTTTGATCGATAATGCAACGGCGGAGTATACTTTCTTGGCCACCTTCTTCTCCCCAGCTTTGTCTTATTCACAAATCTCCAAGATCTTCAACTACATATTCGAGTCTACCTTTGAATTGGGCCAGACACTAACTAAAATACTCATATCTGAGACATACGATGCATTGGGTATTCTACTATGCATCCGATTGAACCAGCATTTTGCATTCGAACCTCAACGGCGCAAAGTGCCTGCTGTAGACAACTACATTAATGGCACTAATATGCTTCTCTGGCCAAGGCTACAGGTCGTCATGGATCGGCACTGCGAATCGGTCCGCCAATTAGCCAACAATCTACCCACCAAATCTAGTCGATTCACGAGCGACACCGCCAAGATGACCGCTGCACCACATGTCGTTACTCAGCGTTTCGGTCAACTGCTCCATGGATTCCTGGTCCTGAGCGCGGAAGCAGGAGACGACGAACCAGTCACCGCCAGTCTGCGCCGTCTGCGTTCAGAGATTGAGGCATTTTTGAACAAGCAGAGCCTGTCTTACGGTAGCGACAAGCGGAAAAGCGAGCGTTTTCTCTACAATAATTATTCTCTGATTTTAACCATTATTGGGGACACAGCTGGCAAGTTTGCCATGGAACAACAAGGGCATTTTGAGAAACTGAAAGCGGCGCACCAGGAGAATTTGTGATGTCTTTTTTTTTCTTTGGCGTTTTGGCTCCGGCTGGTCCGATAACGGAACTCAGCTTGCGAATAGAGGAGGAAAGTGAAACGAGCTCTGCGTTGGACCCGTGCACTTGCTCTTGTATGAGAGTCCCGTAATATTCATGAATGGCGAATGTCCCCCAACTATTTTTCATGCTGGATGTCGCGTTGCAGAGTATTGCATGCCAGAATACGAGAAAAGAGCACACCTTGGTGATTCGTTCCATCATACCCGTTCTGAACGGAATGTAAATATCTATATATCAGGTGTTCAATGTCCAGAGACAGGACATAATAATGCCTTCCGCCAAGGAAATACGTCTGCTCTCCCAGTGACCCGTTGGAAAACTTCTACAGAACTTTTATGTTAAAGTCATGAATTGAGAATTTTTGAGACGTGAAAGCAAAAACTCCAGCCATGAGCACCCGATTTTGGTGCCTTCGTGGAAGAAAAGGAGCTCCTTAGCAAACAAACCCATTAGGGCTTGCCTACCGTACCGAAAAGAGAAATGACATATTGAAGGACAGATGGGTTTCGCCGCAGGAAGAACGCCAAGGCGGCAACGGCGGCTGCTTCACCGAATGCTCTAATTGGGCGACGATACCTCCAAAATGTCATGGATATCCTTTCGCGCATTTCTACCCACCGAACCTCCTTGACTTGTTCTTCGAAGAAGGCATGACCATCTTGGAGGGTTTGCTGGGAGCTCATTTCGACATCCCTGGCAGTTTTTAACGAGCTGTACCTAGATAAGTGCCGCCAGTATGGCAATAAATGGGGAGGATAGCGGTCAAATAGACTGACAGCGTCGACGAGGAGGGCGTTGATGTCCATGTTTGGCGGCACCCTAGAAAGTACGACTTGAAGCATGTCTGGTTCGTCAATGTCTAGTATCTCGTCGCGACGATTGATAACGATTTGAGCAAATACGTATATGGTAAAGACGGGCTCCCGGACGAGAAATACGTCGAAGAGCCGCGAGATATCGCGATATGCCTCAATGTTGTGTGCATACATGGTGAGCATACCCGCCAGTGCGTAGAATGGTTCTATTGTGGCAATATGTTTTCGAAGTTTCGGGTCCGCTTTGGCCAAGAGGTCGGGTAGCAGTCTGAGTTGTGCAGTCGTCGGGCTCAGACTAGGGAGCATGAAATCTCGAATACGGAGGACGGATAGCCTTGCAACCACACGGGCCCGCCATGCTGGTTGCAAGACCAATAGGAAAACTTGGCATATATCATGATAGCCCTGGAAGTAACAAAGGTACGGGTGACGGCGAAGGACTTCGATAATGAGGGACGACAGCTCTGATTTGCACTTGTCTAGGTGTGCCTCGGATTTGTCTGCATCAACGGATACCAATGTTAGTTCACACCAGTGATCCAGAACATTAAGCATTCTCCTAAGTTCCTTTTGGCTTTCAGACCAAAGATAAAGCTGTTTAGGGACGTACCTGTTGGGTAATAAATGAAAGATCTGTTCACATCGAGTTGTACTTGTTCCTCATCACGATGACGAGGTAAGCTTTGCCAGTCATACCCAGCGTCTCTGCTGCCGTCCGTAGTTTCTGTTTCGCGACTAGAAGGCTCGGCTGAGCAGCCAAGCAGTATTGGCCCTACAAGCGGCGAGACGGGTCTTAGTCTTTTGTGCGTATAGGACGACTGGTTGCGTTAGAACCCGAGGCAGTTTATCCACATACAAGCTAGCCTGCGCATTTCATCATTGAGGAGCCCATCAGTCGTTTCCGCCAGTTCTCTCAACTTTGTCACATCTCTCCATTTGCAAGCTTCTCGGATATCTTCGGCTTTCCTCTCCAAGACTGTACGCTGGGTTTCTTGGTCAGAGATCTCGTCCGCTGAGCCGAGGCTATATTTGCTGTCGGTAGACCCAGCTAGTAACTTGGGAGGCATTTCCTGCGGTTTCATGGGTTTGCGTCAGGCTGTTTCCGGTATTACGGGTTGATATCGTCAATGCGTGGATTAGGCGATTAGAATACGCCAGGAGAATGAGGAAAAAAGTCCTCCATACAGCTGCGATAAAGTATGTCACTGGCAACGACAAAGTCGGCTGGCGTCTCGCCCGGACAGAGCGGCCAGGGACGCGCCACGTTGTGGCGCGTTGACGTGTCGAGTTAATGCCAGTGGAGCATGGCTGAATGCAGTCGTGTGGGACACAATGGTCAAAGAACCAGGCTGCTAAGACCTGATCCATGGTATTCTGAAATATTATTCGGGCATCTACAATCAGCAGAGAGACTGGCTGTAGCGAGAGACTATGGGCAGAAACGAGCTCCTATGGCTCGGCGCATGTGCATGACTTGTTCCTGAGAAGTCGACGATCAATTGACCATCTTTCTGATCGTGACTATGTACAGAGCAAACAGTGCGACGTGACCTCGAGTGTCGATTTCGACAGTGAATCTATCGCATTGATCGTGCTCTTCTGAAGATGTCCTTGAGAGATATCAAGTTCTGCAACATGTTGTTAAGTCTTCTTTGCCTACCTGGGTTCCAAGAAAGGCGTGTGGCTCGGTCCGTGCCGCATTCTGGTCGCTCTAAATGCATTCCACTACCTCCTAAATTCTGTGTGTTATTAGACAGCGAGCCGCGGCGCTTGCTTGCTCGCGGCATTTTTTTTTTTCCTTTTTTTAATAAACCCATAACCCTACTACAATTGACTGCGGGAGGTCGGGCTAAAAGTAAAGTTTATTGAGGACAAGGAAAAAGAAAAGATAGAACTGCGATATAGCGCTGTTAAGGGAGTCTCAGGCCAGCCCTGTTTGTTTTGGCAGGTGGATCGACCGACCGTTCGGCTGCAGGTTTCTAAATATGTCGTGCTGAGCCGCCTTCACCACTTCATCAATATGACATGTCATCTTCAGCAGCAACCAGATCACGGTAGCTCACCCGCGGAAGCGTGTGTCCACGCCGGATATCGTGGATCTAACGGCGCCGGCTATTTCCTCCGAACCAGCAGAGCCTCACTTTTAGTTGTAATTACCGCCGTGTGGTACATAAGATCCTGGTTCCCGGCCCGACAAATGTAGATGCTTCACAAAACACAATTCGCTACGCCTTTCTGGAAATTGTAGTAAGAGCTATCAAGATAAGCTCCTAATACTGACCTAGGTCCTAGCGTTTCTGAAAGATTAGTGCGCAGGCCCTCCACTTCGCTGACGTCCGTGGCCGCTGGTATTCGGGAATCTGTGCATGTACCAATTCGCTTTTGGTAGGAGCTGTCCTCTGTTTTTGTCCCGTGCAAACATGCTTCCTGGTCGCATATCACGATTTTCGCCAAAGCGATCATGTCAATGGCGTCACAATCCAAGTTGGAAGTGGTAGAGAGGCATTTATTGTCCTCCCGGTCATTAATTCTCAAAACCAGTAATATCAATGGCTACAGAAATTTCAACGGGGCAATCCCACGGACCAGCTAGGCCTGACACAACTCTATGTACTCTTCGCTGTCACCCGAAGACCCAACCCTTGCCCCCTTGGCTGATCTAGTTCTCATGCAACTTCATGAATAGCTCGATAGTGAGTGGGGCCAACGACAGACATCTCCGCTTAGAACCGCATGGGATGGGACAATCACGACACCACATCCCACGAAACACAGTCGGCGAGAAGAATGCCGTGCGGGCAGGCGCTTGGCTCCGAAGCTATCATCGTGCGGCCACCCGATTTCTTGATGTCGTTTTATGAGTATTACTGTATGTGTCCTAGACGTCTTGAATTGCTGGGGAAAATATCACACACACTCATGGCGGGGTGAGTTGTTACTAATGCCGCTGCGACGAGACAAACATCACGAACTGGGTTTAGAGTATTGTTGCAGGGATATCTGCATATCTTGTCAACGCAAGTATCTCAACAGGGTTGATAGAGTGCAATCTGTACGGCTTGCTGATCCAATGCAAAACAAGCCATGCAGAAAGAGGTGCTTTGGTAATTACGACGATAGCCAGAGAGCATTGGCTCTGGTTCTGATGTGGGTTCTTGGTTGTTGTTGATCCTTGCACCCGCCAACCTGGTCCACGGCCATTTGAACTCTGCCAATTTTGTCTTAGCTCAGCCTAGGATACTACCTCTGCGTCCACTAACAGATACAGTTCAACCGCTTGACGTGATGAAATTGATTGCCATGCACTTTGCAAAACGACAGGGAATCGTGGATCCTAGGTCACTATTGTGTCAGACTATTGATACATTCGAATACAGAACATGGCTGATGAACGGGGAGGCACTCCGCCAGTCATCTCCTGCCGAACACGAGGTTCGGCACTGGGGAACAGCTCTCGATTGGTCATGGCAGAAGGAGCATTAGCTCATGATCTCCGGGAGTCTGTTGCTAGGGACTTCACTTGGCTGAATGGTGACCCAAAGGCTTCAAATGCCTCGTTGCGAATTCTCTTTCTTCTTAGGCAAGACACTCTAAACCCCGGAACTTGTCTAGTCCGAGTCTGCCTAGTAGATAAGGTAGCGTTACGCAGTCCAGCCAACGCCAGTCAGACGGCAGCGCCCTGACCAGACTTGACGCGACTGCGACTTGGAGGTCAAAAAGGCAGTATCGCGGGGATAGTACGAGGATTGATTCAGCGCAATGCCCTACGAACAAAGGATGCGAAAGGCCGGCCAGCTCAGCGCGGCAGTCAACAGCACCATCGTCCATGGGGAGTCGCGTTCAGGAGCATCAGTGACATATCGAGCACTGAAGATAGCCAACTGGCGTCACAGCCAGAGCATCTTGGAAGGCTGAAGGATGTCGGGCAAACAGCCCTTGTCGGAGATTTTCTGCAAGTTTGTGTCAATTCTTCCAGTGTCAAGGGGACCCAGCGTACTGTACCTCGGCATCTGACTACAGTTGTTCGCAACGGATGCCGCACGAGTAAAACGTAATCGGTGAAAGCTTGTTGTGACATATTTATGCCTGATAATGAAGTCAATGGTCAGTCCGCATTATACTCTGTAGATCATTCAGACGTAGTGTGGCGGCCGCTTGGACGGTGTTGATTGGAATGAGAGGCTGCCCAGACATTTCGAGCAGCTATTGGCGGGGATGTGTCGAGAGACACCGCAACAGGTCATTCTCTCTACTATCCAAGATCTTGGTGATCAAGCCTATTCAGGTGATGGACATAACCATTGGATGTCTGCGACTGATTTGCTGCGCAAGACAAACAGAGTTGGATGTCATTGCCGTCTATTGAGTATGACAGATATGGCTTTGAGTACAATGCCGAAGGGGATAGGGATGCCATGCTCTCGCCTGAAGTTTCTACATAGTGCCCATTAGGCTAGGTACCTCGTAAAGCCCTTTTTAAGAGATCGTGAACAAATGCATCATTTTGTATTCCTTCCACGAGTGCTTGTCCGCCAGCCCGTTTGTGTGCATCAGCTAGCGCGAATAAGCTGTCCGGTAGGCAGCTTGACGATGAAGGCTGGTTAGTGGGTGGGGGACGCACCAGCCAGCACCGAGTCGGATATTTTCCAGTTGCGTCCGAAGGTCTGCTCAGTTGCTAGCGCCGAACCGACGCACACGAGCAGATCAGACCGAGTTCATCCAACGATGGGGATCATGGGCATAACACCACGCTGCAGTATCACAGTAAAGCGCCACGCAACTTGAACCCAACAAACAAAGTCGACCTCGCTATCCGTCGTCTCCGTGACAAACCAGACTCGAAACCAGACTCGGCCCTGCGCACAGCATACAACAGAGCAGAGCACACCACAGCACACCATAGCCATGCGAGATGCAGCCTGCGGCGACTCAGATCTGGCAATTGGCCCCCTACGCGTGCATGTACGCGCGCATGTATGTAGGATCAAGCCACATGCATGAAGCTGGCTTGTGCCGCACTGCCTGGATGTAGCCCTGACCAAGCTGAATCTACCAGACCTTCCTAGGTATTAGCTGATGGTACCTACACATTGAAGGGCGGATGCCATGGCCTTGTCAGAGAAGCGGGCTTGTGTTGAAAATTCGTCCATAGCAGAGCGTTCAAGGCAGTGGCAACCATTCGCGCGCTTGTTTGATTGCACTTTACTTGAGATGCTGTTGAGAGTTGCATGCGGCCTGCCTAGCTATGCCTGCCTGATCAAAATGCTCTTCATAATATTCTGCAAGAAACCCTCAGGCAAAACTCTACAACTTTGATATGTTTACTCAACATATGACCATTAGTCTAGAGAGTAGCACCGATTAGACGCGGACCAGACATGTTCTTTGGGCTACCAGAGCCGAAGTACAGAAGTAAACAAGAAATAAGCCCAGCAGTTTCGGCTCTAATCACGTATTTCATGGTATGGAGTGTGGTGTAGGGCACGTATTAGGATTCGACTCGATCAATGGTCGTTGCGGTCTAGCGGAGTTCAACGGTGGACATGCGCTGTCTGGTACCTAATGTGCTGTACCTACACGTAATTTCTGCCCTGTCAGTCACAGCCCTGGCATCACACGCCTCGGCCTAGCAGACTGCTGCGTCGACAGCCGACAGCCCAGGTACTAGAACGGTAGCGTCGATAGGTACCTACCTAGGGAGGTAGCTTCCTGTGGACGCCGGCCACCAGGCGCACGCTTTAAAGTTGGGCGCACGCTGCTCACCACCTCAACTGCGTTCTTCGTCTGGGCGTGCTCGCCTTCCACTCTTCTCTTCTTGTTTCTCTTTCTTCTGATTCTCCCGCGCTTTGTCGTGACGTTCCTGAACTTTGACTCGGGACTTCTATCTCTGCAGTCAAGTCTGGTCAAGAGTGGCTGCTACTGCGACCAGCTTTGAGGGTCAGGCAATCCGTCTCCTCCGCTAGTATTTTCTCTTTTTGGGGGAAAAACAAAAATAGTATGTGTTATACCCTCCGGCCCAGCCATATAGGCACCCGATGTCTTCTTTGACGAGTGCAACTTGAACATTGTTTATCTCACAAAAGAATTCGTGTGTTGCAAGAATAGAACGGCAAAGCTCACCACTTGGACACGAACCAGTCCGTACGATAGAGGTTCTGGCATTTCCAAGTACACCGAAGAGGCATATTTGTTGAGCATTAAGATGCACTTTTTGCTCCCGAAGCACTTTCAGTCTGCCCTTTCCCCAGCAACACCTGGTACCACTGAATCTGCACAGCTAGGTTCTCAGCATTAGATGGAGTAGCAGTGTCGTGGTGTTCCCCCTTCTCCTCAGCTCCAAGCTGCCGTTGTCGGGGCCAACTATTATGATTGCTGCAATATGGCTTTTCGAACGAGCATTCTTAGGGACGGTGAGTGGGTGACCGAGACTGTCAACCTCCAAGCCGCCCTCCAAGCATCGGCAGCCCCCAAAGCAGCTGCGAGATCTCATCCGGATCCTCCCCGCTGTGGCATTCTCTCTCGAACCATAGTGGAGAGTCCCATTGTGCATTGGATACTCCCGGTACGATTAAGATCAGAAGTTCATAACGATATTGCTTTTGTCGGAGTATGTTCAAATGGCCCCTAATTCCCTATCATAACATTCCTTGTGGAATATATCCCTCTCCTTACAACGTTCTGCTTGCCCATTGCATGATGTCATCCAACATCCACTACCCAAGGGGCGTGATGTTCGGCCATGACAGTCGTGGAAAGACGATCTTGGCCCTCCCGTCCTTTGGTGTCTGGGAGAGTGTCTTGTCAGATATGCAACTCCGCCCTATTCCTTGCTTTTTGTGTGCCAATCAAAGCTGTACGAGGCACAAGGTCGAATCTACAAAGGGCCATGTTAACAACTGTGATAGGATCATTTGGTCCAGATCAGTGAGCTTCAACGCGATGGACAGCTTCATGAGGTTGCGCGGAAAAGTGATTTCGGTTCCCGAATCCGAGGTGCTGCCGTGCTTGGAGACTCACTTCAGCATGGTTTAGATGACGATGATCCTTCAAGTGCCGTGAAATCGGAAGATGAAGATACGCTGATGCGCGAGCCGTTCGATATAGGCGACACTTCAACTGCTCGAGCCCTGCCGCCTCAGTTGTTAGTGGTAATGCTCGAGACGGGCGACACAGTCTATATTTGTCTTCGCGAGAATGTGGACTCAACCCTCAAGTTTGTCTTGAACAGACGCGAAAGCCCGAAGAACCTAGCCTATTTAGGCCATCATCTTTCCCTAGATCCTTCGTCACGTTATATGGCAGCAGCATCCCCAGACGGCGTTCTTGTCATGTACGAGTTCCGGTCCATGCAAGAAATCAACGAGCAGTATCGTTCACATGGCGTCTTCCAACCCGTCAAATCGACAAGAATACGAGCCATAAAGGGGGTCATACATAAGCTCGAGTTCCTTTACCCGCGACCCGAGGATGATTATCACATAATCCTGCTATTGATAGTAACAAGGAAAGAAAGGAGCTCTGCGGACCCAGTTTCTCGCATGGTGACCTATGAATGGGAGGTCGGCGATTCTCTCAAAGAGGTGTTTGCGGAAGAGAAGGTCGGTAATAGATTACCCAAGGAACACCGCATGCCATCGCTCCTCATCCCTCTGCGGTTCAATACAGCATTCTTTGCTGTCTCTCAGCCCGATATAGGTATCGTCAAGGACTGCTTGTCTGGCGCGGCCGTATTTGAAGTGCTGGAGACAGATACGCCAGGGAAAACGCCACTACACCATGGCGCCGAGAAGCCCTTGTGGACGGCATGGTCTAGACCATTTCGTCGTAAGAAGTACTTCGAGAAAACTGACATCATATATCTGGCGCGCGAGGACGGAGCAATAATTCACGTCGAAATAGACGCTCCGGAGCTGGTTCCTTCTGTGACCAATGTGGGTTGTCTAGATACCAATATCAACACGGCTTTCACCATGGCTTATGATATCTTCACCGATGTTCTTATCATTGGCGGGGATTCTGGCCCTGGTGGTATTTGGAAGGTATGTTTCAGTCTTTTCGCTTTTACCCCCCCTTCATTTGCCGTGAAACTCGAAGCTGACAAAAAGACATGGTACAGCTGGCTCCGAGGACCGATCTCGAGAGAGTAAGCGTGCTGCCAAATTGGTCCCCAGTGGTTGATGTGGCGACCGCCAGTTGGGGGCCGTTGAGAAACACCTTACCAGAGCCCAAGAGGGCACTTCTGAAACCTGACAGCTTATTCAGTGCTTCTGGTCGTGGGCTGAACGGAAATCTGACACAATGGCGCTGGGGGATTCAAGGAAGAATTGGACTGGACATCGACACCGACGAGCCAACAAGGCGGTCGTGGGGCTTTTCACTCGACGGCGACGATGGTAAAGATGGCTTTTATGGTCTGTTGGCCCTTCCAAACTCATCTATCGTTCTTCACTTTTCCAAGGATTTCGCCCAGGTCGATTCCTTGGATGCGCACCATACTCCCTTTGACCTCACTTCTCGAACGCTAGATGCCCATCAGAGCGATTCTGGTCTTATAATCCAGGTGACTGAAGCTTCTGTCTCGCTCATATCAAGTTCAAGTAACGCACGTCACCCTCTGGAGGCTATCTTGGCGGAACCTGGCATAATTGCGGACAATGCTTTTTGCAGCGGCGACATTGTGGCTCTCACCACCACCAACAGCAGTTCGGCCTCCGAAATTCACACCATCAACATAAATGGAATGGAATTGCGCCCCATTTCGAGATGGAATGTTCCTGGGGAAGTGACGTGTGTGTCGATATTTAGCATTGCTGAAAATCGATTCGTGATTGCCGGCTCCGTCTTCGACGGCGCTTCTTGGATTTCTGTCTTTTCCATAGTTGGTCAAGCTATCCTCACTCAAATTTTGCAAAAAAAGACAGGTATTTGATCTCCCGTTCTTTGTTTTGATCATGCCGCAAATTAGGCTAACTGGGATATGTCCCTGCAGGAGGCCGAGCTTCTCAAGGATCAACGGGTGATGCTTACGACTTTGAACCGTTGACTAGCATTTGTGCAGTGCATAAGGGTCTCAACACCATCACACTCGTCGCTGGCACTCGATGCGGTCATCTAATAACCCTGAGAATGAATGATGGACAATCCCAGCCTATCACCTGGTCCAGTGAAGTGATGGGCGTTGCTCCAGTGGACGTCTTCCCAGTACGGGGTTATTTCGATGGCGGCGTTGCAGCGATGGTTTGTGCTGACAGCAATCTCGTCATGATGTCGCAGTTTTCGGAAACAGATCTTAAGTTCCAGTCCAAGAACTTCATTTGGTTGACGGATTCGAATGACTCCTCGCTGGCTTCACCTTCAGTCCACTCTGCTTTTAGCCTCGGGCTCAGCTTGTCCGGATATACTGGTCATACATCGCTCATGCTCCTCGCAGGATCCAAGCTTCTCTTTGTCGATATCTGGCCGCATTTTGCCCTTGTTCCCAGGTCTCTCCCACTCGACGGAACCCCAACACGTATAATATTTTCTCACGCGTGGAATTGTCTAGTGGTGGCTTTGCTACAGGATGATAAACCTACCCTTGCGTTCATTGACCCTGATACCGGAATGCATATTGCATCTGCGACGGATAAGGACAGAAATCCATTCGAGTTCATCTCCGGTCTAGGCCATCCCGGCGATCGAATTTACGGCCTCAGTGAGTGGCTATATGTGAAGGACGGCAAAACATTTGCTTTCTTACTTGTGGGCACCAAAGAGGGGAGACTACTTATCATCTCGGTAAACAAAACGGAGGCTCGATATGGAGATCCTGCCGACAAACAGCTGCATTACTGGACGCGCTATAAGAAGTCAATTGGCAAGCCTATCTACTCCATTGTTGGAGATGAAGACGGCATAATCTTCTGTGCTGATAAAACCATCTATTGGGACGTGTTGGACCTGACAGAGAAGAAATTAAAGCAGATGAAACAATACGAACTAGACTCGCCGGCAACGTCACTTGGAGTCTCCCACGGCAAGATTCTTGCTTTAACTACCATTCACTCGCTCGAGGTGATTGACCATCGAACGGGATCGGGCGACGATATGACCCTGAGCCACACTGACAGTGTATCCCGGACAACTGCTCACATGATTGACATCGGCACAGAGTACGAAGGTTCAGGCGATGAACAGTGGCCCGTCACAATGCTTTCGGATTACAGAGGTGGTATCGCAGGAGTCTGTGTCCCCTGGAGCCACCAGAACAAGGAATTCGACATTGTTTTCGAAGGCTCACTGCCTACTTCGGTGAGACGATTTGCGCATGCCACAAGCCTCCCGCCTTGGCTGAGGTCCGAACGCCAAAACCGGTACGGAGTGATATCGAGTAGAGAAGGAGGTAGCAATGTGTTTGGTGTATCTCTCGATGGGTCATTGCGTCACTTCACTTTGCTTGATACTAACCTGTGGAAGCTTCTGAGCCTAATACAGAATCTGGCACAGCGGAGCCCGCACCTCAATCCTATTGCGGCCAATCTGTCGGATTCCGAGAGCATGGATTCAGACGAGGGGTTTGACATTGAACCCCGGCTGCACCCCAAGTTGATGCATATCGATGGCGATGTATTGGGCAGGTGCCTGACTTATCGGCTTTTAGAGAAGATAATAGGGAAAGGAGACGGCTTTGATCTGTTCCGCGAGTACTTGGATGGGCTTGAGAGCGGTCGATGGACAGAAGAGCTTAGGGATAGTGTCGCGCACTCGGAGGAAGAGCGACAGAAGGCATACTATAAGCTGGGATATGGGGTGCTTCAGTATTTGTTGGCACCGGTCTTGTAACATCATGCTGGCTTCCAGAAAATCGACTTATATTGAAACAAGACCAGAGCTATTGAGTCATCGTATGTCTTGTGATGCCGAGCCGTGTGGCCCATGGCTTGAAAGTCACGGTCTGACAAATCCGTATCGTTGTTGATGCAAGCTATCATGAAAGCTATTTTGGCAAGTGACAGACCTCAGGTGATGACTACATGGGGATCTAGGAATTTTATTCACTTGGGATTTCCTCGATGTTGTTGATGTGGGCCAATGCATACCTAGACATGGATGGAGTATCAGGTCGGATGCTTCTCAGAGTGGGCGAATGGCACTAGATTGAAATTTACCCCTCCATCAACGTGGGCGCACAAGCTTGTCGAAATCGTGTTCGAGTGCTTCTGAGCCCCGCGCTAAATGACGGCACGGTATGCTTGGCGGCCAGAAACCGACGTGCGGGAGGGTCTTTATTTATTTATTTATATATTTAATTTATCCTAGTTCTTCAAGCAATTTGGACTGGTCCTGACAAAATGAATCATTTCCCGCCCACCGCATGGAAGTGATTTCCGAGAACGGTCCTGTGAGATTTTGAAATTTCCAAACATCAACGTGTTCTGCCCATGCTTGGCCATTTCATTTTTCAAGTCGAGGCACGTACTTAAAATGACCTTGTGAATGACTACCGTGAGGACTCGAAAGCCCCGCCGACACAGCCCAGACACACAAACTGCCCTGAGTGATTGCCACCAGACTTCTTACCCACCGCAGAGCCCCGTCCTGGACGCAATCAATCCGCCGCCACCTGATGGAAGAACGACCCTCACCACAACCTCCAGCAAACCCAAAAAGTCGCCTGGTCGTCACTGGGGATCTAGCCAGGCAAATACCCAATTTTTTTTCTCTAGGTGTTCCACCTCGTTCCACCAGGCATCACGACTCCCACACAATATCTGGCGTCCCACCTGCTCTTTTCATCACCCTGTCCATCAGAAGGTCATTTTCTCTGACCCTTGTGCAACCTGGTTCTGTGGAAAAACCGACAGAGTGCTGCACGACCGGACCGTTGCCAGGATGCCGCCGAAGAAGAAGGGCAATAAGAAAGCCCAGGACGACTGGGAGGCTGATCTGGGCGAGACCATCGCTCCTGTCAACGAGACCGCCAACGACGCAAACAATGCCCCAAACGAGACCAACGTCAACGATGACGCCGCTGGCGGAGGTGGTCTGATGGCCATGCTGCGAAAGAACAAAGAAAAACGAAAGAAGAAGGGCCTTACAGACGAAGATTTTGTTCAAGGCGAGGACGCCCCTGGCCCTGGACAACCAGAAGACCTCTCCAATAAGGCACCCCAGGAAGCTACTCTGGATGACGAGTTTGCCTTGCCTGATAAGAAGGGCAAAGGTGGCAAAGGGAAGCCCGCAGTTAAGAATGATGACGCCGCAGACGAGGATGGCGCCGAGTCTGGAAGGATTCTCACAAAAGCCGAAAAGGAGAAATTGAAAAAAGAGCGCGCGAAGCAACGCAAGAAGGAGCAGGTACGTGGGATGTAACCGGGCTCTGCTGGATTTTTAGCTCTCCTCCCATATCGAATCATTAGCTTTGCCTCATGCGGGAGAACCGCCTACGGCTTTGACGACTGCTTCATCATACTAACCAAAACGCTCTTCTCGAATCTAGGCCGCAAAAAAGAAGACGACAGCCCCAACCAAGCCTGCAGAACCTACCAAGGCAGCCCCGGCCAAAGATACCGAAAAAACAACGACCGCATCTGCCTCAGCCCCTGCTGCTGAAGCTGGAGGCAAGAAGAAAAAATTGCCAGCGCATCTTGCCATGATCCAGAAGCAGCAGGAGGAAATACGTAAGCGAAGAGAGGAGGAAGAGCGCCTCCTTGCCGAAGCCAAGGCCCAAGCGGAGAAAGAAGAACAGTTGGCAGAGGAGGAAATTAAACGAAGAGAAGAGGCCAAGGCTCTCAGGAAACAGAAGGAGAAGGAGAAGATTGAACAACTGAAGAAGGAGGGCAAATTCATGACCAAGGCCCAGAAGGAGGAGAAGGCCCGTAATGAGAGAAAGCTGCAGCAGATGCTGGCCGCTGGTATCAAAGTCGGCCCTCAAGAATCAGAAGACGAACCCAAGAAGAAGGTTGTCTATGACAGCAGGAAAAAGAAGGGAAGGAATGACAAGGTCGGCCACCGAGCTCTGCAAACTGTGATCACCCATATCGCTAACTGTTCGATTCAGGTCGACGAAGAAGCCGCTCTCGCCGAAGCCGCTCTCGCCGAAGCTGCTGAGAGAGCTCGTGCTCAAGCCGAGAAGGCTCTCAAGGAAGCTGAGGAGAAGGCTGCTCGTGAGAAGGCAGAGGCAGAGGCTAAGGCTAAGGCTGAGAAAGCTGCGGCTGAAAGTGAAGTTGAGGACGATTGGGAAGCCGCTGCTGCATCGGAGGATGATGTTAAGGATAGCTGGGATGCAGATTCAGACGAGGAGAAAGCTGAACCCAATGGCAAGAAGGCCAATGGAGAAAATGAGGCAGAAGTTGACGACGATGGGGATGAGGATGACGAGGAAGATGAATCTGAGGACGAAGAGGTGTCAGCTGCTCGGCAAGCAGAGATGCAGCGCAAGAAAGAAGCAGCGGAACGAAGAGAGAAGGCTCACCAGGCTGCGCTGGCTGCTCGTTCCAAGGACAACCTGCGATCTCCCATTTGCTGTATCCTGGGCCACGTCGATACCGGAAAAACTAAGCTTCTCGACAAGATTCGTCAGACTAATGTTCAGGAAGGCGAAGCTGGTGGAATTACTCAACAGATTGGTGCCACCTACTTCCCCGTCGATGCCATCAGGCAGAAGACTGCAGTGGTAAACGCCAACAACGAGTTTGAGTTCAAAGTGCCTGGTCTCCTGATCATCGATACACCCGGTCACGAGTCTTTCTCCAATCTGCGTTCTCGTGGTTCGTCGCTCTGCAACATTGCCATTCTGGTTGTGGATATCATGCACGGTTTGGAGCCTCAAACATTGGAGTCTATGCGTCTCTTACGAGACCGCAAGACACCCTTCATCGTCGCTCTGAACAAGATTGACAGACTTTATGGATGGAAGAAGGTCGACAACAATGGCTTCAGGGAGAGTTTGGCCTTGCAGAACAAGGCTGTTCACAACGAGTTCAAGAAGCGCCTGGACGAGACCAAGCTGGCATTTGCCGAGCAAGGTTTCAATGCGGAGCTCTTCTACGAGAACAAATCCATGTCCAAGTTCGTTTCGCTGGTACCGACCTCCGCGCACACCGGTGAGGGTATCCCCGACATGTTGAAGCTGATTGTTCAACTTACTCAAGAACGTATGGTTGGTTCTCTGATGTATCTTTCCGAGGTTCAGGCTACAGTTCTCGAGGTCAAGGCCATCGAAGGCTTCGGTATGACCATTGACGTCGTTCTGTCGAATGGTATTCTCAGGGAGGGTGATCGAATTGTCATTTGTGGTACAGAAGGCGCTATCAAGACAAACATCAGAGCATTGCTGACGCCCGCACCACTTCGCGAGCTGCGTCTGAAGTCTCAATATGTCCACAACAAAGAGGTCAAGGCTGCTCTTGGTGTGAAGATCAGCGCCCCCGGCCTTGAAGGTGTCATTGCTGGTTCCAGACTGATGGTTGTTGGCCCTGATGATGACGAAGAAGACATTGAGGACGAAGTCGAGGCTGATTTGGCAAACCTGTTGAGCAGAGTAGAAAAGACTGGTCGAGGTGTCAGTGTCCAGGCATCGACTCTGGGTTCTTTGGAGGCTTTGCTGGATTTCCTGAAAGACTGCAAAATTCCTGTCGCCAACGTTGGAATCGGTCCTGTTTACAAGAGAGATGTCATGCAGTGTGGTATCATGTTGGAAAAGGCTCCGGATTATGCCGTGATGCTTTGCTTCGATGTCAAAGTTGACAAGGAAGCGCAAGCGTACGCTGAGGACCAAGGCATTAAGATCTTCACGGCCGACATCATCTATCACCTGTTCGACGACTTTACCAAGCACATGGACGAGATGTTGGAGAAGAAGAAGGAGGAGTCCAAGATGTTGGCTGTCTTCCCCTGTGTTTTGAAACCCGTTGCCGTGTTCAACAAGACTAGTCCTATTGTTATTGGTGTCGATGTTGTAGAAGGGCAGCTCAAGATCAACACACCAATGGCTGCCGTCAAGACGAATCCCGTGACTGGTGTCAAAGAGGTGATTAGCCTCGGCAGAGTGTAAGTTTTTATTCTTTCCGACCCGGGTTACCTTCTTTCGTTGGCAAACAGACTTGGTAATTGAGGCCATCCGTTACTAATCCTTTTACATACAGTACTTCCATCGAGCGAGACCATAAGCAAATTCCAGTCTGCAAGAAGGGTCAGCCCTCTGTTGCTGTCAAGATCGAGATGGGTGGCCATCAGCCCATATATGGACGACAGTTGGAAGAGTCAGACAGCTTGTACAGTTTGATTTCTCGGGCCAGCATAGACTGTCTCAAAGAGTTTTACCGCAAGGATGTCAGTAACGATGAGTGGCAACTGATCATCAAACTCAAGCCTCTGTTCGATATCAACTAGACACGGGAAATAAAAGAATATCTGTTTGTTACCTAAGCCAACCGGCCCCAGTGAATGAACTAATCTATCACTCTGTCACCTGCCTCTGATCGAGGTCCCACTGGACGAGAGACTGAGATGTTGGATTGCATGGTTCACGAGGAGTCAGGTGTTGCCTACTTAGTCCTCATATTTCGCTAGCTATGAAATCTTGCTAGAGGCAGAAGCTTAACTTGGGTGGAAACGAGTTTGCTGAGAAAGCATCCGTGACTGAAACGGGACGCCCAAGCCGATGACAATTCATGTCCTGCGATCAAAGTTCTGTTCTGAAGAAGAGTCTGTATGTTTTGATGGAAATGCATTTCAAGCTAACATAAGAGTTACGAAGGGAAACATGTCTTACAGGACGCTTCCTCTAAAAAGTCCAGCCTTTTATTCAATTGGCATGTTTTTGTTGATTCAATTGTTTTTTTTTACTTTTTTTTTAAAAAAAAAAAGACGCCCGAAATGAAGTAGATTGGATAATGTTACGCAATAATTACTGGACTCGTTATTGTAATGCAAATAAGGAGACAAAGAAGTGGCTTGGTCCTGATGGTATGCCTGATTAGCGATGTTCGACCGTTGACCTCAGTAAGACGTTGCCATATCTCAAAGGGTCCATATGCGTCACCATTCTAAGCCATTGCTCACATGCTGGCTGGGAAAGAACTGGATTAAGCCCCGGAGACTCACCGCCCAGACTCAGTACTGTGTGTGTCAGGAAAGCACGATGCAGCTATGCGACCGACGGTTGTGTCATCACATCACGCGTCGCCGACGCACGTTAGGAAGTGGGAAGTGTAACAAACATTGGACCAAATTGTTCTATTCTACTTTTGTGTGAACTGCTCCGTTCAAAGCAGGCTTTCTATCGGAACGAACACCGCATTCGACTCTGCTTTGTATACGTGTTCATTTTCGTCTTCAGTATGCCGTCTTTCCGTCTCGTCATATCTACTCGTGTCCCGTTTCCCATGCAGATCCTCCATTTAAACAACATGTCTAATCTATTTTGACTCGTTGGCGTCCTCGACTTCAGGCTGAGCAGCGTCCGCATCCTTCATCTCTTGGTCGCCTCCATTTTGTTGAGCAGCCTTCTCGGCCTCAGCAGCCTTTCGAGCCTCTTCCTCAGCGGCTCTTTTGGCAGCCTGCTCCGCCTCGACTCGCTCCTGAACGGCGCGTCGCTCAGCCTCAACCTTCTCGAAGTGACGCTGAACGATGGGGCCCGCGAGAGCTCTCAACTCGTCCAACTTGGCGATGTAAACACCCTTGGCTGCATCATCGCCTTCGTCGTAAAGCCAATCCTGTAAAGTAACAATTTGTTAGCTTCGATCATCAATGTCTTCATTCAAAGTAGCTTGAAACTTACCTCAGCAGTCTCAAGCTTGCCTTTGATGGATGCCTTCTCTTCCTCGTTGGTGAATTCAGCGTATTGCTCGTCCAATTTAGCACGAAGGTCGTAGATATAAGTCTCGAGCTCGTTCTTCTTTTCCTCCGTCTCAGCGACGAGCTTGTCCTCCATAACCATGGAAGCTTCCTTCTCGCCCAAGCTAGCCTTTTGAGCAGCATCCAGGGAGGTAGTTCCACTGGAGATGGGTAGATCACCCTTTCGGACCTGCTTTTTGACTTTACGAGTTTTTTTGGGGGCGTCTTCCTTTTTGTCGGTATCCATAGCCTATGGCAACTTGTTAGTATTTGAGTCAAGCATTGCTAAAAAGAAAGAGTGTTGAGAACTTACGTCAACATCCTTCTTCTCAGCTCCCTCCTTCTCATCTTCCTTGATCTCCTCCTCAACTTCCTGATCCTCCACATAGTAACCAGTTTCAACGTTCAATACTCCATGGATGTTGACACGAGCCTTGAGTTTGCAGATCATGAACTCGTCTTGTCCTCCAACCTTGACACCTTTGACGGAAAACCGTCCGATCCATGGATTTTGCTTGCCAGGCAGATCATCAGGGTTGGCGTATCTCGCCTCCAAATCGAATGGTTGCTTGCGATAGAACGTGAGGATCTTAGTGGAAGGCAGAACATTGCCCTTGTTGAAGACCGTCAGGCTGGTATCTTCATCAGGAATATCCGCGGCCTTCTCCCAGGCGAATTCGATGGGGTAGCTGATGACATCCTGAACTGAAAAGTCACGAACACGGAAGACCGGGGACAGGATGGCACAGCTGAAAGCACATCCACGGGCAATAGCCTCGTCGGCGTTCATGGTGTAGGCAAGTGGCTTGCCAAAGAAGGCCTGGATGCGTTCCTTCAAGGCAGGAACACGTGAGCCACCACCAACAATCTCAATAACATCAATATCCTCCTTGGTCAGCTTGGCTTGAGCGAGAGCCTGCTCTAAAGGCTCATGGGTGCGTGCCAGAAGAGGTTCGACCATAGCCTCAAACTCCTGACGAGTAATCATAGCAGAGACATCAACGTCATTCATGAGTGACTCAATGTTGACAGGGGCTTGCTGATTGGCCGACAGGACCTTCTTCAGCTTCTCGGCGGCAGCAACAGTGCGAGCCATAGCTCGACCATTCGTGTGGATGTCAACCTTGAATCTGCCCTTGAATTCTTTGGCAAGATGGTCAACGAGAGTCTTGTCGAAATCGCGACCACCAAAGTTGCGATCCCAAGCAGTAGATTTAACAGCGAGTTCGCCTTTTCTGAACTCTACCACGGAGCAGGTATAGTTGGAGTGACCAATGTCAACGAAGCAGACGCGACGAGGCTTCTCTTCAGGAAGTGGCAAGTCAAGCTTAGTGATTCCCCAACCCAGCGCAGCTGCAGTTGTGTCGTTAATGAGACGCAAAACTTTCAGGCCAGCGATTTCAGCTGCATCCAGAAGGGCTCGTCGTTGAGCGTCTGAGAACCAGGCGGGAACGCTCATGCACAAGTCTGAAACAGGAAGTTTGAGTTCGCTAGCAGCAATTTGCTTAATCTTGCTGAGGTACATGGCAACAAGCTGAGTTGATGTAAACTTCTGTGGAGTGCCGAGATAATTCACCTCGGCTCCGACTTGTCCGTTAATGTCAATCAGAGGGGCAGTGACGAATTGTTGTTCGGTCTTGATATCGGGGTCATTAAAGGATCGGCCGACAAGTCGTTTCAGGCCGTTGACTGTGTTCTTGAGGTTGGAGATTTCCTGAGTCTTGGCAGTCTCACCGATGTAGCGAGATTTGGGGCCAAAGCCGACCATAGAACTATCATCGAAATAATCGATCAGTATGCAGAGGCTAGAAATAAAAGGAGAGGTCGACAACCATTTATGGTCTGGTGAGGAAACCCCTTCCCTCAACCAAGAATCAGGCGAGCTCAGGTATGGGAGGTTAACTTACGGGGTGGATCGGTTAGAGACTTCATTGGTAATCTGTGCAATTTCGACTTATTAGCAATGTCATACTGTGTTATCAGCAGGCTCGCGCTGATGCTCAGTGTACTAAACCAAGCGATCCAAGGACCCGACAGGTAAAGAGGGAACTGCCACTCACCACATCAACACCACGATTTCGAGCAACGGCAATCACCGTCTTCAGGGTTCCGAAATCGACACCTGAGAAGCAATCTATCGTTAGCAGATAATCTAGGAGGATATAGTGTAGGTAGCCAATGTTTGGGGTATGTTGTGCGCGGCGACGGCAATCCTTCAAAGCATTCCGAAAAGGATACAGCTCGCAGGAGACACACGACAGCTTCGCTGGTCAGATAAGATTGCTTTTACGTACCCACGACGCTCATTGTGCCTGTCTTGTGTAAGAGATGGCTCTACGTCGCAAGTGCTAAAATCGTCTGTTCGTCTTTATCGCTTATCTCAACCGCCGTACAAAAACGCGGAGTGTTATGGAGGAGGGGTTGGCAATCTCAGCGTCGTCGAGGAATAGCCGAGTGTGTAAACAATAGTAGGCAAGTTGAGTGATTCGCGAACGTTTATGGAAAACGTTATGTAAAAATCAACAATGAAAAGCAGAAGAAGCGAGAGCTTTGTCGCAAGGACGTAGGTGTGCTCGCGAGGGTTGGAGGGGTGATAGTAATAAAGCGGACGAACTTTTTCTTAGGTGGGCGGTGTGAACTGTGTTTTCCTGGTCAACCAGAAAAATGGTGGGTATTAGAGTGGGATATTAGAAGACGTGTGTGACAGTCAGGCTGCTTCTGAGCCCGTCAGGCGGACGCACCCTCCACCAGCATGGACTGAGGCCAAGCCCCAGCCAGAAACGGTACCTGTCGCCTTTGCCTTGCAGCCCCAGCTCGCTTGGTACCTCCTTCCCAAACTCACACAGAAGGGGTACAAACCCGGCGCGACCCCACTATTAGGCAACATGTACTCTTCCGCCCCGTTCCTTGGCCTAGGTCCTAGTAGAAGCTGGAAGAATTTTCCAGAGCCATCGGCCTTGACGGACCGCCTTGTGTGGAATGTGAACAGAAAGCGGATCTTTCCAGGGAACAGCCTCAATTACGTCAAGACCTTTTAAATATGTTTTTTTCTCTTTGCTTTATGTGAAACGCATGTTCTGAGATCTCTGTATATCTAATTGTATAGTATTACTGGTACAACGCTACCAGATAAGTCGTAATTTACGGCAAAATATTTTCGTATATTGGTTTGTCGCCATCTTAAGATACCTACATGACGAAGACAAGTGACGAGATCGTTGGAACCGAGAATAACTGTCTGCAATCTTGTCCATGACCTCCCCACACATCGCCGTCGCCTCATATGAGCTAGTGGTCCTTCAAAGGGGCCGAAACCTTCTGATCAGGCCAATCTTTCATGAGCAACCTCGCCAGAGTCGGGTATCCTACACACCATCATCGTAACATTTTGCAGACATACAAACTCATGTTTGAACATACCAAAACGGGGATGCCCTTCTAGGCACTTGCCGGAAAGCAGCCTCTGCATGTGCATTTCCCATGATCCACTGATCACTAGCAATTTGGCTCAAGAGGAGGATTTCTCTCTCACATACTCTAAAGTCATCCTTGAAAGCACTTTACATAAAAACATATTCATATTATTATGCTGCACACAATATTTGGCCAGCTGAGCACTTTCGTCTCTTGTAGATACTATTGTCGCTCCAGGCATTTGACGATCCAGCTCGTCGAGAACATGCTGAAAGCATGTGGTATTCTAGATTGGCTTTACACACACTGCTAGATGGACTTCAGGCAGTAGCTTTTGAGATCAATGGTGTGAACAAGCGGCTTCTTCGACGAATACGGCAAACTTCTAAGTACCAGCTGATGACAATGGAGGAGATCAGACACCGCCCTCAGGCACTTCCTTCCTATGGCTCCTTGTTCCAATAAGGTAGTATTCACAAAGCATCGATAATCTGCCACTCAGTCCTCTCAAAAAATTCACAATACCAACCATATCCTTTCTGTATGAAGCGTCTGCTTGGACTCCCCCGGGCCTTATACGTATCCCATTGGGTTCAATCTGACGAAAGTGGATGATGCGACTGTCTTCCCATTTTTCGGGGTTGTAGATTTTGTGTCACATTGTGCCACGTGCTGTGCTTTAAGAGGTTCTTCGAGTTTGATTCAAAGTACGCTCCTGGTCCATGTTGCTTGCCAGGTTTCTTGCCTCTTCCGCTGGCTTGAACGTTTCAGGTACAACGTTCAGCTCGTCTCCCAGCTTTTCTGCCTGTTCTGCTGCTTCCCTTGCAGTTGTATGTTGATCAGCGGCTGCAGCGTCAGCTCGTGGCCCCCCCCCCCCCCCCCAACGTTCGGGACCCAGCGGTCAAGATCCCGTAGACCATGTAGTACCAATTGAGCAGGGGGTTCAGCATGAACATGAGAGGATACAGCCACATCTTGAACCTTTTCAACTTGGCACCGAAATACAGCATCAAAAGCCAATTCAAGCCCAACGACACAGCGATGAAGCCCACTGGCAAATTGTGCGGTTTTGCTGTAGTCGTCAATAGTGCGATCACCATGATGAAAAATAATAAAGCCGTTGTTCGAATCGTATTTTGCATGAATCTCACCAAGATCAGTGCCGGATATCGCTTCCACAGACGCCAATCAGTCAACATGCATACCTCGTTTGTTATAAAACCAAGGAACCATCGCCGCCTCTGCTTGACCAGGGAGCGATACGTTTGAACTGCTTCCGTTTTGCAGAATGCAGATGTGCACATCTGAATCTGATATCGCTTTTTGGCACCAATCATGAAAAGGTGTGTCAGCCAGCGGTCCTCTCCCAGGTGGCATTTGGCATAATCGAATAAGTCGTCACACTCCTCAGCTTTGTCTGCGAAGTAATATTTCGTCATTCGCCGAAAAGCAGAAAATCGAAGCATTGTCAAAGCACCTGGTAGACAGGTTACTGAGCCACAGCCGGATTCGACGGTGCGCTCGAACAGCTGTCCGTGAATGTATTCCATATCTTGAAGCAAGGTGATTATGCTGTGCTTTTTTGTCGTTGAAGTGATAACTCCGGTCATTGCTAGCATTTGCTTCGAATTACCTGGGCTCAATTCCATATCATATACGAAGTTCTGAATGCAGACGTGGTCTAACACACAGTCTGAATCGATGAACAATATGAATATATCGTCATTATGTCTGATGTACTCTGCATATGTGCGGTCAACGAGTTCAAATGTTGATTTCTGGCAGTGCCGTTTACCGCCATGGGGAAATCGCGATACTGTGACTCGCACAGCTGAATAAACAACGTCGATACAGGCAGGGTAGAAGTCCAAATCGCCCCGAACTCCAAGATGGCGCAACACACGCATGTATAACTCGTCTAGCTCTTCACTGTCAAATGAGAGAAATAAATGAATACAGGTTGTCGGGTAGTCGCATTGAACAGAATCGATCGCACCGATAAGCACCTCGAACTCTTCGTGGTAGCAAGGCATAACTACGACAACTTTGGGGGCCGTAAAGTCATCGAGGATTCGCTTAATTCTTTTCTTGCGGCCCAAATGGTTTGTAACAAGTTGATAAACACAGAAGAGCCAAGGGACTGTTAGTAATGTTGCAAAGCTCCAGAAAGCGAACCATTGCAGGAATGCCGCCACGGCTTCCGGCCAAAGTCCTGACATTGCTGGGGGTAAAGGAAGAGTGACGAGCATGACGGGCAGAAATATAAAACTTTAGTACAACCGTCAGCATTCATCGCGCCGAAAAAAAAAGAACAAGGAAGAACAAGAAGAACCGCCCCCGGGTTGGATCGTAGAGCCTTTCAACCATTGTGTCTACTATGCATGGAGTCAAAGTCCGGGAGGGCTCACATACCGAAGTACAGCAAAAGAAAGCCCGACAACTAGACACAAAGCACGAATCGACCAGTGCTCTGCTTTAACATAGGTTTTGGTAAGGCAGTATGCAAAGGCGGCGAACCAAAGCAGCCATTCCAAGCAGGCCATCAACATGACAAACCCAACTATCGCAGTATATACGGTCTGATGATTGTTAAGACGCCAAATATTCTCATGACTATCAACGTTTTGGATGTCTTACTCACGTCTTTTACCGGCCACTTCCCGGCAGATGCACCCATGATTACTGTGTCTGATTTGCCTGAAGCAGCTACTGAGTTAAGCTATGGTTACAAAGTGAAAGAAAGAATCGGCCTCAGATTGCGTCTTTCGCGAAATACGATGAGGATTGAAAACGGAGGGAGAAAATCACCACGCATCGATTTGAAAGATCGGTTGCACAACAACACTGATTAAGTTCAGGTCTGAGCTTTGCAGCAGCGAAGTGAATCGAGTTTTTGACTACCTGCCGCCGGTACGTAGGTAGTTCAAGCGTAATACAGTGTCGAAGACGAGCATATCATATAGGCTGTCATCCGAATACACAGTTAGAGCGACAAACAAATAGTTGAATGTGAATCGTGTTATTGGAAGCTATTCGACATGCGCAGGTTCCCAGCGGAAGGTGCGAGTGTTTCGAGCACGTGCCACTTATCTATTGAAAGGTCTGGCAGTGTTCTTACTTTGCTGTCTGTTTGTCTCTGTAGCTAGCTAACTACGACTGTGGGGAACCTGCCATTTTGCGGTGTCCCCAAGATTGTAAGCGTCCTCCACTTGTGATTAGTGGATTATAACTCTGTTCAACCACATTCACTCCGAAATGCCACCGCATCATGACAGTCCATGCCAATGAATCAGACGCGTTGCATTGTAACACTGCAGATCTGGAGTTTGACTTCTCACGCGGGCCGACTCGCACGAGCCGGAAGTGTGATCAATGGAAAGAGGCCTTGTATCCATGCAGAGTTCCTTGAAGCCTACTGCCGCCATTTCAACTCTAGATGGTTTTTTAGTGGGTGCAGAATGATAGTTGCCGTAGGTTAGTGGTTAAGTATTTCTTAGCCACAACAAAGGCAACATCATGCGACGACATATATGTGCCATCCGTTCCTGCTGCAGAGAGTCCGCACATTCCGTCATATCTGTTGTAAGCCGGGATCTCGCGAAAGTTGTCCGACGTTTACTTGACGGCTCACTCAAATTCGCCCGATGTTACCAATCGACGTCACTCAGCTGGAGCTTCCTGACTCTCTGACCGCGATCCTTACTGGGTCGGTCGACGCGATTTTGATGGAATGCCGTGGTTCGGTCATTGCCTAAAACAAGTCAGCCGGCCATTCACAACTCTGCTGCTAATATTCGTCTCAAGTACCTTCTTGGTCTTCGCTTTGTTGGAGATCGTAATTGAGAACAAGGTTTTTAATTCGTTGTTGTTCTTCCTTTTCAGCTTGCTGCTGTGTCTTCATTGCGATGGCGAAAGTTGAGTCAGAGGGAAGTTCAACAGTCCGGGTCTGCATGGTATTATGAACATTAGCTCACAGCTCTCCATTGTTTTTTTGCTGCACTTTTGGTGCAACACAAACCTGTTGACGATTCCCTTTTTTAGTCAAAAGCGAGAATGCCATTTTATTTGTGGGCGGTATCGGCTCCTGGTCTTGAGATACCCGTGTCGAGTGCTCTCGGTTCTTTGGGCGGACAGGTAGAGGAACATCAAAAAGGGGCCTTCGCTCGAATTTTCGGGATTCAAGGCTGTCTGCCATCATCTTGGCATATTCCCTTTCGAACTGAGCCTCGTCTTCTGGATCAACAACCTCTTCCTGGCGAGTCACAACAATAGACTCGTCATTGAAGTTCATATTGTCTACAGAGTCGTCATCTGCGTCCTGTTGTCATACTCTTAGGAGGTTGAATCAGATATTTGCAGGCTGGGATATTGAGTACTGACCTCTGCTTCATCATCATCGGTTGCGCTATCGTCTTCTACATCACCCTCTTGTTCTGCATCGTCCCCATCACCGTTGTCGTCATCCGACGATGCTCCACTGGTGGCGTCATCTGCCTCGACGACCTTATCAACACCTGCTGTCTTCTGATCTTGAACGATAGCGAGTTGAAGGGATTTGGCTGCTTCGTCAAAGTCGGTGGCAAATTTCCATTGAGGGCGAGTAAGTGAGAAAACGTCTTGAACGACGAAGTCGATATCCATAGGAAGAGACGTTTTAGTATGAACGTAATACTTAGATCGCGTTAGAGAGGCATGATTGGATGGTGAACTATTTGAGTAAACTGCACCAACCTGGAAAAAAGAGAGGAAATAATCCAGCTTCTTGCCAGCCGCGCCCCTGTTGAAGAACATGCCGCATGTTTCTAGCATTGTAGCAACAAGCCGTATGCGGAAGAAGTCGTCTGGGGGGTCAAATGGATTGAATCGTCCAGGGACTGGCGGGCCTCCTGCTCAGGGTATTAGCCACGAAAGCGATATCGCTTGGACTTCCTCAATCGGAGTAACTAACCATATCCAAATGTGAGAATCTTGTACAGTGTGTCGAAGATGACGGGGTGTTCGAGCATCCTGTAGTTATAGAGCTCCCCCAAGTACTTCACCTCTGCAATACGACGTTGGAAAAATCGGAAGTCGTTTTGTTCCAAACCGAAACTAACTGACTCAATAACGTTGTCGATGACTTTGACAACGAACTCCGGGTGGTAGCGGTACAGGGCGTTTAAAAGTATACCGAGAAGATGAATATTTCCATACTTGACTTTTCCAGGCTTGGAAAAGACTTTCTCGAGGATTGAGACGACCTGTCCATGTTTTGTTAGTATTTCAATCATCCGATTTGGTTTTTTTTTTTTTTTTTTTTTTTAAATTTATGAGCGTTTTCCCGACGTACCTCAGCCTCCTCCCAGTGCAACCTTCGAATCTGCTTCAGAACTTTGCTGTAGTTCCGTTTTGTGATGTCGGTATAAATCAGTTTGCGAACAAAGAGCTCCATAGGTGTACGTTCTTTCTGTTCGATTGCAGGCCTCTCAGGAGGGTCAACATAATAAACCGCATTTTCAATGAGCATGCGCTCCGGTTGACCTATATGCTGTACGGATTTCTTGCGCTGCAGGGTTTCGAGAAAGCTTGTCATTCTCGGTGCAGTTTCTGGGTTCTTGAGGAGATATCTTCCACAATTCTCGATCAGATTGCACAGGATCTCAATGTTCATTCGAGAGAAATCATCAAGGCTGACTTTCAGGCAGTGGAACACAACATGTTCGGGCACCACGCCGAACTTTGTGAGTTCAGCCAGGTATCGAATGTTGCTGAGTCGAACTTGTCCCAGGAAATCTTTTTCTTTCCTGCGCTGCAGGCTTCGAAACTCCGCATCTAGGTAGTCCACAAGACCCTTTGGAATGTCAGGCATGTATCTACCAAGAGTAGCAACAAGTCGCGACCAAGATGGAAGCAGGTCGCTGCGGCCTTTGGGGACTTCTGTTAGGGCCTTGACCAGGCGATTGCGGGACGCCTTGGAGTTGAGAAAGCAGAAGTCTATAGCGGTCTGATCGATGAAATCCTTGTTTGTCAGCTCAGGTAATCGTGCCAGTAAAGCATCAACTTGAGCACCGATCGTTTTATTGGCTATTGCTGTTGACTGATCGTCAGCGGTTTCAAGGTTTGCTTTGGCCGTGTCTGCTTCGCTAGATTCAGTTTTCCTTCCAACTTGTTCATCTGTGTCCGCTTTTTTCTTCTTCCCATCTTCCAACAGGATTGGCGGAACTTTGCCCTTTAGATCAACCAGGTTTTCGTAGAATCTGCGTTCGTCTTCATCTGCCCATATTCCAGCACCCTCACCCATGGTCCGCAGATACTCGCTGGTCTTGACTAAGCCGATAGAGCCACTTGAGGTTGCGAGAGAGTCATCAGAGTCCTTCAGATCAGGTAATTCGGCACCGATCGCTTCAGCCACCACTTGAGCGTTGGCAATGAGGCGTTCCTGGGACTTGACCTGTTTTTCGTAATTCGCTTGTCGATCCTCAAACACTTCACCAGACTTAACATATGCCTCTGCGTTTCGCCGTGCTTGAGAATGGATGAGCTTTTGATCTCGTATGATGTGTACAACCACATCGTCAAAATACTTCTTTAATATCTTCCTGAACTGTTCCGCTACTTCGGGGGAAGTGAATGTATATTGTTCGGATTCAAGCATCGGGTCGGGTTCTTCGTCAATATCGGAAGGCATTTCGGCATGACCGCTGGTGATACCATCCTCCTCCACCGTCTTCCTGCCAGCGGATCCGGCTGGTCTGACTCCCAAGATGTCCCAGCTAAAGGCTTTCACAAAAATGACCAATAAAGGTAGATTGGTATGATCTCTGTCGTAGCCCAGCAAATCTTTGAGAACTTCGAGTGGAAAAGGCTCTGCGCCGCCCACCTTGCTTGAACTAGCTCGAGCCTTGAGCTCAACGACTTTCCCAGTAGCACCTTTGGTGGCATCGTCTGGTTTGGTAGCGTCGTCCAAAGTTCTGAGTACGCCAACCAGCCAAAGTTCGGTTATTACTCGTAGCAGTGCTCTTTGGCGTACTATCCTCTCTTTTTCTTCTTTTTCGCGGGCCTCCGGCGTCAAGCTCTTAAGGGCACTTTTGTCTGGCGTCGCCATCCCTTTTCCCAGCAGCCAAGCGAGATACTCAGTGAATTCTGTAGGACCGAAACGCAGATGCAGGGCGCTGATAATTTCAACTCCAGCTTCTATCTCACCCGGAGATTTAAGTCGACAAAGACCCTCATAACAGGCAGCTATTATTTCGGACAGATATTTGTGTAAACTCAGCGTTCGTATTTCTTGTAGAAAGGTGTTCTGGGTGGCAGACGTGATCGTAGTTCTCAAACGTTTGATAAAGGCCGTGTTTTTCTTCAACGACGAGTCGAGTGTCGTTGCGACGGGGAGAAGATCTGGCGTCGGGACGATTTAGCAACGTTGGACAAGGTCGATGAGCTATAAATAATCAAGGTGAATAAGATCATTGACAAGCCGCAGACAAACGCACCCTTCTCTCCATCCCAGGCTCTCTCATTAAGAATGCGCAGCTCGCCTGTGAGTCCAAGATAGTTAGCATTCCGCACCTCAGCTGTTGAACAACGCTATCGAGGAAAGGCTGTAAAAGATCAATTCAAGATGGAAATGGATGAGTGACATACGCTTCCTCTGGCGATCCATTGCAACCACTACCTAAGTAGGTGGTTGCAGCAGCCAAAGTGAAAAGTCGGGGGTGCGCGATGAGGAACCTCATTGAGCAATACTCGATTGCTGTATCGAAAATGATGTCGGGCCCGCGTTTGTCGAGCTGTGGTTGGTGGTTTTAGTGTGTCAGTCGGCAGTGCCATCATGGAGAGGCTTGCAAAAATTGGTGGACCCCGCCATCCAAGTACTCTGAAAGGGTCACGACTAATACTACATACAATATCATTTAATGCCTGGCCGATTACAGCCAGGCCTGGCATGAGCACAAAACATCGAGTTTAGTCTAATGAACATGCCATCGCAGCTAATTTCTGAACTGGCAGAGGGAATGGAGCTCCAAATAGGTCCACAGAAGTCAGGCGAGTACGCTGGTCCGCAAAGCAGACTGAATTCAAGCGGTACCCAGAGACGATTTATGCAATAATGGAGAGATCTAAAGGCTACTCTATTCATCTCAAGACTAAACGTTCATGTCGTGCGATCCAGATCTAACACATCCACACTCCATATTTGAGATCGCAATGGCACTGGTTGTGATACGTGACGTGGGAAGTTATTTTTGGTTTCGTTCAAATAAATGCGAACACATCGCCCAACCGATGAGCTTGCAATACTCTGCGTGAATAACACTTTCCAGCACAGTTTTGCGCTCAGTGTCCTTTTCTCTCAATACGAAAGATAATGCCGTGCTTGCGAGATGTCCCCGGCTACCTTACCTAGGTAGTTAGGTACTTGTCAGGCGCATTCCGGTCATTACTCAAGTACCCGGTCAACCAGGTTTCCAATTCAACATGAATTCCCCCTTTTTTTTCGCTACCCTATCTTCCTCCTTCTTCTTCTTCTTCTTCTTCTCTTCGTCCTGAAGGGAAATCCGGCAGCCTCGCATCAGCCTCTTTCGGCTTCTTACCATCCTAAGATGCCGATGGCTTGACGCACAACGCTGGCGTAGGCCAGGTAACCTGCTTATTAAGGCTCCGAGCGATGTGACAGTGCTCGGCAAAAGCGGCTGTAAGCAAAGACAGGCAAAGGAGACAATTTATTAAGGCACTGAGCTATGGATCGTGCGCCGCGATCGGAAGAAGCATCATTCGAGAACTCCGAGGACAATGTCCAAGGCTTTCTGACCGGCTTATCCTCTATCAAAATGTCAAGGTCTTTGCACCTTATCGTGCTGAGAGATAAGCTAGAACGCCACCACCAATCATGGCCGAGGGTTAATTGGCTTACCCTGCTCCTTTCGACTACTGTATCCCTCCAGACTTCAGTATCTCTGATAACGCAGCCACCTAAATGGCACGTGCCGAAAGGTCTGATAACACCCCATGTCAAGACTTTGGCTCAAGTTGGGAATTTCAACATTATGTAGCCATCTATGTGTGACGGAGCCCTGGTGGTGATATCGCCCCGTAGGTCGTGAAGCAAAGCTTAAATCTTTTCCCCCTTGCACCTCATAAATGATGCGCATGCGTATTTATGAACCAGGCTAGATGTCCTCAGATCTGTGGACCTTAAATTGTGTTTCCTGGCTGAATAAAATGGCAATGTCATGATGCCCGAACGTCCCTGCAAATGTTCAGAAGATCACCAAGGAGATTGGGCATCGGCGGTGCAAGCACAGAAATGACAGCTATATGTGTGTAGCTCGTGACTGAGACTTCATCTTACGACGGCATGAGGAATTCGTAAAGGATACCACTCCAGGGCCGGTGGTTGCACGAAGCTGCGCAAAGGATCATCAAATAACTGCCATCGAAGTTGCCTCCATCGAATAGCATCGGGGTCACCGTGCGTTGAAAGTAATTGTAAGTCCACGGTCCCCATTACAGGAGCATGTTTCTTCCTCTAATTATAGTGGACAAGTACATTGGAGTTGCTGACCTTCTCCCGAAGCGCGCATCTCCGGCACGGAATCCCTTATCTCCAAGTACTCCACATTGTCAGATAGCTTTTTAACGCGGATTTGAAGACTTCCGCGGAAGTTGTTGGTGCAGTTCTAGACACCGTGCCAGCACTGCCGAGACAGCTAGCCTTCTCGCCACAAAGGGTTGTGACCTTGTCCACCCAGCTTGTGGAGTTACTCGATCAGGCCTCACATCCCCAGTGGTGAGGTATCTGGACTTATATCATGATGCCTGTGGACGTTCAGACCTCACGCTATTTGGCGTTTGGAATGGGTATTGCCATCGACGCTTTCTTGGAAGATCTCTTGTTCTTCGATCACAAAAGAAATTTATTCAGGACAGAAATATAGCCTTTGACAAAAAGCTGGCACAATCCCAGGTTTTAAAAGTTGTTTTAGCACCATCGTATTATCACCTAGTCGCCGACCTAATATCTCACCGATTTCGACCGGAACAGTCCAAGTTGACCAGATCACGTTGTCAAATATGTCTCAGCTAGAGGCGATCTCTCAGACGAGCGTAAAATTAATACCTAGCATATTCCCACCGAGTCCTCTGAGTACAGTCAGCAGGTCGAGGAAGGGCAGTATCGACGGTTTCTCACATGATGTTTCGACTTCTTCGTCTTCAGTGGCAGAGGCAGAGGATACCCCACAGTACCCTCTTCCGCCCAGGAACGCAACCAAGTCGGTCTTGTTGGACGACTTGAAGACTCCGGACAGTCATGTAGAAAGAGATTCACGGCTGATTCGGCTCACTGGTGTACATCCTTTCAATTGCGAACCACCATTAACTGATCTATACAATGAAGGGTTCTTAACAAGTGAGAACCTTCACTACGTGAGAAATCATGGTCCAGTGCCACTGTGTCATGATGCAGACATGGATGACTGGATGTTCAGTGTTGAAGGCATGGTGGATCATCCATTCACTCTGAGCGTTGCAGAACTCATCGAATATTACAGACAATTGACCTATCCCGTAACGCTTGTCTGTGCCGGCAACCGTCGCAAGGAACAAAACGTCGTCCGCAAATCAAAAGGTTTCTCTTGGGGGGCGGCTGGACTTTCGACGGCCTTGTGGACAGGAGTTGCGCTGCACGATTTGCTTTCTCGAGCAAAGCCTCGCAGAGGAGCAAGATATGTTTGCTTTGAGGGGGCAGACAAACTTCCGAACGGCTACTATGGGACATCTGTCAAACTGAATTGGTGTCAGAATCCCAACAGAGGGATTCTTATCGCGCACAAGATGAACGGAAGCACATTACATCCGGATCATGGAAAGCCGGTGCGAGTTGTAATCCCGGGACAGATTGGAGGCCGCAGTGTTAAATGGTTGAAACGAATCATCGTCACAGAAAACCCAAGCGACAACTGGTATCACATTTATGACAACCGAGTTTTGCCCACAATGGTCACACCGGAGGCAAGTGCAGACTTGCCAGAGACGTGGAAGGACGAGCGCTATGCCATATATGATTTGAACACAAACAGTGCTGTTTGCCTCCCGGCGCACGAGGAAACCGTCTCAATCATCGACGGCACGAGCACATACAAAGTACAAGGCTATGCTTATGCCGGTGGCGGTAAACGGATCAGCAGGATGGAAGTCACTTTAGACCAAGGCAAGAGTTGGAGATTGGCAGAAATCGATTATCCTGAAGACCGTTACCGACTCGCCGCAGACGGGGAAACTCTTTACGGAGGTGCGATCGATATGTGTTGGCGAGAGAGCTCCTTTTGCTGGTGTTTTTGGAAGATCGAGATCGAGATCGACGAACTCAAGACCGCCAAGGACATCATGGTCCGTGGCATGGACGAGAGTCTCATGGTACAACCTCGGGATATGTACTGGAGTGTCTTGGGCATGATGAACAATCCGTGGTTTCGCGTCGTCATACATAACTTAGGAGATTCGTTGCAATTTGAGCATCCGACGCAACCCGCTCTTCAGCCTGGCGGTTGGATGGAACGTGTGAAAAAGGCTGGTGGAAACCTTTCTAACGGCAACTGGGGTGAGAAGTTGGACGGCCAAGAAGAGGAGACAGTGGTTGAGGCGAATCAGAGCGAAATATGCATGACAGATCCCAAGATTGACCGAGTGGTTACAAGTCAGGAGATCAAAGACCACAGGGGAGAGGACTCGCCGTGGTTCATTGTCAACAATCAGGTTTATGATGGAACTCCGTTCTTAGAAGGGCACCCGGGCGGTGCGGCATCGATATTTGGAGCAGCTGGACAAGATGTCACTGAAGAATTCATTGCAATCCGTAAGTACATTCTCGGGCCGAAATCGCCAACGCCTGTTATCTTCGCCCCCGTCCTACTCAAGAATCTTTATTCTTGCAATAAGTGCATTCTTCATAATTGCTGACGCTCCTATCCTTCAATGCAATCCAGACAGCGAAAATGCCAAGGCTATGATGCCCCAGTATCACATCGGCCGACTTGATGAGTCTGCCCGTGTAGAACTTTCCGACGATGCCACCAGCTGCGACCCAAATCGAGTGACTTTTCTTGATACCAAGACCTGGACAAAAGCAGTACTACAGGAGAAAACACGCGTCTCGAAAGATTCCAAGATCTTCAAATTCAAATTAGATCACGACGATCAAAAAATAGGTCTGCCAACGGGACAGCATCTCATGATGCGTCTTCGCGACCCCGCAACTCGCGATCCAATCATACGAGCATATACACCTATCTCAGATAGCGCAGAGAAAGGTTGGTTGGATATTCTTATCAAGATTTATCATGACACACCGGAGCAGAAAGGTGGCAAAATGACTCAGGCATTGGACTCTATCCCCATGGGCCATTTTGTGGATTTTAAGGGCCCTGTGGGTAAATTCGAATACCTCGGTAAAGGTCATTGCTCGATTTCAGGCAGGAGTCGAAAAATTGGTCGCTTCAATATGATTTGTGGTGGCTCGGGTATTACTCCGATATTCCAAGTCATGCGTGCCGTGACCAAGGACGCAGATGATCCCACTCAGTGTGTCTTGCTGGATGGGAATCGACTCGAAGAAGACATACTATGTCGTACACAACTAGACGGTATGGCTTCGCGTGCTTCCCAAAGGTGTCGCATTCTTCATTGTCTAAGCCGTCCTGGACCGTCATGGCTTGGGCGGACTGGACGAGTTGATGAAGAACTGATCACAGCCAAGATTGGACCTCCACAGCCCAACGGGGAGGCCCTGGTTTTACTTTGTGGCCCGCCGTCGATGGAGCAGAGTGTACATAGGGTTCTGCGAGATCTAGGCTGGGCCGACGATGATATTATCATATTTTGAAAGCGGTATACGTATCTTCGGCACAATATTCTTGTTATAGCATTGGCATAAGATAGAACATTGATATGACTAGACTGCAATCAGTCGAGTGGTGTATAGTTCCTCAAGATCAATGTACTTCAATGTGATGCGACATCGTGAGATGGATGACCAAAAATGCAGCTGGGAGACGAGCCAAGGCGAAAGTGCGCCCCCTCATAGACCATTGCCATCATCTAGCATGATGAGAACCAGCTCCACTAGGAGGTGGAGTCGGCGTATAATACGCCGCCACAGCTATGGCAACGTAAAGTATTACCAGAAGGCAGCCTTCGATATAGTTGCTTTTCTGGTCCTGTAGGAATCTCCCGACAGTGAGAATAGCCAGAATCAACATAGCCAGGTTGAACAGGTCAAAATCGAGGTCCATCTCGCTGTGCATTGCCCAGCCAACAATAACCGCCAGCGGGGCGTTGAACAAAGCCGTCTGTAGTGTGGCCCCCAAAACGTGAGATAAAGCAAAGTTCATGCGGTTATCCCAAGCCTCGTTCACAGCAGTGAGATGCTCCGCAAGCTTTTCTACCAACGGCACCAAGATCAAGCCCATGAACGAGTCAGTAATGCTAGAGTGCTCCAAGATTGGCTCGATTTGTCGTACTAAGGTTATGGCCATCAGAGTCACCAGGGCGATTGATATCGCTAATGCAATAATGCATTCAGTCATCGTTAACTTTGCCCTTCGGCGATCCTCCTCTTTGTCTTCATTTCTCTGCTCGTCTTCTTCGAAAACGTCGTCGTAAATGCCATGGTGCGTACGGGTCTGGAAAAATGTGAAAATCGCATACGAAATTATCAACAACAGCGCGATGATATGTGAGGCCCCTCGCACTTTATCATTCAGGTTGGGTATTTGCTGGCCGGACGATACCAGGCCAAGCCGAAATATTGTCGGAACTGAAAGAGCAACACCACTGGCGAAAAACAATATTAGCCCCCTCATGCGTCTACATTGGATTCGAACACAACACAATGACAGGGGGTATGAATATATGCTGTGAGCAAGACCACTCCCAGCCTCACTGATGGCATCATTGAAAGTCTGATCTTCCCGGAACAAGCCGCCCACGAAGAAACAGAACCCCAAGCATAATAGCATAGTGGCCAGAATCGATCCCAATATGGCGGCTTTAATGACATGAAAGAGGTCGTCCTTCAAAAGAACCATGAAAAGGACGATCTCAACGATGGACCCACAGCTAGAGTCGGAACATTGTCAGTTGTTTGATGGTAGGACAAGGCATCAAAGTTTTGCAGGATCGTACGTAATCTCGATTAAGACGCCTGCCACATGAGGCAGCTTTCGGGCCAGCTCTTCTCCAGCAAATCCGATGAGGTTCGCGCAAGGTACCATGGCAATGTATGAAAGTGTGAAAATCGTAACATGGTCGTTTTCGCGGGTCCATATTTCGCGTAAGACCAAGGCATGTATTTAGCTATGGACCACTACTATCCACTGCGTGAGAGAAAGCCTGTATATTAAGAGCAAAAGAAGAAACACAACTCACATTTGACGGCCAATGCAGCGGGCACCACAGGCCACAGAATGTTGCACACCGCACTCGCTACACACGAGGATCGGAAGATGACACATAAAAAGTGTAGAGGATGTAAGCCAGAACGGCCACTTTCACCTGATGGTTTTACCCCTGGAAGACGGAGCTTCTCATTGATACCATGTCTTGATTTTGATCGAATATGTGTATTGGGAGGCGGCAGATCCTCTTTCATTGCCCGGTCATTGAAGACCGTTGTTGGGCGGCGATGGCGGCCGCTGGAACGGGAATCGGCCATACTGTCTATTCAGTGGGTCAAGAGTCTAATAAGGATGCCGTAGCATCGGATGGCCGACAAAAGAGGTTTGGTACAACAGGGCGCTGGAGATGCCAAATCAGTCTGGAAACCCACGATTTTGCAAATAGAAAAAGTCAGACTAGATTGGGCTGGCTTTCTACGTAAGTGCGTGTGCAAACGCTAGCTTCGAGAGCAGAACAAAGGAGCGAAGGACAGCCTTAATACAACATTGAAATGTTGCGTGATAAGCGGTCAGGCGCCAGAAAGTCAAGTACGACGGGCTCGTCCTCTGATGTCAGGAGCATTTCGTGCAGCGGCAGAGGTAACGACTACACGGTTCGAAACATGTTCAAGAACAGGACAATCGTCTTGATCATACCCTTAATAGAACAACGATAGATTGTGATGTTCTAAAGCCCATGGAAGTCGATGATACCCCACGTACAGCTGTCACTCACAACCCGCCACAAGAGAAGGATTACAACCGGAGCAGAACAGTTATGATATCAGCACAGTCTGACGTTGTGGACGAATCCTCGACAGTGAAGCAACTCATGGACCTAAAAAAAAGATATGAAGCCTTAGAGGCCCGGCACGTTGAGTTGCGAGAAGTGGGCATCAGAGCTGCTGAGTGTAATTTTGAAAGACTAAAGAGGCAATCCCAAGAAACTGCAGCAGGTAAGAGTCATGTTCCGTCCGCGAAGGACAGAAAATGGATACATGTTTCTAATAGAATAAAACGAAACAGCGTCTACAAAACTCATCAGCGAACTGAAAGCGGAACTCGCTGCACAATCGGGGATAATCAAACGGAACGAACATCTCAGCAGTCAGCTAGAGCGCAGCGACGCCAGCGTTGCCGAACTAGAGAAAACAATCACTGATCTTACATCATCACTCTCAAAAGCTAGATCGGAGATCAGATCATTGTCTGCAAAACTATCAGCGAGTAGAACGGTCGATGCGGGGGCCAAGTTGCCAGCCAGTACGGCAAAATCTGGAGGCGGAGTTGGGAAGTCCACTCCCTCTAGCGTAGTGCTAGCGGCGCAGGCTAAAGAAGACCTATATGGCGATTTGACTGGTCTCATCATTAGAGGGACAAGTCACTCGAACGGCGAGGATGTGTTCGACTGCATTCAAACAGGAAGGAATGGAAGTAAGTTTTGCGATTTACCTTGCCCATTGTCTTCTAGCTACTCACAACATATCTTTAGCGCTGCACTTCAAATTGGCACTGGACGCCGGCGACAATACCGAGAAGTATGATGAGGTTCAATTCACGTACAGGCCGCAGCTAGATGCTGAACGAGATCATGATTTGATGATGGTATTGCCGGATTATTTAGTGGAAGAAATAACATTCACGCGAACGCAAGCTTCCAATTTTTACAGTAGATTGAATAAGTCTCTTACTGGACGCTTGGATTAGAGGTAGAAAATAGAATGCTCTAATAAATCACTATAATGTGTCCTTTTTCATATTTGGTGTCATGTTCTTCGAATGCAGGCTTCGCATGACACACATAAAAGAGCCGTCCGCCAGCTCCATGACAACCAGGAAGAGACATCTTCGGGCAAATGCGGGAACTGCTGCCGGTTGCGTCACTTGAAGCGGCGAGCCTCCGAACCTCGCCCTTTAACCCCCAGCAAACCTCATACGGTTCTACTATGCCTTGGATTGATTGTAATCCCGGATTCAGCATCAGCAACAAAGCTCCTCCTCATCACCCGACACGAAGATACCACTCTCCGAGGCCGAACAGCGCGAAGGTGAGTCTTGCGCAGGCTGCGCTCACGCCAACAAAGTCCTTCTTATGCCGAATGTGCCGTCTTCCTTTGTCGTCATTACAGCGCCTGGTTGCCCAAAATCCACCTTTGCACCGGAAATCGCCCGTAGTCAGTCTGACACAAGGAGGGCGTCGCCAGGATTAGGTGTTGGGCCACTACTCATTGCCGGAACATGTCAAGCTGAGTCTGACTGTATGGACGACCTCTAGCCTGAGATTTAGAGACGTGGGCCGGAGACGACAAGGTGAATGACAGTCACAGCAAGCTTCACATCTTGTCACATACCTAGGTACCTAGGCAGTCCACTAATACGTCCCGCTCTCCATGCCTTCATCCAAAATTTGGTACTAAAGAAAGAGCCAGCGTGCGCCAGAACATGTGATGTAAATCTCTGCACTTTAGGAGAGCCCCACGTTGGTTTGAGTTGCCGCTTCATTGTTGCCGCTAAAGATGCAGACTGAAGAAGAATCACACTTTTCGTGGCTGACAAGGCCAACATCCAGCCCGCGAAAACACGCAAGGCACCCTCCGTTAGTTATTCTGTTGAGTGTGGCACTGTTTCCGGCCCGCAGCATTTCCGGAAAGCTCCAGACCAGACCCTTTCGGATATCTCCACGTTTTTGGTGTTGACCAGAGACCAAGGCACCTGCCGGTAATCAGGGCGACGGCCTCCAATGTGGTAAGTCTTGCGTTCCCAGGCACGCCAGGTTGTCAATTAATGGCACCAATTACCTGAAGCATCAGACAGGATTAGAAGCCCTCGGGGCCTTCCCACTGCTTCCACCCCACCTGCCCACATGCAGCAGCGTCGACCAGACGGGGATGGTTTTCCAAGCCAGCGGCCTGAAGAAAGCCCACTGAAATCTGACCTGCAAACCCCTGGCCGTGGCGGGCTGCAGACATGCACTCGCCGCCTTTCATTGGAGGGTCTTAAAGAGTGGTGTTGCATTTCAGCCAAGTGTCACTGACCATGTACTAAGACAGCGGGAGCACTTGTATGTCACAACATATTGAGGTGCAGGTCTGTTGAGCAAGGCCACTCACCGCAGGGTACCTGCAACGGGATAGTATGCTGAAACCTCCGCCAGCAGCTTGTTCTCCAAGGTTGTCAATATCTGCTGCCCCTTCCCACATCAGCATCATGACTCCCCGAACCCGTCCAACAGCGGTTGTTGGTTACTGTGACCCCAGCACCCGGGTCCCGCCCGTACCTTCCAATGCACCTATAGCCTGCCCTGCCAGCCGCATCGTTGAGCCCCGTGTGGGTTCCCTACCCAGACCGAGACCGTTTATGCCCGTTCATCAGCTTCACTTTGTCCGGTGCCATCGACGCCAATTTGCGGGGAGCCAGGAGTTCACTCATGACTGGTGCGTGAAGTGGGCACATCGAAACTGACACAGCACAGCTCTCCTTCGCCGTCAGGACTGCTTGATCAGAAGTCACTGCTGAATAGAAAACCCCGTGTTGGAATTAGAAGCTTCCGCTGCGACCCTGCCTTTGACATCTACCTAGGTACCTGTCCCGCACTCAGCCGTGCCATCAATACCACTCGGCTGCCGCCCAGCCCGCGCGCACGCACGCACGCCTGTTGCACGCATTCTCCTCATCCATCCTGATTCCTTCCTCGCCGCCGCCGCCGCCCGTCTAGCGTGTGCTCCCCCTCCTTGGACTGGCCGTCGTCGCGTTGTTGCTACTTTGCTGACTCTCACACTCGTAACAGTCGCAAGAGCCCAGCGTCGAGCAGTGGTTGTATCTTGACGAACATCTCGACCAACATTATGGACGTCGAAATGACATCGGGAGATGCTGGGCAGCAGCAGCAGCAGCAGCGATCCCAGTCCCAGCCATCCGACTCCCCGGCGAAAACGTCACCCCCCGCGCCCAACAACGGCAGTGGAAACGCTGCTGGCCAAATGAGTTTCAGACGGTATGACCCTCGCACATAATCTAGTGGTGATGAAAAAGTTGACTGATGGAAATGTCATTATTGTAGGCAACGAGCGTCGCGAGCATGTGAGGTATGTGTCTGTGTCTATGGTAGGCTGCATTGCTTTGCGTTTGGCCCTGCCCGCAGGTCCACGAGCCGAGGCAAAGACGATGCACCCCACGCTTTCTCGACTTCATCAAGACGTGATTCGGTACTGACCTTCCATCTCTGAACTAGACTTGTCACGCACGAAAGGTAATGATTTCTCAACTACCCGTCTTTCTGCATCGATGCTGGGTGGTTTAATTGACCATTGCTTGGCCGCTTAGGTCCGTTGTGACGCTGCCAGTCTCGGTGTTCCATGCACGAACTGCGTTGCCTTTCAGATCGAATGCCACATACCAACTCCCAAAAGGAAGAAACCTCAAAATGCTGGTAGTCAAACAACTAGAGACTCCGATAGGTATCTGCATTCCGACCTTTCTCTGTATCCTGGCGGCTACGCAATGCAATGGCTAATCAGTATCCTCCCAACCATGGCAGTGAACGAGAAGGTACGGACGACCGGCCCAATCAAACACCACCGGGAAGTGGTGGCTCGTATCCACGACCGCCGACGGTATCGCATACATCAGACGGAACACCCTCGTCATCCATGACCGAAGCGCAAGTCCGCCAAGAGGAAGTTGACAGCGGCACGTATCTCAATCTGGTTATGAAGCCCAAGTTTACTCGTGTACCCATCACTGAGGCAGGACGAGTAGCCTTCCTAGGTGAATCCTCCAACCTCACTCTCCTCGTGCACGATCGCCAAGGGTCATCAGACGTTGTTCACTACCCTCTGCCTGAGAACGTCAGAGGTTCACGCGCCAGGCTCACCGAGTTGGACAACGTTGAGATTGAGATTCTACATCAACGAGGGGCGTTCCTTCTTCCACCCCGCTCATTGTGTGATGAGCTCATCGAGGCATATTTCAAATGGGTTCATCCCATTGTGCCAGTCATAAATCGAGCTCGCCTCATGAGACAGTATCGAGATCCCAAGAACCCCCCATCTTTACTTTTACTCCAAGCAGTACTATTGGCTGGCTCTAGGGTCTGCACCAACGCTCAGCTGATGGATGCGAACGGCTCCACGACTCCGGCTGCTTTGACCTTTTACAAACGCGCCAAAGCTCTCTATGATGCGAATTACGAGGACGATCGAGTTACAATCGTCCAATCACTCCTGTTGATGGGATGGTACTGGGAGGGGCCGGAAGATGTCACCAAGAACGTATTTTATTGGAGTCGCGTAGCTACGATTGTAGCACAAGGCTCCGGGATGCATCGCAGCGTCGAACAGTCTCAACTGAGCGAGTCTGACAAGAGACTATGGAAGAGAATTTGGTGGACATTATTCACACGAGATAGATCCGTTGCTGTCGCCCTCGGCCGCCCAGTTCACATCAATCTCGATAACTCTGATGTGGAAATGCTTACAGAAGACGATTTTATCGAAGACGACTCCGATCGAGCAAGCGAATTTCCTCCAGACCCGATACACGTGCAGTTCTTCTTGCAGTATGTAAAGTTGTGCGAGATCATGGGTTTAGTGCTCTCACAGCAATACTCCGTTGCATCCAAAGGCCGCCAAAGGAATGCCATTGATTTGACACATAGCGACATGGCATTGGCAGACTGGCTGCAAAACTGCCCCAAGATTGTCTACTGGGAGATGCCCCGTCATCATTTCTGGTCAGCCCTATTGCACTCAAACTACTACACAACTCTGTGTCTCTTACACAGAGCCCATATGCCTCCGAGCGGCTCGAGAAGTTTCCCGGATGATTCTCCCTACCCCTCGAGGAACATTGCATTTCAAGCCGCTGCCATGATTACATCAATTGTAGAAAACCTGGCGGCCCACAAAGAGCTGCGCTATTGCCCAGCTTTCATTGTCTATAGCCTGTTTTCTGCCCTCATTATGCACGTCTATCAGATGCGCTCGCCAGTTCCGTCTATCCAACAGGTCACTCAGGATAGGTTGCGAAGTTGCATGCAAGCCATGAAAGAAGTTTCGAGGGTCTGGCTGGTTGGCAAAATGGTCTATACGTTGTTTGAGTCGATAATAGGCAACAAAATGTTGGAGGAGCGGCTTCAAAAAGCTGGCGGTAAGCGACACCGTAAAATACAGCACAGCAAAGCTCAGGATGCATCCAAGAGAAAATACGACGACATGGCGATCGACTTTACTGCAAATGCTCCTACGCTACAAGAATCTTATGAGCGCTCAAGACCGCAAACACCAAGCGCGGTGAAGAATGAGCCGGCGTCTACGATGCAACCGCCAGCCGTCGCGTCGCCCAATAATCGCCCTAGTGCGGCCGACACTTTCATGGGCGGCACCAACTCACGGCCGCAAACGCGCCCAGCCATCCCGTTCAATCCTTCTTTCTCGGTTCCAGCAACCCCCCCGGATCTGTATCTCGTGACCAGAAACTCGCCAAACTTATCTCAGTCTTTGTGGGAAAACTTTCAACCGGATCAGCTATTCCCAGAAAGTTCAAGCATGCCGGCCTTCCCCAACCTATCTCCGACGCAAACTCATCAAGATCTGAATCATAATTTGATGGCACAAATGACGCCCAACAGCATGTCACAGGGACAAGGTGGCCATCAATTCCAGGCGGGCCGCCCAGGCCAGGGCAACGGTGGAGTGCCCATGCAAGGCTTTCATGCACCGGCAAACATGTGGCAGGCCAATTTTGATGCAGGCCTCCATGATGGCCAAAGCCCAGACAGCTGGAGCACCAGTTCAGCACAAGGGCAGCCTGCGCCCACGACTCTGAATGTCGAAGACTGGTACGTCTCAGGTTTATCCTCTGCTACAGACATGTAGCCACTTTGTTTGGTAGTATGCTGATTTGTCTCTTAGGTTCCAGTTCTTTGGCATTAATGGCGACGCGAGTAACCTGAACCTGGACGTGTCACTCAACTGATCGTCATTCAATCATAAGCTAAGAGTGCACAGTTTCAAATTGGGAAAGTTGGAAACTTAAATCGACGTGTCGACGATGTCTTTCGCCAGATCTCTAGCTATTTCTTGCGGGAATCCAAATGGCAAGCGCATGTATAACAGATGAGGCCATGGCAGAAGACTGGATCTTTGTATACAAGCATTACCTGCCAACAACGAGTTCTGGTACACATTATTGTATCTGATTTGGGTGACCTTTGTTGCTGACAGCGTTTGCGGTCCTAGCTTTGCCCCCACGGTGACTGTATACATGATCTGTTGGGAGGTACATGAGCGTAGATGTAGCGTCTTCGAACTAAAATTGCCCCAGCCTCCAGCACACATCCTCCCTCTCCAGTCCAGATACAAGATTAGCAGTGAGGTGTTGTCTCACAACAGCACGTTGTCGTGTGTATCGGCTATTCCCTTCTCAGGTATTGAAAGAAAAGCCATTCTCAAACTCCCGGTGCCGCTACCTGAACGATACCTGCCAGAAAGTGTACGCGGGTAATTGACTATATGTCAACGAATGCATCGCAGAGCTTTGTAATGCTCCAACCTCGACTGATTTCTTACAACTATGACTGGCCATACATCATATAACTATTTGCTTCGAAGCCTGTCGGGCTTGGCGTACGGGTAGAAATGAACGCTGCGAGGCGCTTTCCCGAGTGGCTTCGTCGGTTGTCAAATACAATGGATGCCGAGGGCATCGAGGGACATTGGGAAGGTGCATGGGAAATTACGGGACAAGAGACCCTCCACAGCGATCACCTATTCGGGCAAGCATTGATTCTGAACGCAGGGGTAAAGAAGCAGGCTCAATTACGCTTAAATATTGCAAATATCACCAACTAGATAGCTCGTCTTCAACCCTAGTTGTGCCGGCCAGTATGATAGGTACCTTTGATCAAGGTACTTACCACGCAGATAGCCCCCAGGTTGTCAAAGCCGGGGTACGCCCCACAGCTACGCATCGGGAGGACCAGCAGTGAGTGGCAGCGGCATTCCCGTATTACCAGCGGGTCCGGGCTCTGTACCTAGGTATGTACCTAGGTTCCTTATGCAGTTGTCGTACATCGCTACGGCGGTTGACGCCATTAGCACCAGTTGGCCTCTCCACCACTCCGCTTGGCTGGCTTCCAACTCCCCATTGCTGCACTTCCACGTCATCGCAGCTGACGAAAAGCCATTATTATCTCCAGCGATGCGCATGTCGGGATCGGACTGCTAGGCCACGCGTCATACTTCACAAATAAACCAAACGAGCGATTCCACTGGGCAGAGTTCGATAGCACAGTTAAAACAACACTCGATTTACCCCTTCGCCGGTTCCGTTAGCTGGTCACTGATGCGAAAGTACGACGTCGAAACCCGCGAGCCGCTGTCGCCGACTGCGCGGTCACCATGGCCGATCGGAGCAACTCGATCAAGGCTCCGACCAGCATATCAACATCAACTCTTTCGGCAAGCTCTCAGTCAGTAGGACCAAGTGTCATCCGTCCGCGTAACCGTCGCCCCGATGCCGCACAACAGCTTAATGAGAGTCAATTAAATACCCATTCCAAGAGGAGCAGTGCCGGCCGCTGCCCCTCTAGCGAAGATACGAAAAGCCCCAGAGGCGCTTCTCGTTCATCTGAGCGTTTAATACCAGACTATGGCACCAAAACTGCAGCGGGTGGGCACGAGCTTACACAATTTTTGGGCGATACGTGGAGCCAGAGCTGGACATCAGTTCAAGCCTTCGCCTCGGCCTTAGTTTCTAAAAGCAACAGTTCTTCGAGGAGCCCAAAGCCCCCGCATAATAGACCACGTCTCGAAACTCATTCTCGATCCAGCGCTTGGGGACCGATTCCGCCACCGTGGTCACCAACTGCACACGATATCGCAGCAGGGTCCCTCGCCCATAGACAAGCTGCCTTGAAAGCTGCCAAGACAGCAAGCATTTTGGAAAGTCATGAGGGAGTAAACGGCGGCCTCGACATCTCCGGGAAGCACAAACACCGAAAATCTGATGAAATCGTCTCTCGTGACCCACCACCAGAGGATCAATTGGTCTATATCCATGAGGTACAGCCGAATGACACTTACGCAGGCATTGTCCTCCGCTATAAATGTCGGGAAGACGTGTTCCGTAAGTCAAACCGGCTGTGGTCTCGGGACAGTGTCCAGACGCGCAAGTGGCTCATACTACCCGTTGATGCCTGCGAGATCAGAGGACGACCCTGTGGCTCTCCATCATGGCAGCAGAGTTGCGAGATGGACCTTCTAGCCCCAACACCGTCAGCTACCGAAGATTCAGCGTCCAAGGAAGAGCTTTCTGGTGGTGGTTTCTTCGAGGAGCGGCATGACTCTGGAACCTTAACCAACGCTCAGTCTACTCCAGCCTCAGACGATACCAAGCAGTGGACGCATGTGCGCTGGGTGCAAATTGATTCATTCACGAAACCAGTCGAAATTGCGCGCGTATCAAGACAAAGTCTCGGTTTTTTTTCCCCGCGACGGAAAAGAAGTATCAGGACGATATCTCCATCAACACCTAGGCAGAGTTCAGACTTGTCGAGCCTTTATCATGGTTCGACTGACCATGCATCCCCTTATCGAATAAACTCATCCAGCGGCCAAACACCTCTTTCAGCCACGCCTCTGACATCTCGAAGCCGTGTGAGCAGTGAAACGGCCGACAGACGGCCGACATGGATGCGGCGCCCTGGTGGAGTGGGTTCCATGAACAGAAATGTTAGGGAGCCAGGCCCAGATAATGATTACTTCAACTTGTGGGCCAAAAAACACTTGCCTAGCCTGGCTGTTGATGGAATGCCGTCTATGTCCATAATGGGATCGGAGAGTGCACATTTTGGATTTGGCCAGGCTTCAACCAGCATTGTGGAAAGCCCGTTCGAAGAGGGGAGAGATATGAGCAGCACTTCCCGTCAGGGCAGTGGCTTAGATAGAGCAGCAGCGGCAGTAGAGCATTGGTTGCGAGGCGCTCTGGCGAAGCGTCCTGGCACGCCACTACTGGGAAGTCGATCAAAACCATCCGGGCTGTCTTCCGATCAAGAAGTCGCAGACTTGATCGAGCTTACGGACGCGAACACTGAAGAGGACAGATGGACCAACTTATCAACCTCAACACCAGTTGGGATTACTGCTCGTGACGACAAGAACGTTACTCTGAAGAGCAGAACAAACGTAGGTCAGAGTAAACGCGATGTGCATGAGGAGGACAATTGATGGGGCATTGGCGCGATGAGTGGCTGCTTGTACATTATTTGAAGAAGTCCATCCTTGACTGCGCGTTAGCCGTAGTTCAATCGGCGGCGGAAGTCATGCCTTCACGTACCATGGCCTTTTGCATTATTGTAGACTTCCCCGAGGTTTTCCCTGCGTAGTGGTTTTTTGGATTGAATAGTCTAGGACAATATTTACGAATAGGTTAATTTCGCACTGGTCCTACCTGGTGATCTTTCACGCAGCGTCCACTTCGTCTTCTTTCTAACGCCGAAAAGGTCGCCCTTCTTTCTCGTAGGACGTGGCAAATGGTGTGCTAAGCCTGGGGCAGCTACACTCAGGATACCACCATTCCATTTGACATGAAAGTAAGTTATGGATGTTGCACTGTGCTGAGCCTGTCTCGATGTATTATACCGCAAGGAAATATTACTGTGTGGTTAGTTTTGCTCGGTCTGCGCTGCATGATGACTTGGGACAAGCACTTATCAGCACATATACCTACTACATGTGCTACTTCGAGCAGTCGTGGATGTGTGACATGCAAGCCATTGACGGGGATTCGAAACTGTCAGGGTGAGAAAGCGGGATAGGTAGGCTGATGTAACCTTGGCCAATGATCGAATTGAAGAAAAAAAACAAAAACAAAAACACAGTAGAAATGCCCTGAAGTGCACATACGATCAAAACCACTCAACGATTGAGTATCTGACATTAATAAAGAATATTGTTACAATTGCTCTGTCGTGAAGGTCTCATAAGTAAGCTCCCGGGTAAGTCGACCAGTGGACACCAAACCTAGGTACCTAGGTACGAGGACGGGCCAACGTCCGAACCACTGTTAGCTTCTCAAAGCGCCAACAACATCGCGAACACCTGCACGACGCTTGATCTACCACCCGCCCTAGTCCGGATACGCAGAATAGATGCCAATCTGTATCGAATGTCGATATCCCGTGAAAACATTATGGACCCAATACTCGGGTGCCGGCGACAAGTCCAGCGGGCATAATATTCGATTGACTGTGTGTCGCAACTGCGGTCGCTTCTGTGACAAATACGTCGAGCACGACTTTGTTGTTCTTTTCATAGACCTTGTCTTGATCAAACCGCAGGTACATTACTACCCAAACACACCCAATTCCTGTAACTCCTGGAAGTTGACAACGGCTAACAGCATCCTCGCCCTCTATAGGTTTACAGACATCTTCTCCATAATACGTTGATGCGAGATGGCGATCGATTCGATGTACGTACAGCATTCCATAAATACTCGGCACACCAAGCACTCGCGGTGTCGCGACTTGATCAGATCACATTCTATTTTTTGGAAACAGAACATGGCTGACAATCCTGCGCCGCGTTCCTGAACAGCCTTCAATAATTCGCCTAGGAGTACTCTTGTTGCTATTCGATGTGTACTTGACTTGGGCTCGCATCGAAGAGCTCTCCCAGCCAGCCATGATACCGGGAGGAAGCAACTTGGGCACGCTAGCGCAACGTCCTATTGTGGTACAATACCTCTTTTTCCTGATGCTCTGTGCTTTATCAACCCTAGCATTTCATCTGAGCATCAGGTATCTCACTTGCTCGCCAATGTCCCCCCTGAACGCATTAGGCATTATGCCTCAGCACGCGAGACCGAACTCCGTATCAACAGCACTACTCGTGTCATCATCGACAAAACTGTTTCCAATCCTCATGGTCATATGGCACTATGATGTTCCTGCTGCTGCTAGGTCACTAGGTTGGGCGGTTGTCGCAAACAATGTAGAGGCGCTACGTATATTACTAGATTGCAAATATTACACAGCATGTATCCTCGCGATAGCTGGTGCGGCCTCGAGTTGGGCAGTTGGACGATTAGTCCTGATTACTGCAGGACTGGGAGATGTAGATTCCAGTGGTGAAAGCAGTGTCACTGCGGACGGGAAGGCCCTTTGGGCACTAGTTGTTCTGGCAAGGGACTGGGCCGGTCGATTAGCTGTGGGTTAGGCCGCGTTACTCGCGTATGAATCTCCTGTAATTCCTTGTACACCATGAACAATAGACTCCATGACGCCTAGAATGGCTAGTTTTGACGGGTTCTATATTCCTTGGGTGCGTGGTCTAGGAAAGGCGGATCATCACGAATTCCATGGTTCATTAGCAGACCCGGTGAATGAGGATAATACTAAGCGAAGCCTAACTTCTGTGCACAACATGAGGCACTAAGAATGATATGGTTGCAAGAAACCAAAGGCGAGATGAACTCGTCACGCGTCATTATGTAACATTCAACCTCCCCAAACGCCGACCCAAAACGCATAGTTTTACAGGTATCCCCATCTACAGACTGGGTGATGTGTCATGCTCTTCGGCTTGTTGATGAGTCTTAGAAACCCTCAATGACCCAGAAATTCCTCTCGCAAATCGTTTCTCTTCGGCTCGATCAGGGGATGTAGCTGGGCGAGGAACGTAATTGCCCACATGAGATAGCAACTCACGATGGAGAGAATCAAGGAAGACCGCCAGAGGCTACCAACAGGACCATTCAGTCAGTAATTATACAGTCAAATTTGTGTCGCAATTACCCAAATTGACGACAGAGAAGAATGCATCCGGGCAACATACACTTGGTTCTCACCCTTCGGGGCAAGGAACCATGACGCAACGCAGAGAGCCACGATGATGGCTAGGCCAATGAAGACGGCGTAACTAAGAAGCGTATCATGACTTGGTTAGACTGGGACTCAGAGCGAGATGAACGGAACCAATCAGGTAATAATCACCCTTGTGCCATAGTCGGGATTATGGAAGCTTCGCAGCGTCGTTGATAGGAAGGCGGCAGCTTGCATGTCACCCTTAGCTGGTTGGGCAGAAGTTACTTAGCTTGTGGTGGAATCTGGCTCAGAATCTGGCTTGCTGAGTCAGAAGTTCCATGGTCTCGGTCCCATGAACTGTACCGCCGAAACCTGCCCCTGAGTTATGGTCGGCAAATGCGCCATGGCATTTGTACCACAGCCAAATCCACCAAGTCCATTCGCTTTCACTTAGGCGCTGGGCTCAGGAGACAATGTAATCACCGGTGACGGAAGATTGTGCGAAACTACATGTTCTAGACCAGCCTCCATTACGTTTGTCATGCAGTCGGCCTTACCAAAGAATGCATGACAGTGTTGACGCCCGCAAACTTACGAAGCATTATTTTCGAACTCCAAACCTGCTTCCACTCTAACAGCTCCATAGATGCCCGCAACGTCTCCAGTCTCACCACAATGTTCCCGCACCTTCGCGAAGTGCGCGTCGGCAATCTCCAACGTCTGCATCTCCGTTCCAACTGAGGATGTCAAATCTCTAGCGTGCCTGGCATCTTTGCGCGCCAGATCTATGGCAAATAATGGCTCTCCTCGCGTGAAGTAGTCTCCCGTTAACATGCGAGTGGAATATGCAGTGTAGGGCCCAGGAAACAACTCCGAAACAAATTGGTGCAAGACATCAGTTCCTAGGCCGGATTTTTTGGCCACCACATGGGCTTCGGCGAGCTGCTCAATCATGTTGAAGACGAAGGTATTACCCAGCATTTTGAGAGTCGATGCTTTGCCATAAGGCTGGCCTCCCAAGTCAATCTCTGTTCGAGCCATCACACCAGTGAACCATGGCTTTGCTTTCTCAACGCTCCGTTTGGGTCCTGCAAGGACCGCAATGAGCTGTCCAGCATCCGCGGCAGCGGGAGCACCAAACACAGGGGCTGCAACAAATTCAGCGCCAGCTGCTGTGACTTGAGCAGCGACTTCCTCTGTTGAAGTCGGGTGTATAGTGGAACAATCAATCCAGATTTTGCCTTGTACTTTTGTTCCCAGCATTGCTTTGTAAAGTCCGCGCACGGCCTCATCGTTGGCAATGCAAGTAAAAATGATATCCGCTTCAAGAACACCTGCTTCCAGCGATTCAACGACTTGGATCTTCCCAGCGGGACCGTTCGCTGCAAAGTCCACAGCTCTTGCGGAGGATCTGTTGTACACTAAGAGCGGCGAGCTTAGCTGGCCCTTTTCCACTATGTTCTTACACATGCCCTAAGAGTTCTGTTAGATCACCCTTGGCTGGAGGCAGTAGACGAGGACAGAAGCACATGGACTTGTCCTACCCATGTTTCCCAAACCAATCCAAAGAAGTTTCGGAGCCATTGTTACCTGGTCAACTGGCGTGGTTTCGTACCAGCAGATACCGTGGAAATGTTCCGGCCAACTAAAATGTAGTTTATTCTGGAGCAGCAAGTAGAAATTTAAAGGAGAACCTGAAGGTGAAGATGCACGAATGTTGTTGCATTTTGACTCTTCACCTACCTAGGTACCTAAGTAGGTAGGTATCTACCATGAGGGGCAAAGCACTGTACTAATTAGTAAGCATATTTGCGGACAAGCACTTGTCTAAGATGGGTGTTCAGCCTACAGCTAACATCTGGTTACACGCGACATAACTACTTTATCTGGTGGGAACACTTAGTATGCAATACTGCCTACCGATTCAGGCTTCTTGTTGGTTTGACAATGTGCCAAGCTTCTTAGAGTTCCCGAACAAGTAGTCATGTCTGGACGTACCCAACCCGATACTATGAGGATTGTCATTGACTACAAGCTTTAGTATCGATGTCTATCTGAAGCAGCGTGGTTGGAGGCGCAAGACACGTAGCATGTTAGAACTCTGAAACGTTTCTTAGACCTGCACCTCTGCTGATGTCGCAAACTTTACAGATTCAACAACCTACAGCGTTTACGACTTGTCTTTAACGCAAAACGCGCTTCTCTAAGAGAGCGGGTGCCTGACAACGCTGTATATTTTCTGAAACAATTGGAGTTGGCCGTGAAGTGGATCAAGGACAAGAGAACAACAGCTCATAGTCTGAGGACGATGACTTTACAGAGCTCGACAGATCGTCTTGTATACGATATTTATATGGTATACTTTTTCTTTTACCATCTGTGATTTGATATCATGGGGAATATAAGTGTTGTTGAAATACAGCTACCTGAAGTAGCTCCTGTGATTTATTCGACCACCAAGTTCCGCATTACCTAGGTACTGGACCATGGGTGCTTTGGCAGTGACATAATACCACGCAATGTTTCCCCACACTGTGAGAAACTGACTGCATCGCATGCTCCGCTTCATAGAAAGCAGAAGTTTAAATCCAAGCCAAGCGACAGCGGATAAGAAAACTTTCAGGAGCTTTCAATTCTCTATTCTTGTTCTCTCCAGATGCTAATATTGGCACGCCAATGAACTGAGGTACCAGTGAGGCATCACTATAATTACGTACCTACCTAGGTAGGTACCTTACTTCGTTAACACCGACCTGCTAATACGTACCACCCAGCCAGGTCAAGCCCCACGCATCACGCGGCATTGGCACAACATTATCTCAGGTGGTTCTCCCCACCCCCCGGCCGGCCTAGCAATTATTAGGTGCGGCATCGCGTGGCCCCATGTAAAGAAGGCCAAGCACAAAAAGAAGCACGAATCTGGAAGTGAGTCACTTACATGAGCTTCATCGCCAACGCGTCACAACTCTATGGCTACGCTTTGCTGAACGCTCAATGACTATTTACAGTGTTGCTGTGAGCAGTTCTGGCTGATTGAATGACAGTAAATTCGACCAACCATCTTCATTTAGCCTGGACCTGTCGTTGTAGTTTGGTGATTACCATCATTCGAAAATCTCTGACCTCGTGTGCTGCCATATCCCGCCATGGTGAGCATCGGACATTGTACAGTATGATTCTGAACTGCCTCTACCGGCGACTGTCCAACGGCCACAAAATATCAGCGCCCACGAAGCTCAACAGTTTAAACTACCCCTCCTTGCAAACTTCTCCGTCTCTTGATTCTTCAAAGGTCAAGTCAGTGACCAGGTCAGAGAACATCGCACGATGTATGTCTACACCTTCTGCAACTCGAGCCGAAAAACAGGCTTTAGACAGAGTGAGTAACCACGCTTCAACCATTCACAAGCATGACGAAGTGCGTCCTGACATATTTTCAATCCAGGATGTGATCGTGTCTGTTCTCGAGTCAGCAGCCACAAGACGTGATGCGAAGGGATACCTTCAGAAATACACTTTGGAGAAACGCAAAACATCCGGAAATGTTGATGAGTCCACGACACTACATGATGCTCATGGAATAACCATCAAGAATGACAACAAAGGAGTTGTCGACGTCGCAGTCGTCAAACTGCGACTACCGCAAGAATGTTCACCAGACACACTTTGTGGCGTTGCTAAAACGTTGTCGCAACTTCGCGTTCTGGGACTTATTTCTCTCATCATCGTCGACTGTGGTGCTGGGGCAGATCGTCAGCTTTACGAGGACGAAGCTTCACGACTTTGTGAAGCAATTGACTCGTTTGGTAGTCCTGTAGCCAAAGTAGCAGATCATGTATTCGTCAATGGTGATTATACGCTGAGATCGGCCAGAGACCACATTACACAGCACTCGATCCTGGTCGACGACCATGGAGTCCTCAAAAAGGTCTTGCAACGCGGCATGATTCTTGTGATTCCGTCCATAATTCAGCCGGACGATATTTCATCAAGAACAACAGCTGAGGCGAATGATACCATGCTAGCTCTAACCAAATACTTGGCTGGATTGCAATTCGAGTCAACAGTAAGCGATTCCCAGACAAGGGTCGAAGAAGACCTTCGGTCGGAAAAAATCGCCTCTGTTGAGAGGATCATCATTCTGGACCCTGTTGGAGGGATCCCAATGGCCCGTCGCCCGGATGTTTCACACCGATTGATCAACTTGGAGCAAGAATACGATATGCTGCTGGACTTCTTGACACCGGAAAGGACATCATGTTCTGGTAATAAGGGTGCATTGTCTGCCGCAGGAGATGTCCATGCGGCGAACCTCAGCTTGGCTAGAGCTGGCCTTGCCCTTCTACCGCCAACATCGTCAGCTTTGATAACAACGCCACAGGCAGCGGCAAATATCGGGTTTGATCGCTCCAAGCATACGAACGAATGCTCTACAAAACACCAACTCCTTGGCTTTGAGGACATGGTTACCACTCGGAAGCAGAAGAATCCGCTCCTACATAACCTCCTCACAAATCGGCCAGCTTTTTCACCATCACTACCTCTTCAAAGAATTCATGATGAGAAGCATGGTTGTCTTCAAACTGCAGACTCAGGCTCAGCAACGCTAGTGAAAAGAGGAATGCCAGTGACTATTTATCCTGACCCGAGGCTGCAACCATGGCAGCCGTCAAAGCCTGGCTCCACTCGTCTTCGCCTGACCGACACTTGCATTGATCTCCCCCGGCTTGTGTACCTTATCGAGGATTCTTTCGGCCGCAAGTTAGATGTCGAAGATTATCTGAGGCGTGTCAACGATAGCCTAGCTGGCATCATCATAGCTGGAAAATATGAAGGAGCTGCAATCCTGACGTGGGAGTTGCCAGCGGGCATAGACGAGGAAACTGCGTATGAAACTAATCGATATGTTCCATATTTGGATAAATTCGCAGTTTTGAAAACTCAGCAAGGCAACAGCAGCGTGGCTGATATCGTATTTAATGCGATGGTGCAAGACTGTTTCCCCGGTGGCGTTTGCTGGAGAAGTCGTAAGGACAATCCAGTGAATAAATGGTATTTTGAAAGATCGATAGGAACTCGCCAATTGTCGGACTCGAACTGGGCGATGTTTTGGACCACCGCAGACGTGAAAGACCGAGGGTCTACCCTTCAGGACTATGAATCGGTCTGTCGAGGAGTCGAGCCGTCATGGGCGGACAAGAAACATGTATTGGATTAACAACTCTTGAGATGTCATATCACCAGAATTGGTTCGTTTCAGGAGGCTTGAGTTACTTGTCTTCATATGATTTAGAATTCTACATCCTGTCTTGCACTCATTTTTTTTTTTTGTCACCTGGTTCAAGCAGTGTGTAAATGTGAGGTAGGACTTGCAGTGCATAGTCTAGAAACCTGCCTTCTTGACTTATCATGCAACTTACTATCTCAAGCATTACCTCAACTTCGTATCTGATTGTAGTTTTGAAGTTACGTGTCGATCCAGAGCGCAAAAACAATGGAGACTACGAAGTACATAGCCCATACATGCAATAATGATGCCATGCAGAACAGCATGGCTTACAGCCTGCCTACTGTGGATCAGCGAAGTTGGCTTTCCCAGTGGCCCAGTGCAAGACAATTTTCTCACCAGACAATTGTTGAAACTAGTCACGTGACATTTATCATAGCTTAGGTGCTCAGCAATACTTATTTGACACGCAAGCGGGTAGGTACAGATGACCTTGTGGGGCCAACGAAGCTAGGAACTGTGCAAGCCAGCGAGCCAACTGGATACCTAGGTACTCTGTACCAAAGCCCGTTGCTGCCGTCATTTTCGTCTGACCCCCTGTCTTGCGTTGCTGGTGGGACAGCTACGTCTCGCTCGTGACAATTCGTCTTCTGTTTCGACCACATCAAGCTCTCACATAACCAACCCCCTCTGCTCCAACTCTGCGCCATCCAGACCACGAGTTCATCGTTGTTCTCTTCCAAAACAAAGCTGAACATAGGAGCGTCTCTCGTGCTTCTTCAATATGGACTTCAAGAACTTCGGCAAGAACCTCACGTATGTGCAGCGATTCCATCATGCTGCTTTCATCGTCTGTAGCTTGTCATGAAGCTGATTTTGTATGCAATCACAGGAGCTTTGGCGCGCAAATCACGCCCTTTGCGTCGCGTACTTTTCAGTT
>AFRD01000022.1:0-153411 GCA_000222875.2 Periglandula ipomoeae IasaF13 | reverse complement strand
ACCTCTACAGCTTGGAAGACGGCAAGCCCTCTGTACTATATGTGCTATACCCTGAGTCTACTTCTCCGGGCGCAAAATGGAGGATCCAGTGCGTCCCCGAGTCCAAAGATAGCTTCGTCAGTCGAAAGCCATTGCCTGAAGCGTGGAGGGGATTCCGTGATGAGGAGTTGGATGGTATTTCGGGTATTCCAGGTTGCGTATTTGTTCACGCGGCGGGCTTCATTGGTGGTAACAAGACGTTCGAGGGAGCCAAGGAAATGGCGGTCAAAGCGTTGGCTTGAGGTACGGGATTTGTATCAATGGAAAGAAGTTACGCAGGATGAGAAAATAGAAACAAAAATTCAAGATATTGCGCAAGTAAATTGATCACTAGTAACACACGTGTATGTGGCTAGGCATGCAATGGTCTCATCGAACAAGCCAGTGTTTGCGTCTAAGCCTTGAAACTGTCAGAACCTTCATTCTGGCGCGCAGACTCAGCACTCGGTGTTGACTTGAGACATTCCCTACACCTTATACATGAAGGCAAGACCATTAGCTGAACCGGTGCAACAAGCAACCCAGCTTGAGAAAATCAAACAATCTCTTTTGCCGCGCGTTCAGCACAAAGGAAGATATCGTCAAACTTAATTCGCAGCGATTAAGCGACTCCGAAGCATGGTCTTTCAGTGTTGCCATGTCGACAAGACGCAGAGAAACGGCATTGCATGCAATGACTGGTAGATGATTGTTCTCAATCTTCGTGAGCTGATCTTCGTGAAGCTCGAATCCAGATATGCGGTGACCCTGGCGACTAGCACATGTATCGTAACCCAACGCCGCCATTGCGAAGCTCGTTTGTGAGACAAAGGAAAATAGCAGTTGTAGAGGGCAATATGCCTGCGAGGTAACTTAACGGCCGCGCCTCAGGTGTCGTTGTATGAAAAGGAACAAGCTAAGCCTCTCCTGAGCTTGCGTACAGTGCCCAAATATCAGCCTCCGCGTTGAAGACCCTCTTCGACTCTGAACCATGAGCTATCGTCGAATTGGGATGCCCTCGTTTGACTGGAGCGGCGCCGAAGGGACTACTGGTGCGTTCTCTTTATCCATAGTAGCATTCGCGGCGTCCGGGTTCGAGTTTTCTTCTGTAGCGCTCGTCTCACGATGAAGATAGCTGCTTTCTTTGACAGGGCTGCCTGCTTGGATACCCGCGATGGATTCATGATGGCCATGTTTCGGGATACTCGCTCCGTTGTTGACGGGCGACGAGAGGTGAGGGATGTTCTCGGGAACAGGGTGCTGGGAACCTACAACACCCGCGTCGACACCATCACCCTTTCCGGCCTTGGACATGGCATAATCGCCAGAGTCGAAGTATTTCCTTTCCTTGAGATGTTTGGCGAAATGATCGGATCGGGATGGTAGCTTGCCGTAGAGGCGAAACAAGCGCTGTTCTTCGGGGGAGAGCGACTGTTGTAAGGCGCAATATGTCAGTCAATTTTCGAGAGAAACCATGTGTCACGACGATTTATGGCTCTGAGAGTTGCAAAGCTGAGCGCAACATCCGTGACTCGAGTTGCCTGCTCTGTTTCGCCGGGCAAGCCATGACTGGCGAGACGATGAGCGGGGTGGCAATCCAGCATGTCACGTAGAACGGAAGACGTTTACAGAATAAGGGTTTTGATGATGACACTAACCTTGACGTCGACTTTGTTCTTTTGATGGGGATTCATTGTCTCGACTGGGTGGCTGTCGAAATCCTCGGCAGGTGTCACTATAGGTATCAGACAACGATCGAAGAAAGTGAAAGCAGCCGTCAAGCTGGTCGCAGCTGTTGACGACAGCCGGTGCAGCTGCAGGAGTGGCGAACGCAGAATCGCAAATGCTAGGCGGTTGTCAGGGCTGAAGATGTCTAATTTGCTGGCGCTGTAGTGCGATGTCTTCTTGGTGTTTCTGATCTGGAATGACCGGCAGGCCAGGAAAAAAAGAGGTCGAGGGGAAGGGATCCGGTCTGGTTTGGTGTTAGAAGGGTGTTTGCTGGAGCAGTCCTGATGCGGGCCTATCGTCAGGTATTAGCGGGGTGGCCAGGTGCTCCTGTCCTTGGCGGGGAAGGAGCCGATCAACTAGTGCTTTCCCATGTTGTTTTTCCCGGCCAGTAGCTGTGACATCAGTGCTGACACGGGCGTGAGACCAGCCAGACACAGGCCACTTTACTTGCCCTTGGGCAGCTACATCAAGTGCCTGGATGCATGTACTACTGCCGCATCTCAGCCCACACGCAACCCCAAACCAAGCGCTTTCCCTTCCCACAGCCCAAAGCCAAAATCAATGGCCCGAGTCATGGTATTCAAGCTAACTCTTTTTGCCCACTCCATTCTTGAGCTTTGTGATTGCTTGCTTCATTCAGCTCTTCATCAAGGAGAGCTACCTAGATAGATTGTCAATTGCCCGCTGTGTCGCTGCCCTACCCTGCTAATGTGTCCATGTGGAATCGCGCATGAACGCATGAATCCTCATTAGATGACCCTGCTCTGCCAGCCAAGGAACACAAGCACATATCACACTCTTCTTTGGTATTGATGCGATTCGTTTCGCGAATTTATTCTGACGAGGTGTGGCATTGAGACTTTAGACTTGGGGCCTCCTTTCCCGTCAACTCGCTGCCCACGGCGTAACTTATGGTGTGGCAGCAGCTGCCACATGGTTGATGCAGGACTCAGAACTCAGAGGCACACCAGCGAGAGTTTTGGGGAAATGCCACAATGCCGAGAGTGAGGATGGTCCAGCCGTCTTTGAGCAGGTTCTCACTTCAACCTCCTGTTCTCCACCTGGAATTTCAAGCGTTCTTATGAGAATTTGCGCAGGCTTGACAGCAGCATGGATTGCGTTGCCATCACCGGCTCACCTCTCTTTAATTAAAGATGACGTCAATTGGTTGGTGACGTTGCGCGTGACAAGACGCCGGGCAGAACGAGTCTTCATCCTTCGCCGTGCGTTGCACGATGGCGTGTACCCGTCTCCACAAACAAACGGCAGATGTGCCGGTCTAGAATATTAGAGATGGTGCATACCGTCTGAACCCAAAACGACTAGATGCGCGAAGGAAGTTACGCCGTGGTCTAGCGCCTCTCGCCGGCAAATTGGCAAGCGGCCACCTCTGGCTACCGATACTGCCATGATGCGTGCAAAAGCGGAGTTTCTGTCTCAAAAAGGGCTTGAATATTTCAAAGCTTCACGGACCAGCAAGAACCAGTATTGATTTCATCGGTGGCCCCAACAGGATTGTGTAGAACAGTATCCGATTCTACGGAGGGGACGTGGTGTACAGCTTCAAAGCACGTTCCGACACCAACGAGGACTCTGCGGGGTGCTAGCTGTTTACTCCGCAAGTTAATACTACTGTATCGGCCGGAATGTGCTGGATATTGGTCTAAAGCAGCCATTTGTGACGGTCCAAGGGACAGTATGCGGGGGGCGGCTAGCCCGCCCGTTACCGAGAGTTCAGCGAGAAGGAAATATATGCTGAAAACAAGGGCTGCTCTCCTGACACACGTAGGACGGGAATGCGCATATCCTACTGCCGCCATTGGCAGCAAATACATTCTTTTTCGTATCGTAAGAGAAACGTGTAATCCTGACAGGGCACTCTAATCACGACATCACGGCGTGATGTGTGAGGCTCGAATCCAGTGCGAGAGCCTGGATGCCTGGAAAGCGAATCCAGATTGGTGTCGAAGAAATCACTTTGTCTGTGACGAAATGAAGATCACTCAGACTAGCGAGAGTAAGAAAAAAATAAATAAATGACCGCTGTCGATGACTGCAAGCAAGCGCAGCAGAAATTGACCCTGGATCGGGCTCTCGGCCTCCCATCACCGTCGAAGCGGCGATAGCACAAGTCTCCGGTCACATGACGTGCTCTGGCTCCTGTCTATCACTGGCCCGAGTGTCTGCACCGGCCGACAAACCGGCAGTCGCCAATGCGAGACATGGACAAGACGAACCACTGTCTGCTTTGCCTTGTCCATGTCTGTCATCGATCCGATCTAGCATTTATACATCATCTCACACTCTCTCCAACCCTGCCCCAATGCTCCCACTCTTGCATCCCATCATATTAAGCAGCTGCGGCTTCTTTGACTAAACATGGCAGGCTAGCCTGGACATACACCTTGTTGGATTTCTAAGCATCCGCCGAATCTGTCAGTCGCTCCATTGTGGTTGTGGAGTTCCACTTCCGTCTTCAGAGGCTAGGCGCCGCCTTGCGGGATATCATTAGTTTTTCCATTCGCCTCGGGTATTCCGTTTCGAAAAACATCAGGTATTGGGCTTCGGGTCTCGAGACTTCGGCGCAAGAGGCTGCATCCCAGCTTGGAACTTCATCTTTCTTGGGCGCGGCACGGGTATCCTTGCTTGATCGGCTGAATTGACAAGTGTGACGCTCATATCCTGCGGGTCCTTCAGTGAGAATTTCATCTTGTCTTCAAAACATCATCCGATCCCAGCTGCTTCACGGTATGAATTGCATTTCATCCCAAAACAGTTGAAGTTGAAACGATTTGGGATAGTGCCAACCCAAAACCTATCTGGTCTCAGATTGTCAGGCAGCGAGGCACATGCACCATTCAAAACAGCGCAGCGACGATCTGGTCACCACACCCACTATTTATTGCTGCTATTCCGCGGAATCTTGAGTGGTTATCATTCGATCTCCTGGGCTAGGGACCTCCCGCATCCTAAAATAACCCAGCATGGGTCTCCTGTAAGTCACCAATTAGATCATGAAAGCGGCACAATCGACAGGGTGGTACGCCACTAACTCAGCGACGACAGAGCGTTGGGAACTGCGCTGGAATGGCCGGAGGCGAAGAAACGAGCCGGTCAAGTTAGAGAATGGGGTATCAAGGTAGGCTCTTCCTAGCTATCCGCACATGTCTACATACTGACTGTTCATGCCAGCAACTACTTGAGATATGGAACAAAGCCAAAGGAAAGGAGAGAGATGCCATGTTATGGGGAGATGAGGTCACTTTACCCGACTCGCACGTCATACCCCCATCAGTCAGAGCTAACCTTACTTCAGGTTGAGTACCTGGTTGTTACATACACAAAAGAAGAGCAAAAGGTACTGTTGTCTCTGAGGCAAGCTCAGATTCTAGAAGCCCTTGCTGCAGACAAGGAACTTGCTAAGGAAGGCTGCGTTCCTGCCTTACAAGATGGTTCAGCCACGACCACAAAGCCGAAGTCAGGTTGAACCTCCATGAAGTCTCTCTTGTCGACGACCTCGTGCTGACAAAGCGTTCTTGCTTCTTCATATAGTTCCAATGCACTCCCAGTGTTCCATCCAGAGTTTGGTCGTTTCATGCTCGAGGCGACTCCCGGGAAACCATGGGGCATAGGGTTCAAGGAGCTGCTCGGCGTTGAGCCAGATATGAAGCTCCGCCGCAAAATCGCCAAGGACCACATGTTGAACAAAGAGTACCCCATCACTCTGACTACATTCCCACAGATTGGTGTCCCCGTACAGTTCACCGACCCCTATTATCCACCATCAGGATGCAAGCTCCGATCACAATTCGTCCCTGATGAGATTGCAAATCCTCATATCAGATTTCCTACATTGGCTGCCAATATAAGATCACGTCGAGGCCGCAAGGTGCAGGTGAATGTCCCTGTATATCATGACAAGAACACCCCACGGCCTTGGACGGACCCTACAGTGAACTTTGATCTACACAACTGGCCGGAAGATGATGACGAACGCAACGGGGCAGCCCCTGATGATTTCATTCACATGGACGCCATGGCTTTCGGCATGGGCAGTTGCTGTTTGCAGATCACTTTTCAAGCAAAGAATATCACCGAAGGACGACAGATGTACGATCAGCTCAGCCCGCTTGGACCTATCATGCTGGCATTGACAGCAGCGACTCCGGTTTACAAGGGCTTCCTGGCCAACACAGATGTGCGGTGGAACCAGATCAGCAGAGCAGTAGACTGCAGAACGCCAGAAGAATTGGGAGAAAAGGTATGTTGCTACGCACGATGGTTCCCCGCTGAATACGTCATATAAGACAGCCAGAAACAGAGAGCTAACTCGACATCAAACAGCCTCTCAAGAACGACCGGTGGAGGATACCCAAGTCGAGATACGCTTCCAACTCGACTTACATCTCCATGGACCCGAGACTGCGCGAGGAGTACATGGATCCTGACCTGGTGATCGATCCGAAAATCAAGGCCGAGCTCATGGAAGGTGGAATGGACGACCGTCTTGCCACCCACTTCGCTCACCTGTTCATTCGCGACCCCATTGTCATATTCGAGGAGGACCTACAGGAACTCGACCTCAACAAGACGGATCACTTCGAAAACATCCAATCCACTAACTGGCAACACATGCGATTCAAGCCTCCTCCAGCCGAGAACAACATTGGCTGGCGTGTTGAGTTCCGCCCCATGGAAATACAGATTACAGATTTCGAGAATGCCGCCTTCTCCGTCTTCATGGTTCTTGTGACGCGCGCCATGCTCTCCTTCGACCTGAACTTCTACATCCCCATCAAAAAGGTCGACGAGAACATGGAACGGGCGCACGCCGTGGACGCCGTCCTGAAAGAAAAGTTCTTCTTCCGCAAGAACCCCTTTCCACTTCGCCCGTCCCGCGCAAACACCGTCTTCGGCGATGAGAGCCGTCCTGGCTCGGCCATGCCAAGTCGATGCGGCTCTCCCGGCCTGCCTGTCGATGAGGAATACTCGGAAATGTCCATTGATGACATCATCAATGGCTCCCCTGATGGCGAATTCCCCGGTCTGATTCCCATCGTAGAAAGCTATCTCGACAGTGTCAACGTCGATGTCGAAACTCGCTGTCAACTAGCCACCTATCTATCTCTCATCAGCAAGCGCGCCAGTGATGAGCTCGATACCGCCGCTCGCTGGATTCGCAACTTCATTGATGCTCATCCGTCATACAAGCATGATAGCGTTGTAGATGATGAGATCACGCATGATCTCATCGGCGCTGTCATTGCCATCAGCGAGCGCGAGAGTGCTGGCAAGAACTTTGCTGGTCTTGGTATTCACGGGCTTCCCAAACTCCTGGGAAGCTTCAGGGGCGGTTGTGGCCAGGACACCGCCACGACAAACGGGGAGAATGGTAATGCTGTAGGAGCAGATACTGAGCTGGAGAATGGATCTCGAAAACGTAAAAGTGAATGGATAGAAGGGACCGAGTCACCTAAGCAAGAGTGAGTGTCGGTGGTTGAACGACTGAAGAAGAGTGATGCGCCACACGACCGCGAATATGAAGAAGCGAGCGTGGGCGGTAAGCGATTAATGTCTTTCATTTCCATTTCAATATACAGAGCATCTATGAAGCTGTGTGCAGCGCACCTGGGTAGTGGCTGCTCAATAGAAAGTTGATGTACAGCTGATAAAAAGAAAATCATTTTCGGTGCAGCATCAGATGGCAAAGACTGGGTGAAATCCGGATTCTTAGCACGCGTGGTGTGTTGCTGGGCGAAGTCGGGGATGTCCAAGTCGACGAGTGACATTCAATCTTCGAATAAAATTTGATTCTGCAACGGTTGAAACCGTGAGAACGACTTGATTTTGCACGGTAGCACTCGAGACGCTGAGCAATTGGTCCCTGATAGCAGCCCGGGGAGTGGTTTCCAACATCGCGTATTGGGGGCAAGCACGATAATACTAGCCACAGTGACGCCCGACTGTTACAGGGTGGCTGGCGCAATGGACGACCAGCCGACGTGGGTCAGCTGAATGCGCATGTTGCGATGGTTCCACGAGGAGACGTTGAAAAATACCGTTATTTGTCTCATGGCAGGGTAAAAGTTGTGAGTCAGAAGTATGCTTGATGTGTTACACCAGGGCGGCGTTGAACACTGCGAATTAAGCATGGTAGAGAGTCAAACCGGAGAACAGGTCGAAATCTAGTTGGTCAACGCTAGACCCTCCTCAACGAAGGGGCTTTCACTGAGGAATATAATATGCAGAGAAGCCGTTGGAAAAGAGAGGCTTGTGGCACATTCATCTCGTGGGTTCTCCATTATAGGAGTCGCTGATAGCTGCCGTCTAGTGCTTGGGATGGTCATTCACTGTGAGCTTCTAGTGGAAGGAGGGTTAGGATAGGTTGGTAAAGAGACTGTAGCGCCAGGCTTCTCCAGGACAGTCTACCGAGATGCAACTATGAAGTAGTGCACAGGTTTAAACCACCATGATGCACGGGTTGGAGACATGATCTCTCCGCTCGGACCACGATGCAGCCTGGGTGTAGCTACCCCGGCTTCCAGAGACGCCTCAGAGAACTAGCAAACCAGCGCAGACGAAAATACACGGCTGAGACGGATAGAGAGGGCAGGTTATCGTACAGTCAGCCCCAGGAGCCTCGACTGGCCTCACGAAACCGTAAAGTGGCTGTCGCTGCCGGCCAGTCCTGGTCAGCAAGGATGATTAGTCTCGGAATCCTAACCCGCGCGTGAATGGGAGCGACGAGGAACCGGGTGACGCAGCTGCTGCGTCTGTTCAATTTCAAGACGCCTGTGTCATGGTGTCTAGCACGCACTTCATGCGTGGCCATGAAGACCAGAGCAGACCATTGAGAGTGGTAGGTTAGGTTGAGCGGGCGTCAGCGGGGTGTCGAGGAGGCAAGCTCGTGGTGGGAGCACATCGATCGACCCCGTTTTACTTCACGCCCCCCCCTTTCCCGTCTTGCTTTGCTTTTGGGCGGTCTTCATAAGCAGGGATAGCTGCCAGGGGTGGCTGGATGTTCGATGGGAAAGGGAGATCAGATCTGGCGATCGACCAAACGCCACTAATCTATGTTTGGCGAGGGTATGAATCACGATGCTCGCCATCGCTCTGCCGCGTGCGAGATGGGATGGGATGGGTGCAGGCAGCATGCCCACAAGCCGACTAGCCGCTGCTGCCCTACATGTACATACATACGCTTTGCGATTGAGGTGAATCGATCGAGATACCAGAAGCTTGCGATTGGGTAGGCGAACCACGCGGGCCATTGCAGAACGAAACATGCATTTTTTGTCTGGCCATGAACGAGATCTGGCCGAGGCGCAGGTGTCAGCGTTCTGGGGAATGCACATTGAATATGGATGCAACTCTCTCGGTCGATTCGCCCATTCGTGGTTTCTCGCCGTGGAGGGAGGGTATCTGGGCTTGCATTCTGACGTGCTGCGCGGGATCAGGTAGTGGCTCCTACCACGGCGGACAGGAGACAGGAGACAGGAGGGCAGAGACATGAATTGGAGCATTAGGAAGGAGCAGCCGGGTGGCTTCAGCGAGCCGCTCCTGCGGGTATTGCCATGTGCCATGTGCCAGACTTGAAGGCTAAAACGGCCGGTCATCAGCCGTCGATGCCAATAAGGGCGGACTGACCAGCTTCCAGACATCTTTTCCCTTGGTCCATTTGCACTTCTGGGATTCAATTCAACCATCTTGGCCTCCCAGATGCCTCCAGATGCTGGGATAAGACAACGCCGTCGCATCATCTAAGTCAATCTCACGCTCCATGTGCCACTGCGCCTTCGTCCAGCTCCGTGTTGGCGTTGGCCTCATAGTGACATCCCCAGGCTGTCAAGCAAGACACGCTGTCTCGCCCTAAGCCAGCTCCAAGCCCAAAAATCCAAAACAGCCGAGCCAAGATTGTTTGAAAAGCCTCGCATTCGTCAATCTGTCGGGGATGGCATAAGGGCTCATGCCTGTGTCGCGTATCAACCCATCAGAGGGTCATGGGAATTACCAATCATCTCCATGAAGGGACAAAGAAATTGGTGGAACAGACGCGTGCTGGACAGTCGATGGTTTTCGAGGCTCGACATATTATCATCCATCATGCTTTGCGAACTTCCGTTTCCTCCTACCTTGGTGGTGCGAGATGTCGCGTGAAATGAAAGCCACTTTGCCCTGATCATCTTCCCAACGGGTGCAACGGGCCGCGTCGGATGCCGATGAAAGTGATTTGCGTTGGAGTGACTCGGACAATCAACTCCCGCGAGCCATGGCTGAGACATGAGTTACTAACCACCTAGTCGTGAGACCAGGTAGGGGTCGGGCCATTTCCTAGCTTCCTTAGTGCTGGCACGAGCTGGATCGCGCAGTCAAAGTGTTAGACAACCACTTCTATCTTGGTCGCCCGCAACAGTTGCCACGATTCGAGAACTAGTGTTCGACCATTCGCAACAACCATACAGAAACAGAGAAGTATAGCAGGGGTTGTCACTGGGTGCCAGGGATTTGTTGCAACATGCAAACACTGCAATACGGCAAGAAAGACATGGTGCTGCTCGCCTCGTGACACGACGGTGAATTTATCCTACCTCAGTGCCGGTGTTCTCAGAAGGCTCAAGATGTTCCGTACTCGGGTAAAAACAAGAATATACATGTACTTCAAGGTACTATTCGCAGCCCGAAAAGTAGTCTTCATCTGAGTCTATAGACCATGGCCGTTTGCCCGATTGTCTCCACCGGCAAATCGATCTGTCATGTCATTGACAATGTCTAGTCACTATCGAACTTCCCCACATCCCGTCGAATTTCTTTGGGGCATTTGCGCTGCGAACCAAAACGCTAACTGGCCATGTAGATCGAAAGGCGTGATACATATGAAAAAACCGTGCACAGGGGGTTTATCTTTAATTCTGGCTTTTCCTCGAAATAAGCTGCGGCTAAACACCTGGTTAAATCGCCCGCAAATGGTTGCATGAAAGAGCCGCCTTCATCTCAGTAATCTCTGTAGGACCAATACCCTGATAAGCATGGCAAAACCATGTCTGCTCGGTTGATAAGGGCATTGCACGACAGAGCTACTACATAAGACCACGCCGGCAGACAGACGTATTTTCTTGATTAACAGTGTCACAAGCAAATTGACAGTCCTCGTGTGAGGGCCAAAACCGATGGGAAGGTTGCAAAAAAATTGAATCCAAGCTCCTCCTGAAGCTGACAAGTTTCATCCATGTTCGAGTGAGCCTCGTCGCAGAAAAAGGTAATTTGTCTTGTTGATACTATTGCATCCGCTCTATTTCAGGGTCGCATTCCTTCTTTCGTGTAACGGGAAACACATGTTACTTGATGGAAGAACGATTCCGCAACGGTTGCGAGAGCACACAGTCTCTCACCGATGTGGCACAACGATCTCTTACCTCCAAACAATTTAGAGTTAATATATGCCCCTGCAGTCGTGTACTGTCTTCATCCTGCCAAATGTGATCTCGGCTCGCAAGATTCAATGCTGCTCACGCCTTAGCCACGGAAAGGAGCGTGCACGGCGACCGCACGGTTGGTTGTCATGGCCTGATTTTCTGACAGGCGACGAAGCAGCACAGATGAAGTTCGAGCCTACCACGTTGCACGACAGCGAGCGCTGGCTGCGAGGTGAGCGGCACAGGTTTTCAATGCTCAGCTCAAGCATGACGATACGCTTGTTGTTGCAGAGTCTGCCCAGCCCTCTACCAAGTAAGATGTGGATGGCGGCGCTCAGCTGTCAGCCCATCCGTCAACCTGACTCGGCCTGCGGAGAAGCTGCTCATGATATATGACAGGTCTCTTGTTTGGCAAATAGCACTGTATCCCTTTTCATTGCTCGCATCACACAACGCTTGCTAATCGGCCGTTGGCAGTTGATTACTTGCATCCTTGGCGCAGCCCCATTTACCTTGTATCGAGCCCGGTTAGATCGCCCAACAAGAGGGGTTCCTGCAATTTTGCAATGGACACAAGACAAGGGTCTGACGATGCGTGTCAATTCTTGACTAAGGGCCGGAGCCCAAATCTCTCATCTCAGACAAACACGCGGGTCCCTTCTCGGAAATTCAGGCGTACTAGTGAGCAATCTCGTTGTCCCCTCCCTTTCGACTCTCATTCTGTGTATTGTTTGCACAATACTCCGTATTTATTTACACTACCGCTTCTTACTATGTATTTATGTAGAACGGATGACATAAGCCGCTCTGCTCAGACAGTCATTTCGTTACGATTCGTCCCTCTTTCGCGCCTTGACGTGGTTCTGCCCAGCCTTTTTCCATGCTTAGCTGTCTCGGCTAAATAGACTGACAATGATAGCTTGCCGGATAACAATGCAAGGATGTCTTCAAACAACTCCGGCCCGGATTGGGATCAGATATATCCTCCTTGTGAGGTAAGGGCATCGACGCACTTGCTAGATCGCTAACAGAGATGCAACAGCCCTCACGCTATACATTACATGATATGAAAGCATGTCAACCCCCCGGCTGGATTTGCAGAGGCGTGCCGGGGTGGGCGGAACGTGTCAATATCATCTCGATCCAGCGCCTGAGGCTGATGTTCGATTTCAGTGCTGCTATTGTGCCTGTGCAGTACATTGCGGAGATCACATCCTTATTGAGAGTTTCATTTTCTGCGAGCTTTCCCGTTTGGTGGTACCTCCTCTTGGCGCATCCTACAGCCCACTATCACACAGCCAAGGAGAAACGAAAAGGGTCCGTTCGACTCTGGAAGATCATAGCAGATGAGACATGTTATCAACCCAGAATGGGGATACTCATTTCTCCAATCTGTCGCTTAGACTGCGCCCCGCCTGTACTGCAGAATCATAAATCTGGCAGTTCATTCTCACAACTCACAATCCTTGCCTTGCCTTGCAGCACCCATTTTCCATCCAACCACATGAACAACAAACGAAAAGAAAAGAAAGAGTGCAAATAATGCACAAAGACAAGGATCTGCCACCGATGCTCCCGACCAACCGACTGACATGGGGTGTTCCCCAACCAACAAAGACGATGGATGGCAGACGCTCCCCCCAGTCCAGACTCCAGGCCACGACGGACCGGGGATCCGCTGGCGGCCCCCCTCTACCACAAAAAACAAGATTAAGGAAACGAATAGGAACAACGAGAACCGCACAAGCCAACGGAACAAGACATGATGGATCGTAAAATCCAGATTCCCGTGAATCGCCTACCTTCATCTAAGATGACCAAAATATCTCATCAATCACAATCACCACATCAAATCCACAATCTGATCATGACTGAACAAAAAAAACATCCATAGATTCCCGAACCTGCCCCTGTTTTCAGGCACAACGGTTTTTCCCAAAAAGCCACATCAGCCAAACCCACTTAGATGGCTCACAAAAGCAACCCAACTTCCTCCAAAAGCAAATCCAACATCAACCCCATCCACCAAGTGCCCACTCGTCCTGATCACCTAGGCAAGAAAGCAAAAAAACAGCGCCCCAAAAACAGTACAAATAAAAAATACGGATTTAGAGCGGGGAAGCTAAAGTAGGCGCGAAATACGGCGCGGGCAATTAATCCCGATGGATGAAGCTACTCTCAAAAGAAAAAAAAGGGCAGGGCTACGGTACTCGTTGTTTTACAGTGACATGCTGTGTATGAATGAGGGAGCGGCGGATGAGGTCCCCGAAATCCTTCCCAACCAAATGTGAGAAAGTATGAGGCGAGGCAGTGACTTGTGTGACTGTGCTTCTTGCCCGAAATGTACTCCGTAGACACATGCAATTTATGATGAGGTGTTGGGCCAACGAAGCTTAGCACAAACTCTCCAATGCGCAACCAGCCAATGTCACAGTATTGGGCCACACGATGATTTGATCACATGTACTGTATTCGTCGTTTATTTTTCTCCTCTCCGTAACATCCTCTCAATTCTGCCTGTTTGTACCGGCACTAAGTATAACAAAGTCTTTGTCTAAACATATCCACAACCTGGTCCCCGCTGCTGATCTGTCAAATCAAATCTGACAAGAGAGCTTAATAATAAAACATGACCAAAAAAAGGATAATGAAGCGAAATCAAGACAGGGAAGATATATGTCCGACATCGAGTCCGAGCAAATGGAAATAACGCCTATAATGCCAATTATCCGCCGTATGACAACAAGAAAAGGTATCGAGTGGTTTCGTTTGGTGGGGGGAAAAAAAAAAGGTGTAAAACCACAGAGGGCGTATATACAAAACACCGCTGGAAAATCCGAGACGCAGCGCGAAGACAGTGCGACAGAACAGAGGGGTATGAACGTAGGTGCCGAATGCATGGGGCTCGGCTGCATCATGGTCGGTGCTCGGCGGGTCTTCGACTCGCTAGCGAATCTGGGCTATCAAATCCCATGGGCGAGTCCATCAAATAATGCCGATTTCAAAGATAGGGAACAAGCGATGTCGTAGGATTGTACGAAATGACCAGCTTCTTCGCGAATGTATTGTATGGCGGAATATGTGTTTCACGTGGTCCGAGATGCACTGCATGCTAGCCATGATCAATTCCTGTCCTCGGGCTTTGGACGAAGGGACCGAGCTTCCAGTTGGCGCTTCCTCTCAAGCTTGGCGTAGTGAAGACCACAAGCGTTGCAAAGTGTCCTGGCGCCATCAGGCCCACGCCGCCACTCAGGGGTATCGATTCGGTTACAGCTGTGACATCGTCCAGGTGGAGCGGCACGCTGTGTTCGTCATTAGCTTTGTTCCGTTTCTAATCACCAGTTACATTATAGATAGTATCACTTACGCCGCGACGCTTCTTGACCTCAGTCATGGTGTACTGCGGCTTCATGCCGTTGTCGTACATGGGCACATCTTGATGATCCTCTTCATACGGCCCTTTCAGCTTTGTGCCTTCCCTAGCGCGTTCACTCTGGATCGAAGCCTGCACAGCATCCTTGACTTGCTCGAGTGATCGTTTGATCAGGTCTACGTTTGCCAGCATATCATTAACCTCTCGCTCGGTTGGTAGTCGTTCTGGGATGGGATGAGAGCCATGCTGCTCCTGCGCTATTCGACCATACGCCTCTGCAAAGTTGAAAATAGTGCGTGAGGAGGAGCCAATCTATAAAGACAGGATGGTTAGTCAAGCTATCCGTAAGACCACACACACACACACCAAAACAAAAAAAAAGAACGCGGGAAACGCGGGAGGTGGGATTGAATCCTCATACCCTGCTGAGTGAGTCTTGATAATTCCACGTCTCGAAATGTCTGCTTGGGCCGTGCTCGAATCTTGCTCGATTGGCATAATCAACTTCGTCATGGCGGACAGGAGGACCGCGTGGATCGTATTGGCCTGGCGGAGGTGGGCCAGGATGGCGGGGAGAAATTGGATACGTTGGCAGTGGAACTTGGCCAGGAGGGAGATGCTCTGGAGGATATGGATGAGAAGTAGGTGGTGGAGGCGGAGGAGCGTGGCCATAGGCTCCATGAGGAGCATGAGGATCAGACGTCGGTTGAGGTTCACTGAGACGATGATGTGGTGGCAATTCTGACTTGATAGGAGTAGGTCGGCGGTCAGTGACCGGGGGAAGACTATGCCTGCCGTTGAAATGTGGACGTGGTGATTCCGCAAATGCTGGCAAATTTTCTTGCCGGGAAGGAAAGGACGACGCGGCGTGTAACGGCTGAGGGGAATGCTTTTCTGGTTCGGCAAACTGACGAGAAGCTGGTGGAAAAGGTGAGGGCAGGCTCGACCCAGACTGCAGGCTGGGTTGAGAGGGAGGATACTGATTCGGTCTGGCGCCAGATATGACTTCGGAAATCGACGGAAGAGATTGTCGACCGGAGTGTTCCTTGTCGTCAGACGACCTTCGATGCTCACCGGATATCATGTTGAAGGTGTTAGAAGTTGGCGCAGCCGGTGCAGGCTGGGCTCCTGATTGATGCGGCTGGTAATTCGGATACGGAGAAGATTGAGGGTAGTGAGAGCTTGGAGGAAGCACAGAGGTCGCGGCCATGGCAGGCTGGTCTGGGTATCGCCTGTCGAGATGTTCTCGGTGTGATTGGTACGTGGCCGGAGGGGTGAGCGCACGTTGTGGTTGGTAATGGCGCGGATGCTGGTGTTGCTGTTGGTGTTGCTCTGATATGGCAGCGGGGATCGGGTGAACACTGCAGTGAAGTCGGCCAGGTCAATATGGTGTCGATGGTAGGACTTCAGGCGGAAGAGGCGAACGAGGGCCAAAGGCGACAACCAGAGGAATTTTTGGAGGAATTTTAGACGCACCTTTGACGGGATCCAGAGTCACCTGGTTCCATAGCGCGCGCGGCAGGGGACCGAGGGGGATCTGGAGAAATCTAGGGCTCTTGACACATCGAGTCCCCAGAAAATGTTGACGAGATTGCAACCAGAGTCTGTTGCTAGGCCAGACGAAGGAGGACGATGGACCAGGAACTCGTTGAGCCGGAACAGCTGTGAAACGGCAAAATCCAGAATCAGCCGTCGACGTCTACCTGTGTGAGGCGGGTAGAAGGGGATGAGACCAGTAAGATGAAAAGGGCAAGAATAAAGGCAGGCGGAAAAGAAGAAAGAAGGGGAAAAGGTAATAATGGTAATAATGGTAATATAACGTCTAGGGGGAAAAAAGTACCGATACTGCAGCAGCACCAGCGAGCCACCGGCGGCCTGGGACTGGGACGGGGACTGGGGCGTGGTTGAAGGAGATTTGACGCGATGGACACTACCTCGTGGTGGCGCTGGAGGACGAGGATGCCAGACGGGGCCGACCCAGCAGAGCAGAGAGGACAGGCATCAGCTGTGATGCAGTCTCCAGTCTCCAGTCGCCAGTCTCCATCCATCCAGTCGCCGGTTGGGCCAAGTCGAATCTGGGCAATCTGGTCGTCTGCAAGAGCCCTATCCAGCAGCGGGCCAACGAACCAGCTCGCCCAGAGCGCCACTTGCGCTGTGCCAGAAATCATCGGACAAGGGTCCAGCGACGTAAGAGTGCGCGAGTGTGATTGAATCGGCGGCCTGCCCTTGTCCCTTGTCGAACAGACAGATGGGCCGAGTGGAGTCGCTAGATGAGAGAGATCCGCGGCACTGGATTGTACTTGTCTCTATGCCTGGGGTGCGGCTGCCACTAGTCAGTTGGCTCTCCCAGCCGGGGCCGCGATACAACGTGGGAGTACGATGGTGGAGGTGCGCCAGAGTCATCAGGATTCAAGTCGTCTTCGCCCCGACCCCAGAGGACGAGGGCGTAGCCACACTCCCTGCGCAAAAGAAAATCACTGATCTCAGCCGGGGTGCCGCTAGCACCCCGCTAGCACGCTGCTGCCAGGATGCTCAATAACTCATACCGAGTCGAGCCACTAGCGGCAGCGCTATGGTGATGAACTGAGATGTGTGCTCGCCAGCCCAGCTTTTTTTCTTTTTCGTCGCTGTTATGGCCTTATTGTATTATGTATCCGATCCGCCGTACCCGTACCGAGCGATACATGCCTACCTACCTGTGCTAACGGTAGGAAACACGAGCCCGCCGCTGGATCGCCGAGCCACGCTATTGTCCCTCCCCATACCTATGCCCGTGCCCATGCCTTCACCCACAGCTCTGTGTCAATCTGGCCACCAGCACACAAGGCCAAACGGATCGGAACTGGAATGTCGGATGTGGACGTTTCTCGATCTGGTTTTCGCATGCAGCGGCCGCACTAATTGCGACTCAGCTTGTTTATTTTCTTGCTCAGGCGCTTCGATGAAACGGAAGGCTAGACACACGGCGGTCGACGGGTCTGGTGGGTTTTTTGAGTTTTCCTGCGCTTCTAGAGGGCTTCTGACGGGGCCCGAAGTGGGACGAGCGTTATTTCGGTCGTGGGTGCGACTGTGATGATCAAGATTGTCAGATTGACGACGCTAAGAGAGGATGGCGGGTGCTCCGAGAAAATAAGATGACACCCATGCTTAGGCTCATCAACCGCGCCCATCAGTGTCCGTTCAGGGGTTTGGTTGGTCGCTCCTCCCTTTCGCTGGGACGACAGTGAGCCAAGCTTTCAATAATATAAGAGTGCATATTCTGGCCAGCTCGAAGCCGGTTGGCAGCGATACTGTTATGGGCGCCGCCCATGATGCGTGTGACCAGCCATTACTGACCTGGCGCAGTCCAGGAGCAAGTGTGGCAGCCATCACACCAACTGATCAGATTGGGTAGCCATCGGATCTAACGCATGGCATGGACCTCGATCACCACCAGCAAGGGTGGGGCCAAAACGCTTATTGTACGCTCTTGCAGATGTCGAAGGAGGCCGGAGGCGGGAAGGGGAGAAGCATTTGGCGAAAGTCGATGGCACACAGAGGGTGTTTAAGCCATCTGCATGCATGTATGTGGTTGGGATGTACGAACTGCTCGACCATTAGAGAGTGCATTGACTCGGCCCCAGGCTCTTTCCTCTCCAGGCACGAAGGAAGCGCAATCCGATCTTGGAGGATCTTGGAGGAAGGAGCCAAGGCTTGGTTCATGCTGTTAATGCTCTTCACGCTGTTCACACTGCTTCATGAAGCCGACAACAAGGTGGTAGTACGTGCCATAGGTGAGGGAGAAAAATTGCTGCCTTGTTCTCCAAGATGGTTCCGTCTTTACTCTCGTGTCTGTACCGTCCGCACACCGTTCCACTGCCACCCTAAGAATCAGCCCACCCAGAGACTTTATGCATCGTCCGAACACTTGCCCGATGCTATCAGATCTGGGCCGTCCAGCTCGTCAGATTGATGATACGTGGCGGTCAGTGTGGGCTGCAGCCGTATGGAGTGCATGCCCCATAATCAGATATGAACTCAGCCTGATGGCATCTCATCTCAGATTACCAAAGGTGGACACAGGTTCAACAGCATGATGTATGCCAATACTCATGCACCTATCTGGCCGTGCTCAGCACCATTCGCCATATCGTTGGTCCCGCCGGCGGCGAGTGAAACCGTTCGAACCACCTTGGTACTAGATGTCAAGCTCAGCGAGCATGAACCATGCAATTCCATTTCAACGCAGCGCCCTGCTCGAACTACCACTTTCATATAGCTCATTACTCATTGGAAATGGGCTCCCAGTTTACTCACTCTCCGGCCGAATCACAAAGGAGCTCTGGAAGGTATCTCTAGATAACATCCGGATGGTTAACTCACGTCGCGGGACCGCTCCGACGGCGTTCAAACATTAGCTACAGCACTATCATTTCGAAATCTGGGTGTTGATGGCGATTCAAAGGCTCGAGAAATATGCGAATCAGAATATATTTTGTCCCATTTGCAATATATTGCGAACCTCCGGAGAATGTACATTAAATGTGCGTTGCCCCCACGTTGAAGAAATTGTGGCGCTACTGAACTCAGCACTCTGTATGCCGGTGGGGCTTGATCTGGACTAATTTATAGCTGGTCGCCTGTATCTACGCGGTCAATTTCGTCTATTCCTCGTTGGCGTTAGAAGAGGGTCGGAACATGCAGGTCACGGTCGTTGAAGACACAGTTGCGGCGAGTCATGCCACTGCAGTCGCCTCAGTTCAACTTCCCGATTTGGATGCTACAGTGCCTGGACAAAAGTGACGATCCACTCTACCAAACGCGAAAATCGCGATATTAGTCGCGCCATTAAAATGCCGCATTTCTCGGCCAAATCTGGGTCTTTTATTGGAATTGAATATGCGCCGCATTCGTACGAAACTGGCGATTCCATCGATGCATTCAATACTTGGTGTACCAACCGTTGTGTGCAATAACGGCTTCAAGCCTCCGAGGCATTGATTCTACAAGCCGATCCATCAGCTCTTCTTGTAAATCCTCCCAAACCTCAATTGCAGCCTCGCAAAGCCACTGCAAGCTATCAGCGTTCTTCGGAGCCACTGCTAGTAATGGAAAACGCTCATAAATACCTTCTTTTAGCATCTTCCATAGATTTTCAATAGAATTAAGGTCAGGCGAGTACGGGGGCCAATCCACAACTTCAACGCCGTGATCTTAAGCCCACGTACGCAGCCAATCTTGCACTAATCGAGCTAAATGTGTAGAAGCATTATCTTAAGCGAATATTACACCTAGTTCACAAATTGTTGGAAGCTAATCTTGAAGGCATTCCAAGATACGGCGGCTTGTAACGCCACCACCAGGTGAATTCGGGTCCCCAAGCAACGGGTATAACGATGTACAACGATTGAAGCAAAACGCGCCCCAGAACATCTGCGAATGTCTTATTGACTTCACTCGAGCCTGTAATTTATCGCAATCTAGTCTTTGACCCTGCTAGAGGTTAGATTATCGTACAGTTCGCATGAAAAAGAGGCATACCTTCTTATAAAAAACCCACTTTACATGCTGCCCTTGGCCTCGTGCAATTGTGGTCTCGTCGCTAAAGATCCAACGCTTCCAATAGCTTGGAGGCCTTCGTACGTGAAGCCTAGCAAATACAAGCCGTTTTTCAGCTAATCTAGGCGTCAAATGTGGCCTTTAGAGGGCACGATTGTGCTGAATACCTTCCTTTTGCAACCATCGCCGTAAGGTCCTTGTACAGACCGTCAATCCGGCTTCTATAATAATATCTTATAGCTTAATTGAAGGAATCCTTCTAATAGCTAATTTAATAACCCTTCCATCCCTCTCAGAGATCGTGGGTGGCCGGCCAGACCGGTTGCGATTATGCGCGCTCTCTTGCAGTCGATAACCGCTTGATGATACCAGATACGGACCCTCGAGGAATTCCTTCGTCATTTGCGATCCTGCTGTACGATTTGCCTGTGAGATAGCTCATATAGATCCTCGTACGCTTATGAGGACTATATTCAAGTCTTGAGTCCGTAGGAGTCATATTGACGGAGAAAATTACGATTGAAGAAAAACGACGCGTTGACGCGATTCGCGACGATGTGGGGATTTGGATCATCACTTTTGTCCCCCCACTGTAAGCTTCCACAGCCATCATGCGACACTCCCCTAATCCTCTTTCATCCCATCTAAAGCAAATCGATCAAAGACACCTTGATTCAGACTGCCGACCATGTCCCTTACTCATGCTCACTCGTCAAAGTCTGGAACTGATACATCAGAACGATGCTAGGACAGAACGTGAACTACGGACAGTGAAAAGCAGGGCGGTTTCGGATCACAGCAATTGGTCTTCTGCATCGAGTCGTCAAACTAAAAAGGCTCCGTGTGGAGCTTACAGAACTCCCAGGAGCGACACGAAGCGTTCTTCTTGTCTGTATAGACTTTCATTTGCTCCGTGGCAATTTTTCTGTTCAGCTTCAGGTGTCGACTACGTATCGTATCCAAAGGGCCACTGTCGCATTGCGATGCCAAAGGCTTCGCTAATTTTCGAACTCAAGATATACAAACTGCATCGTGAGCTACAACTCATTTGGCACAGCATTCGAACAAGGCCTAGCCTATGGTCTTTGTGCTTGCATCAGACAAAGTCGCCCACACTAGCACAACACCGTTTCCACTGATTGATAGTTCAGATGACTGAGCTTTCCTGAGGATACTGTCATCGGTTGATTCAAAGCTTGCCACAATTTCCGTGCGATTCTTCGTCTTAATCGGGGTCATTTGGGGCGATAACCTACACGTAAGTAAGGTCCTCATATCTGATCTTATTGGCGCCCCTTCGACTCGTGTTTGTTCATAATTAGCTCCAAGTCGCAATACAAGATGCCGAACGCTTGAGCGCTGAATGCTCACGAAATGGCCGCCACGAGACAGCATTGCCCACCCGTCGGGTTGTTCAAAACTGGCGATGGTCCGGTGGCTCGGAGACCCTGAATCGTCGCCTCTGGCACAGTACCTCCTAGGCACCACCCTAGTCAATCCGCGGCGACGGGAAATTGTGTCACAGAAAGGAAGTTCATCCTGGCTATCTGCCGACGTTTTCTTCTCCACGGTGCAAGCTGGTGCTGGCTGTCGAGGGACGCAGCTTGCATTCTAGCAGCAAACCTCAATGCATTAATTCAAGGCAGAAATTAGACCACTAGAAGTAGGCTCAAGGGATTGATGGGCGAAGCTCGCGCGATATGTTGGGAACTGTGGGACCGCCAGAATTGCGAATCCGACAGGTTAAACCCACAAGCTATACTGATTCACGCCCTCCTGTGTACCACGCATCTGTGCCAACTGACAGATCGCGAACTTGGAGTCGCTGAACGAAGTTCAATGACCCATGAAAACGACGCGAGGAAGACGGGGCTTCCTGAAAAGCATACTGTACAGTACACGCCGTGATTTCGATATGGAGCGTGGCTCCGGAACCAAACCCGCTGGCCGGCAGACGAAATAATTTATGAAGACAACGATACCTCAGACACGGGTCCAACCACCTTCGCACGAGTCTAAGCATGCTTTTATTATAAGAGCTCCTGTCGCGTACATGTGAGTTCATATGATGCCGATATACTGCAACGAAAGAGTGCTGGTATGCCACGCATGTAGGCGTCAACAGCGGTAGCGGGCACATAGTCGGATCTGGCAGATCGGAAAAGCAAATCTCGACACACAAACTTAATCTCTTGTGTTTGTACACGTGTGCAACGACTAGCCGACCGGTCTTGTTCGACTCGGCACGGGCTGCTCACCGAGCCAGGTGGTTGAGGGCGGTATCCCAAAGCCAAAGCTCCACTGACACGGTACCACACGTGGCTATCAAGCCTTTCCACCGCTGTCCACCGCTGGTGCGTTCCAAGGCCCATTACCACGTCACGGGAGATGAGATGCGCTAGCTAAAGTGGGTATGGACACCCAGGAATCGAGAAGGGTCATCGATTTAATCCGATCTGGTCCTGTGTACGAAGCGAGCGCCGGCCATCCACGTTATTGTCCTAGTGCCAGTTGTGGACGGGTACAGTACCTTCACTTTAGCTATCATGCTCCGATTTACAGCGGCAGCTCATCTGGCTTTGTTCTGTACAGTGTTTTCTGGCCGCTTGAGAAGACTGGAACAAGCTAAGCGTCTCAGAAGGGACCTTCGAGAACGCGTTTCGAGCATGCTCGCTATCTGACACGACCCTTACAACAAAGACGTCCGAATGAGTTCCACCTAGCGTGTTGGGGGGGGAAAAAAATCTACAGTGTCGTCAAACCAAAGGATGGACAGGATGCTCCAATCAATCCTGCCAAACGGAGGTCTCGTCGATGCGAGCTACTCCTGCACTTCTTACTATTCCACCATGTGTTCCCCTATCGTAAAATTTCATGGTTTGTTTTGCGGTCCTGCTTGCTTTGTTTCCCATCACGGAGCGGTGTCGCCTTCCACGCAACGGTGATGCACAGTATTTACCCTAGCATCGTTTACAAGCGCGGTCGCCTATCGCACACCTACGAACCACTTTTCGACGTCCCACAACAGACCACGAGGACCATCGAACTTTTCCTTACCAACAGGGACTAAGGCCATTTATATCCACCGCCTTACTGTACCTTACGACGGCAAATTAAGCCAGTCGTACCTCAAGCTCCATGAAAGTCCGCTTTCAGTTGGAAGGTTGAAACCTCAGCCAGATATGTCACGACTAAATATTTACTTCGCCAAAAGCTTGACGCATATGTGTCCTCATGTCAAAACCTTCAAAGCCATTGAACAGCACATTCGTGTATGTCGCCATACCTAGGCCAACAGTATGAGTGACTGCCGATCTTCCAGGCGCCGGCAGCTGTTCTGGGAACCCGAGAAAGCTGCAACAGCGGTAATAAACAGGCAAAGAGGAATGGCCAGAAAACCTTCGGATACTAACCGATCGCGATAGACCATGAGACAATGGTGGAATAGCGGCTGCCGCGGATGACGGCTCTGGTGCTCATATGCATGATACTTGGAGGCTGATTTCAGATTTGAGCGCCCAAGGAAAATTTGAGATATGACATGTATGGTTTGGCAACCATCTTCCCAGGTAGGTAGCCATCTCCGTAAATCATGCTGGCATCTGGAAATTAAGCGTGGTGTGACAAGGGCCTGGTGGGAGGGGGCCCAGCATTTCCCATCGTCATTTTCCAGCCGTTTCTTGAACGAACCAGATGCACAGTGCGCTAATATCACGATGTAGTGTTCGTTCTGCATTTGGATTTCGAGTCTCCCTACTATGCAGTCTAGTCTGGCAGAAACGGACAACATAGCTCGTCGCGGTTGAGTTGCGCAGTGTCGTGTCATTCAGAACGACCGTCTCTTCAGTTAGGAACAGGCTCTCAATACCGTGAACACTGCGTGTAATAGCAGGATATGACCATTCAAATTCGCTTTCAAAAGGGCATGACCTCACTCGTCGAAGACGGCGGTGACAGCTTTTCGACGCCTAAGATCCTATGGTTTCAAGGACTGATGTGAGAATCACCCTTCTTGGAAAAGCCAGCATGCCTTCGTGGCTCTGCAGCAACAATAGTTCAATATCATACGTCAGGGTGCGGCGCGGAGTAATTACACTGATTGCATCGCATTCAAAGCCGCCAACAACATTCTTTGTCTCTATCCTGTCGAACGATGCAGGCCGAAAGGTTTGGTGCCTTCATGTTGCTCATCAACAGCTGCTAGCTGGTGACAGACGTGTCCTATACATATTAACAGAGAGAAGTGGCCGGGGCTGTTTGGATGTAATAAGCAAATTTCCCGTCATAGTTCATACATGCAATGTGAAGAAAGGGAAATTCGTCTATATCTCGCAAACCGAGGTCTCCTGGGCTGCAAGACCACGACTCTGCCCGCCTCAAACGTTGACATGATGGCGAAGGAAATATTCCGCACTGACCACCAGAACTCTGGTCGACCTAGATGGGTTTGACAGCTCTGGGGGACATTCGTCCTTTTCGGCTCGAGGGTTCGAGGCGCTTGCAAGGCGACGCCTTAAAGTCTAGGGTCAGATGGCGCATGACATGACGAATCAACAACTGAACCAGAAACCGACTATGTCCTTTGGGGGCATTCCTGTGACGGCAGCCGTCTAATATACTGACACGAGAGCGCTTTTCGCCAACACGCCTGGAAGACAGATGACGGATAGCTTGGGTCGCAAGTGATGGCTCTGCAAAACGCCTTCCCCTGTGGAACTGCTCTTTTCGCTGCAGAGACGTGGCTGATTCTGTTTCCGCGGCAAGGCTTGTGCGTTTAAGCCTGTAACCAGGTGGATCGACCAGGGCTGGCAAAAAGCTGTCAAGTTCGGAATGGGCCCACTGGCACGATTCGGTAAGATTGGTAAGAGAACGATAGCAGCGAAGCCAGGCCCCCAACCAGGTAGCGGCTACGATTCTGATCCTGCGTCCTGGAAACATCCGGACATCCCCTCCTCCCCACACCCATCCGATGACAAAAGACTCCGGGTCAACAGACCAGTACTGCCTTGCACTCCCAGTTCAGCCCCGTCGATGGGGAACTGACTGGTCCCAGCCTCCTCACCGTCTCAACCCTCTCCCTCACTCCCTTGTCCATCACCCATCATCGATGCAGCACATGCTGGCAAGCCCCGTTGCGATGCCGCAGGGCTTCCCGAGTCAGTCTGGCGACGGCCAGAATTGATTTCCTGGGTCTATTATTATCGCCAAACCTTTTCTCGCAAGGATCAAGGACTGTCCAGCGTTTTCATGTTGGAACGGTATAGCCATGCTGAACACCGATTACGATCAAGCCTGAATCCTTGATTGAAATTTGGCACCTGTTCGATAATATGTACATCCATTTGCTGATCAAGGCCCCGGGCTCTCTTGCAAACCATACCTACCACACAGAGGCTGCAGCCACAACCATTGTGATTGCAGGAAGGGTTCATTCTAGGACGTGGGGCATCAAGAAACAACCACCCCTCTGGAGATCCGTTTCCATGCAAGGCCCCGATTTGACCATCTCGCTTCCCAGAAATATCGAGTGGAGCCAAATGAGACGACCTAGAAGGACACTAGATTCCGTCAGGGCCCGTTGAAGGTCCAGCGGGAAGATGAATAAGGAGGATGCTTACCTGAGAACAATGCAAGACCCGGGATCGCAAGAACATACAAATAGTTCATTGTTGAAGACACAACACTGGAGACCCAAAAGGACCAATGAACCATTGTCGTGCCGTAAAGCAACACCCAAATTGCGAAGCAGCGTGTTGTCGGCTGGTGCACGACAGTGGTTGGTGTGGCATGGCTCTTGCCCCAGCCGATGAGGCTAACTTGGATACATTACTCTTCAGTGGGACTTCATACGAACCGGCGGGATGCCGAGCACGGTGCCACCTCTGCGCTTCTTCATCAGGCCATGTCCTCAGAAAAGTCGACAATTTTCGCGCGCTAGTTTTTGCACCACAACAAGGGCGTCGTGTGCCGTTGACTCCAGAGCCCTGGTATTACAGGTACGCTATCTGAATTTGGCGATGCCGTTATATATACGATAAAGCAACCTCAAGCCTGGCACGTCCTGCCTGAGCGCCAATATTAGGGGATGAGGAAACCGAATAACGCAAATCTGGCCGACCTGGGCCGTCGCTAATTCTTGCACACTAGAAGTCAGCGTGGTCTCGCCACATGCACCAGGTGATGGGGTCCGAAAAGTCCTAGATGGACCACTAGCCAATCATCCATCATCTCGGTTGGCGAAGGGCATGATTTGTTTGAAGAGAATGCGCCTCCAGTTTCTTCGACCAGATCAGAATGAACCCCCGACGTGGGCGTCTGGTCCTCTTTGCGGCAAATTGCCGGCCAGGCACATCTCAACACAGATGGGTTATAGCGTTACTTCGCGCAATTCCAACAGATGGATCACTCCCGGGCATCCCTGAGCCGCCGAAAGATCGACCACGAGGTAATAAGATCTTTACGCTAGGCCGGGTCGTGCGCTTCTGGCTAAGGGGGGGTAGGTTTTGAAGAAGGTCATCTTGGCAACACTTGGTATCCCCAGCTGAAAACCACTATTACGACCCCGACCAGAGACAGTTTTTCCGACGAAGTCGGTTGGAAAGGCTGCAACATAACTTGAGGCCGCGACACGACAGGCCTCGGAACTCAGCTGGGAGCAAAGACGAACTATGACGGAGATTGGCCAAGTAAAATTCTCGCAATGGCAAGGGCATTGAAATGAGCCAAAAGGGTGAATGCAAAGCACTAAAACGTTCACGAGGATGGTCCTTTCCTGCTCAGCCCCTCCAGCTGAAGCTATGTTCTTCACGGGTACGGTACCACCTGGGCCTTCACAATGTAGCAGCATGATTATCAGCATCGCCCGGATCTATCCTATCTGTCGCTAGGACCTCGTTATGCGTCCATGCTGCAGTTCTTGATGGAGCCGCGTGAATATGCGCATCCAGGCGGTTGGCAAAGCGGCATCACCAGGAGCCAAGAATCGCACTGTAGAGAGCAAAGCTAACAACAACACAGAGTCTGTGTTCGGGGAGATGTTGCCTCCGAAAGATGGTACAAAGCAGCCGAAATTTCCACTGTTATGATGACAAGTATCAAGAGGTGCTCGTGGAAGTTGCTTCTTGTGGACGAAACATGGCCGAGGTCGCAACGAGTATGGCGGTGAGAGACTAGCGAGAGAGGCCAAGGACAGGCATCTAGATTTTCAATGACGATCCGTCACCGGCGCTGGCTTGCTAATGCCCATGTCGAAGGCACAAGCGTGTCTTCTTGGGGGCGAAGCAGTTTGGCCTCATCCCCGGTTAACCTGACCTGTCGGCCACTTGCCCTCTCTGTCTGTGTGGAAGACCCAGCAACAAACTCCCCACCAAGAACACGCACCATGCGGCAGGTTCTTGAACCTGCAAGCGTATCGCGGCTAAAGCCTGTCACCATCGTACTTAGGACATGATCGTGGTGCGACCTGACGGCCCGATCCACCCCACACCCTACAGCAAAGTCCAGAACAAGGCCAGTCACATAGGCTGGCTTGCCTGACAGTGCTCACCACAGAAGCAGTGCCCCGGTGTGTCTCGAAGACTGTCAATGTCTGGGAGGGGACACGGTTTGTCCTCAGACAGATCTCGCGCGTAATACTGTAGGCTGTGAGCCAAGAAGATTGACGAGGCAGGCGCTGAGAATACAGCAAGGTCAAGCGATGCTTTGGCTGTGGCAACCTACGGGTCTGGATTTTGCAATCACAGGGAAGACGGCCACGAAGAATTCCCCGGTCAGGGTCAAGACAAATTGAAACGCGTGCCCATGCAGATCGTCGGCCTAGCCACCTAATCCTCTCACGATGGGACGGGGACTTGGCGACTAGTTCGCTACCGCAGCAATGGACAAGTGCCAAATGTCTGGTGGTCAATGATCCTTCCACCATTTTGCTAAGCCCCCTGTCACACTTGGCAGCGTATGTATGAACGAGATTTAGGATCCGCAGGAGCCAACGTTGATACTCGCGAGAAAGACGTGGTGAAAAGCAGGGGGCTTACTTTGTTTCCTTGGAAGCTGATGGACAACGTCTCATCGTTGGGGACCTTGATCATGCTGACGCCCATCTAAATAAAAATTGGCGTAGCGGCCCAATCACAGGACGATTGGAACCGTAGCCCCGATCATGATTCACAACAAAGAACGAACTGAACTAGACTGAAGAGACTTTGGTTGGTGGCCATATACTATACCTGAATGCGAACTGGGGGCCACGACGACATGAGCCCTGTAGTCGACACACTATTGCTATGCCGGAGCGTTGAAAGCTCATTCACTGCCACGACTCTGCACATCCCGAATAGGCTCGACTATTCATGATTACGCGGTGAGGGAGGCAGGCCAGGAAGTCGAGAGATTTTGCAAATATGTACGAGACCGCTCCACGCCGCCTCAGCTCTCCAGTCAACCAGGTGTCTGTTCGCGCTCCGATACGAGGATATAGCCCCAAGGTGTGATGAGAATTCGGGCATTTGGCCCTGACAAGGGTCAAATCCTACGGTCATTCAGTGAATCGATATAGTGGTACACACAATGCAATCCAAATCGACCTTAAAGAAAAAAATTTTGGATTAATATAGACAGGACACTCCATCTCTTCGGACGACTTCTGGTCGGACGAAGCTGGAGCAATTTGTGTTTACCCGACTGGCAACTCAACAGTTAGGCGTATGTCAAAAGGATCAGACTTGTCACCCGTCGAACTCAATTATGGGGCCGAGAGTCAAGGGTTTGAAATGGGCAAAGTATGTACGGAGTAGGATCGTGAGATCTTAGGGAGCCTCCCATTTCCATAGACCAGCTCCCTGGTCGGTCATCCTACAGAGAGGCGGCAGGGGGAATAAGAGATTGCGTCTCAGTAAGACCATCGAAATCAAAATTCTGCAAGATTAGAGTGCCAGCACACCAGTCAGCATGTCGATTGTTTTCACCTGTCGAGCCAACGTTGTTCTTCTCGTCCCCGGCCACATGGAAGCGAGGACGGGGAAGGGCGGCTCATCAAGTGGTTATACATAAATGGACAAGCAACAGTACGCGCACATAATATGCCACACGCGATGCACACGCACACACGACGCAGGGTTTCCGACTCAGTCTCAGCCCGCACAGGCACAATCACCATATGTTGGAATCTCTCCACGCCAAGCTCATGTCATGTCATGCAGACCAGACTGGCCTCTATCACACCCCCTTGATGGTCCTAGGGGTTTGGTTCTGGAATCTGTGCCTCCATGCAGGCTCTACATGTACGGAAGAGACGGACACCATCCGCAGCCGGGCGACTGGTAGATGTTGTCGACATACATACATTCACACATGCATATACTACATGGATGCGTATACAGGAAAGGGCAGGTATTGCCAGAACGACAACACCACCCACGTTCAATGTCTAGCCGCCTGCTCTTGAGCGATTCTTTCTCGTCTCGGCTGAAAATGAGGCGTTCTGTTTTCGTCGCTGGCTTGCTTTGCTTACTCACACCCACTTGACATCCCTAGACCTCACGCCCACACCCCCAGCCATACCGACAGAATCTTCGATACGATCAATGCCCCATTCCCACCTCCACGGAGGCAGGTTGGTTTGTGTGTGGGGGTGCGATGGACCAAAAAAAGGATCAACCCACATCACCACATCGTGCCCGATTGATTACCAAGGCCACCTCTGCGACTCAGTGCCTGGTGCGTTCGATGACATCCAGGCCATTGCTTGGAGAATGTGTTTTTTTTTGTAGATCAGAAGCTGGGAATCACACGCTCATCAACCCTCTCCTTGGGAATCATCATTACTTGCATGGTGTCTTACCAATTGTAGGGTAGCGGCCAGAAGAAGTTCGTTCGCATTCGAGTCCAATTTCCATGTGAATCGGCCAGGCATCCTCAATACGACACAACCGGCGATTCGATCTCACTTGCCCCTTTCTAGAATCTGTTTCCGCTGTCGTCACATGGATTGTCTGAGGGATGAATGAACGTGATTCTGGTTCATCTTCAAAACACACAAAACACAGATCTACCTCTGACTTGTCTGATGAGGAGCTATTATGAGATCCCTGCGAGCATACACAGTATGTACAGTTGAGACAACTTGCTTGCTTCGTCACCGACACCCGGAACCAAACCACAGGACGCTGTGCCGTAGAATTGGACTTCATTCGCAAAAGTTGCTCAGTAGTTATTACACTGTTGCTGTCCCGATCCAAGTGACAAGTCAGTAAGAAACAACCTTCTACCACCCATCGCCTGCCACCCATCGCCCGAAAAGCAAGGAAGGTGACATCTACGCATGTGCTGGCAATCAACATGACACAACCGTCCTCGCATGTCCTCATCCAGAATATCACCCATGGCCCCCTCAACCCCTGCCCTACCATCTGGGGAATAATCAAACTCTGCATGAAAAAATATGTCCGTGAGATATCCACATCAGCACAACAAAGAAATGTTATATTCGATAGAATTTACTTTGTCGATCGTGGTTGGACCCACGGAGGCCGGCGCATGGCCCGATAGAGTGCTGCATGGGCGGAAAAAGGGCCGTGGACGTCGCCAAATATTTGCATGATGATCAAGAGTGGATGCGCCATCTGGGGCATGTACGTTTTTAACGTTTACAACGCTCTGTTGGATCGAGGTTTTAGCCCTTTTACTATTCGGCCAAAATACATATTATACTAGTCATGAGATTTAATACTATGCATGGATGAGAAGTAATGCTGGACGCCAGTTTTTCCTCCTTGAACAAACACGGCATGATAAAGGGGGTTGGTGAAATATAGGCAGCGCCCCAAACTCGAAATGATTGGAATCGTGGTCGTCTTATTATTCACTTCGTCATCATTACGTTGGCTGTACGGCGGCCGTCATTCGCATTTGTCCGCCGTTGGTCTGCGCAGAGACGAGAAAGGTCGTATGCGCTACGTGTGCCGGCGCAATTATGTGCCTCGCGGTAGAAACGTTCGGCTCTATGCAACCCTTCCCGTGCGCTTCTCAGGGGACCGTCATATTATCGTACTGCAACTGCAGTATCTGCGTGTCTTCCTCTAGATGAGTAGTGTGCCATTGAGTGGCAGGTCTCGACTACTTGTCCCGAGGTGAATGGCATATTGGCCCCTTTGCATCCGCCACTTCTGCGCCGTCGTATCCCAGGTGCTCAAGTCTCGACGCGTTAGAGGGAACTCAACCGTCCTGGCTTCCCCTGGCTGCAGGAACGGCTTGTCGAAGCCGCGGAGTTGTTTGGCTGGACCGCCAGGAATACCAACATACAACTGCGGCACCTCTGCCCCTGCCACGTTTCCCGTGTTGCGCACCTCCACGGTAACCAGGGCGATGTTGTCAAACAGATCAGCGTGTCCTCCAGGCACAATTGCGCCGAGCGGCCACTCTCCGGTGTTGCCCCCCTGCCACTCGCTGTATCGACAATTTGGCAAGACTGAACGTCGTGTGACTCAGGCCGAAGCCGAATTCATACCTTGGGGCGATGTTGTGCTTGTCAAAGTACTTGTAGTCGATGTAGACTCCTTCTGTGAAATTGGACTGCGGGAACTTTTCAAACTTGCCGCTGGGCTCATCCGGTTTGAGGAGATGCCCGTAGTCGGCTTCGTTCTTGGCAACCGTGTAACTGAGCTTTCCCGACGGAGATGCCTCTCCGTAAAGTAACTTGACGAGACTTGTTCCGCTATCACGGCCGGGTAAGTGGGCGAATATAATGGCTGTGACATTGGGATGATCGGCGAATCCGTCGACGAGGCGTGGCCCGGCATTGTGAAGCACCACAATCGTCTTGTTGCATTGTCCCGCAACCGTATTGACAAGAGTGTCGGTGAAGTTGTCAGAGAGCGAAGGACGATCATACCCTTCAGCCGCCCAAGCATTACCAAATACAATGCATGCCTCGCTGCTGCCCATGACTGCCGGCTCTGGCATGCCAAAATCATGGTACAAAGCAGTGTCATCTTGCGCCGCTCTCAGCGAGAGCGCGTCGTAGGGGGCAACAAACACAGCTGGTGTCGTTCCTCCTGATCCTCCACCACTCATCAGTGTGCCATTGATGGTGATGTCCGCCAATTTTCTGTTGGGTAAGTTGAGATAGCCAGCGATGACTTGATCCAAGTTCAGCGATGTCATGCCAAATCGCCAAAGGTTGATCAAAAGGTCGCCAGGCCCGGGAGACAGAGTCAGCTGACCTTGCCGAGTACCCAAAGAGCGAGATAAGACGAGGCGACCGTAGAGGAAGCGTTTCCTTGGTATTTTTTACAAGCACATGCCCTTCAATGGCACCCTCTAACAGTGTCGGTCGATCTTTTGGATCGCGACCCTCAACAGCTTCGTGAGGGTTCCTAACATCGAACGGCATACCGATGCCTGACTTTGGAAACTTGGTACCCTGTCCGAATTGATACCAGGCAGTCAAGATTCTGTGCCGGGGAGTCAGTAACTTTATTTCGCATTTCATTTCGTGCAGAAACCGCAACATTACCTTGTGGCCATATCTGTAATCCGTGCTTCCGGGACTGACCCATTCTTGACAGCCTCTACAAGCTGCTTGCCCCAAAACTTGCTCCCACTAGGCATGACCATGTCTAAACCAGCAAGTGCCGTGGCGACTCCGGCGTGTTGGGCATCCCAATCAGACATAACGAAGCCCTGGATGACACTCAGTCAATATCAAAAGCATGAACTCGACACGATCACCGGCTTATCTGGAAACCTAGTTCCGTCTTCAAAATACCATTCAGCGTCTTGCTATTGGCACAGCCATAGGAGTTATTGATTCGTTGGTATGAGCACATGATATTGCCTGTACCGGCGCGTACACCGTCCTGGAAGGGCCTGATTGTACGACGAATTAGAACCTAACGCAAAAGAGAGCCCTCGCAGTCCGACCAAGCGCTTTCTACAAGCAATACGATAACATACCATAAATACACTTCATGCAGCGTTTGATCATCGACATTGGACGACACAGCCTCGCCCTGGCTGCCGGGCATACGGTTTAATTCTTGCTCGTTGGCGATATAGTGCTTGCAAGTTGTCAAAGACATTGGATCGAAAGTGTGATAATGGTGATAAAATCAGCTGAATGCATACCTTAAGACTGGTTTGTACGCCTTCACTCTGAACACCCTGGATCGTCTGTGCGACCAAAGAACCAGATAAATACGGATCTGCTGAGAAGCCTTCCCAATTTCTGCCACCTTTGACAACTCGCCAAGCTGGACCTACGACGGGCCCCAAGAGAACATTGACCCCTTTTCTCCTGAACTCGCCGCCCATGGCCGCTCCGCGCCGACGTGCCAAGTCTTTGTTCCAACTAGGGGTCAATAACATTAGGCAATTCTTGTAGATGGGTCACGACCGACGCTCGTTTGAAAGTGAGAAACATACCTTGTGCCAACATGAACGCCTGCGGGATATGCATTTACCAAATCAGTGTTTCGAAGCCCGTTGCCAGCATCACTCACGCATATGCCCGTGAAGTTGAGTCGTTCATTTGGATATATACTTCCGGAGCAGCATGCACACCCCTGTTCAGCCAGTTTCGAGTTGAGGTTAGATCGCGACCTTGCACCGAATTTGTACAAGGCATGGGCAATAGCTCGGAAAAAGAAAACAAGAACTATCTTGACGCAACAAAGTCATCCTCGGCCGGTTGCCGGGCGTAAGCAATGCAACTGCAAGAACGAATCTGATTGAACATCGGTCTTAGTCGCCGTCAAACAGACTTGGCAGATCACTCACCCCCATTTGCTGGGACACAACAGAGCTGCTTGCGATGCCCCGCCTCCACAGCTTTGGCGGATGGATCGGAATCTCGCCTGGGCGAGTGGAGAGTGCAACGGCAACGGCCGCTGGTGGGGGAATCGTCAATGTCACACAGACAACGCGACGGGTATTCAGACTGAGGAGAAGGAAGTTGGGATTATAGGTCACGGCAACAGCCACGAAACAAGATCGCCGTGGCAGCATGCAAAGAGCAACGGAGCGAAACGAGACCATCACAAGTGTTCAAATGTCAAGCCGGCGAACAGGTCGCTCCCAATGGGGCAAGCGCGTGCGGGTCAATGTTGCTTTCTTGGTACCACCACTCACTCCTCACCTTCCCTCCTCTTCCTTTCGACGCAGCGTAACGACGTAAGTTGTGGGTTACATCATTCTGCAGAACATCTCATAGTTGATCGGTCTGTTTATGTTCCGACAACCTTCCGTGTCGCTTCATGCACGAGGCTGATCGATACGAACGGCCTTGTCAGCTCGCCCCGTCTGTGCCTGAGTTCATCCTGCAAGGAATACAAAACGTAACAAGTTACAACGGACCATGTCCCAGACCCATGCCTCACTGTTCCAAAGGAATGCTATCCATATAATATCTCTTTTTGACGCACTGCACAGCTTAATACAAGGCCAGCCGGCACAGCTGCTTTTGCAAGGTTGAAAAGCCACAATAAGCACCGCACATGCACACACACACATACCGCCAGTTTCGTTAGAACTCTATCGTATTTTCACCATCTATGCTATCATCACATCATATCCTGATAGATTGATTGAACTGCACTTCTTCCCATGTACCAAATTCTGGTACAGGACCACTTGTAGCCACCACGACATAAAAAGATAAAAAATGGAATCTCAAAAGCAACAGAGAAGCATGCTACAAGCACAAGCAGCGAACACTCTGGGTATCAAGATGCTGGAGTTGTGCCCAGCGCCGGGAATAGGAATAACTCAAGCTCTGCCAGAGGTCGTTCGGCCTCTATAAGCCGACTCATGCTGCCCCTGCCGCACATATTCTGCGGCGGCTCGCGATGCTCTTCTTCAACGATGCCACGAGCCTCAACAGCGTATCCCGGCGCACCGAGCACTGAAGTCGTTTGGCAATCGCGATTAATGCCGCAGTCGCGCGCATTGGCTCCTATTGCGAGAGGGTCCCCGCAGGCAATTGAAACGGGATCGGAGACAAGGGCCGGCCTGAGCACAGCTTGCCTCGTACCGTTGCTATTCTGCGCTTCGAGACTAATCCGTGTCTTGCGGAGCCGATAGATGTGGGAGAAAGTAACAATTGAAAAAGAATTTGAATAGTCGCGGCCGTAACCCATATAGTCATACACATTGTTTTTGTGAAAGGAAAGAAGATTTTCAGGCGTTTATTGGCGCCGCCTTGACGCATTGTTGTTATTTTGTTTTGAGGCGCTGATGCTATCTCTCAGATCGGCAGACAACGGATAGCCATGAGAAGGTGAAATGCGCGTATATGTAGGGGCGAATTCAGATCTCGGATGCAACCGTGCGAGAGAGCAAAGCGCAGTGTATAGAAACGTATCGAAAGAACTGGTAAGCCTGGATCGTCAGGTGCAGAACCAAAGGATAAAGTTGAAAGGAGAAGAGTTTCTGGCTGTCGCCGAGATCAAGGCTGCTTTCATTGTCACAATATCAGTTGCTTCAGGTTACGTTGAATTATCATATCTTGGACGGATCCCATCGTAATTTTGAGCAGATTGGTGTCCGTCGCGTTCGTGAAATGTCCGTAAATTTCCTTTTCGGGATTTCGGCTCAGAGCGCGGAACTTGTCGAGGAAGTACTTGCTGGCAGCCTTGTAGTCATCTTCGGGGCCATGATAATCGGTGAAGCCATACTTGCTGATGGGACTCTTGGGCAGCTTCTCCCTGAACAAGTCCATTTTGTTGAGGAACAGAATCATTGCTGACTTGGTGAACCAATGGGAATTGGCGATGGACTCCCACAGCATCAACGCCTCGTTCATTTGGTTCTGTAAAATGTGTTAGCTATCGATGTTCGTTCGCGCAGAGGTTGAAAGACCAAAACATCGGAATAAGAGCCAAACGCTGCAACATACCCCATCCTTGTCCTCGACCAGGCACTGATCGTAACCGCTAATAGCGACCAGGAATAACAGGCAGTGCACGTTTTCAAAGCAATGAATCCATTTCTTGCGTTCTGATCGCTGGCCACCAACGTCAAACATGCGGTATGTGAGCTGGCCGAGGTCGAAAACGCTCTCGGTGATGCCTGTAGTTCGAAGTCTTGAGCGAAGCAAATCCTGGTTATTTGGTACATATCCGTCGGCCCATATTCGGTCCATATCATCAATAAAGCTAAAGTGAAACTGGTCAGTATCGTCGAACATTTCGAATATATCACTGTCCAAAATCAGGATAAGAATGAAACGCACTATGCCAAGTTGTCATGCAGCGCGTATTCATTGCCTTTGGCAATTGCCCTTTTCACACCACTATCTTGCCACAGCGCCTTGATGGGCTCCAGGTAGTCTTGTGGAAGCTTATCCTCCTGGCTGATTTCGTGTTCTACGAGAATGTGTGCCATGTATTTCTGAGAAACGAAAAATTAGCCAGCCGCTTCAATGACCAGATTTTATGCAACGCAACGCCTCTCAAATACATTGTCTGGGGATTCCGCTAGTAAGCCAGACGTACCTCGTTGTCGGGGCTGTCGAACTTATAGTTGAGTTCGGTCATGGCTTCAAAGATTGTTCGGAATGATTGTATGATATTGCTGAAAACGACTGGTTTCCATTCGAGCCGCTCATGCTTGTTGAAGCCTTGTGAGTAAATGAGTTTCATCTGCTTCAATATTGTGGATTTGCCCGACTCTCCGGCGCCTACAGATCACACCAAGGTCAGCACATTGAACGTAGGGAGGCTTTAGAGACAAGGGGATCAAAAAAAAAAGGCCGGCTTCCGTTACACCGCATGCAGAGTTTCAGTTACTTGTATGGGGATGTCGCGGTCGCAAAAAAACAAGGCAACAAAAGCAAAGAAGGCGATGTGGTTCGGTAGATTTGTGGCATACCCAAAAGGAGGAGCTTGACTTCTTTTTGCATGCGCTTCTCATCCTGGCGGATGACCCGGTCGAGCTCGCGCGAGCGGGCGGCCCCGCTGTTGTCCTTTTCCCTGCTGCTGAAACACATTGTTACGAGACGCCTGGATAGGCGCGTTCGACGCTGAGGAGGCAAGAAGGTGCCTTCGAGAGGCGGTTGCGGCTGATGTTCTCGTCACGGGTGAGGCTGTCGCGAGGCTTGAGGAAGACTGGAAACTTGGCCGGGCATGGCACCAGCGGGGGGCAGCACAAGGAGTGGGTTCAGCAGCGACCAGACGCAGACGCTGTTTTGCACCGGCAGATGGGATGTGTCGACGGCTGGACCAACAACCAAGAAGGTGAATTGGCAGTCGGATAAGAAGTCTGCGGCCGGTGACGCGATGGCCGGGTGATGTCGACTTTATGGCACAGGACAGAATGGAGGAACCAAGGAGATGCAGCGGCGCTGGCAACTGGTTAGAAGAAAACCCCCAAGCCTGCACGGCGTACCTGGCCTGGGATGGTAGGAGGATAATGGAGCCGAATGTCCACTGACAGGTGTGAAGGAGCACCAGGCCACGCTAAGCTTGACAAAAAAGCCACGAGCAGGGACCAACCGAGTGCAATCCCGGCAAGCGACCCGTACAGACACGATCCGGAGGACTGGAGTGGCGTTGGTCGTTTCGACTGGCTAGCCCGGTGTGCTGCTGATCGTCGTGGGAAAAGCGAGAAACGGGGCCAGAAGCCAAGGCTGGGACTGGAGGCACGACTGGCGCCGCTTTGCCTCGTCCAAGGAATCCGACTAGAGATGGGCAAGGAGCATGATAATAGAAGGCTACTATGGTTATTTCCTGACTATGTATCATCCTGAGGTCTTTTTTTTTTTTTCTTGGTGCTGCATGTGCTAGCAGGGGTCGCGGGCTTAATGCTGGCGAGTGGACATCGACGGAAACATGGAGGGCGGTAGGGGTCGGCTTCATCGAGAGGCTTGAATGGGGGATTCTGATGGTGGCTTCTGATGTCGACATGGAACCTTTGGTGGCGAGATGGGGAGCGCACCAGCTCCACGGGGGCCCGTGATGATGACGATGGAGGGGAGAGGAGAGACAGGGTGAGAAAGCAGACAGAAGGCAGAGACAGCTCGTACAGGCTCGTTCAGCGCAGCACGTTGTCTGGCCTGAAGGGGCGCCGGAGCACTGAGCATGAAGCCCCAGCCATGGGGTCTGCGCTGGTGCTGGTGCTGGTGCTGGCCGCAGCCTGCAGGACCAGGCAAGACTATCGACACATGGATACTACCGCAACCAGGCAGAGCCGTATGTGTTGGTATTACAGTAAGCTTCGGTGTTTCGGCCATCTTTGACGTAAGGCGGCCGGTATGACCTCAACCAGTATTATCCACATCGACAAATTCCTCGACACGCTCTTCAGCCGAGTACCCAGGCAAATTACATAGGAATGATGCTTGGATACTGGAGGAGGAGCAAAGCCCTCCACCGGCATAGCATCGTGCGCATATGCTTATCCTTATCCTTACCCGGCCGAATGTTGGGACAAGACAGAGCAAAAGGAAAACTGCTCACGAGGGCGGCACGGGTCGTCTTATCCGACTTTGGTTGGCGCCGCCATCACGCCTTCTGTCGCGGGTACCAACAAACGGCGGTAATTGTCTTTGCTTTTTCTTCTCCATGTTTCTTGCCTGTTACTAGCTTTGGGGCCTCGACGCCTGGTTCATGGCTGTACACGTCAAGGCAGAAGCGCTGTTTGCCTCAGATAATCCCAGTGCAGAATGCCGAGCATGTGTTGGTGATGCACAATGGGCTGCAATAGCTATTTCCATCCAGCCAGTTGTAAGTCGCTTCCATTACCAATTCTCTCTTTTTTCTCTTGTGAACGAGTACGTCTTTTGTCTAGCCTGTCACAGACAGAACTTCCCGTCAGCATGGTCCGGGCGGCCGCCCATCTGCGGGCACTTCTACAGAGATCAATCACCCGGCCTCCTATGATACCCCTATGCTTAATCCAAATCGGTGCCGTGGTCCGAAACCTAGTGTTTCGCCTTCTTCAGTTCCCGCAGTAACTAAACGTGCTCGATCGGCCGTGGCACTTATTAGCCGATGACGGAAGTCTCTGCACAGCGCCAACAGGGAGAGGAATAAATATCCGTATTGCTCAAGCTGAAGCAGATCGCGTGTGATTGACGGGCTGACAATGTTTCCATATTCCCTAGTCCCAGGATGCTCGTCAGTCCAGTGCCACTCATGCTCACAGCTCACAAGCGAGGAAATTAATATACCCGTGTCGCCCTGGCACGAACCAGTTCAGCGGCCAGGGGACTTTGGGCTGTCCAATGCTAGCTGCTGTTAGTGCCGGCCAACATCCACACATTGGCTTCCCAGTGCGACGCCCACGATGCAGTTCCCGGACTCGGGCCCGTTCCCCGGATGCAGCCTTTCCGCTTGAAGCTGGGACGGAAAACACGACCAATGACCTCTGGCGAAGGCCCTGATCATGGCAGCAGTAAAGGCCCATTCTCGTGCAGCATGCCCCTTACTGAGGCGCAAAACGTGTGAATGAGCGTGGCTGCGCAGGTGGTGGACTGGCATGGCTCTTCATGTGTGTGTGTGCCAGAATGGAGCACATGTTTTTGAAACTGTGCGCAATAGAAAGAGGAATCGACGAGTATCGGCGGACTCTTTTGCGCAAACTCCCGATGTTGCTCGTTCCCCAAGAATTATGCCCGTCATGAAATGTCGCATGGCCATAGCCTGTCTATTCTATGTTCGTGATGTCGCATGTTGATAGGTTTCAGCCAGCTTCCACTGACCCAACCCAACGCATTGATACAACACAAAATTACCAGAGTGAAATCGCTCGAGAAGTTCCGCCGAGACAAGCGCTGCTAATACCGTGGAATTATATTCAAATAAAAGTGAAATGGTTGAGCTGTGCAACAACTTTTATGTTAAACTCGGGCAGCCAAGTCACGCCGTCCAGGGAGGTCAGTGGATCACCAGAAGCGAACAGACAATAATAATAACACTGTCATCCCAACTTCCATAAGTGATATGTGATAGCTTTGGAAATTGCGGATTACGGACAACGAGCTCATCAACTGCTTCGAGTACGTTTATTGAACCTATCGATCGTGCAGCAACGTAGTAACTAGAGAAAATTCCCCAGGCTATGGAACAAAGGGAGGGAATTACCGTCGTTCATCTCGTTTGCTGAAGGGTCTTTCAATTCTCCCAAAGTTCACCATACGCCTAGTGTGTTAGGTTCCTGCTGACAACCGAAAGATGGCAAATGCAAGAAATAGCTGGACATGCACGATGAAGATCGCCAGGTACCGCTTTCAGGCCGCCAATCGAAACCGACGTCCAAGCGTGGATTAAATTGGCCGAGATGTCTGCATCGCTGCCATGTATTCCATACAGCTCATGCCCCAAGCTCCTGCTCGGAACTAATGCAGACTACGGAGTAAGACGTTGAAAATCGCCAGGGCCAAAGATAGAGAGAGAATCTGCAGGAGGCTTCTGTAAGTGGTTGACGCATAAATCGCGATGAAGCATACTGTCTTGGCAAGGAGAACAGACACTTGCAGAGAACGACTTGACCCCCCAAGTATCCAATGCCAAAATCGCATCTTGCGCTTCACCGATGCCGTGTGCTATCAGGTACTAAGCCCGAGAGTCACAGAGAGACATTGGATTTCGGACTATTGCGATTCTTTGGCACACCTATGCAGGTTCGCTCTCCATCTCGAGCCTACCTGCGTTCTCCCATCCCCAGGGGGTCAAACAAGCCATTCAGCTGCGTCGTCAACCGAAGACCAGAGGGGTGACAACTGCTCCATGCAGACGTGGTTCGTTTTATGCCAGGTCAAATTCCGATACTGGTGGTTGGAATCGTGGCAGAAATAGGTTCCCCTGGCAGACTATAATTGCTCGGCAGCGTCCAGCATACCAACCTCGGGGCGCGAATCTTGGGCGACGCTAACAACGTAGGGTCATGCAAGGTTGACGTTGGCCGAGAGCAGGCATTCCCATGTAGGAGGCTATTTGGACAAATCAACAACCCTGTCAATGTTGTAGAAGCTAGTGGATCGCGTAGACGATTGGTGTCGTCTGGCATTCATTTACGTTGACCAGCATTGCGACATACCGTGCAAGAGTAGCTGAACTGCATAGTAATGGGGTTTGTTAACGTGAACAAAATGCAATACAGGCTAATTGTGCAACGGCCATTGTGGCCTTGTTTGGACTGATGCATGGTTCTTGGCCACGGCATTGTGGAACCTAGACGTCTGCTAGACTTGGGTTGGGACAAAAAAAAAAGTGGCCCTTGCCATGCGTGCAGCGAAATCGGGGAAGAGTTGATACAGACAACCAAGATATTTTCGTCAACGGGATATTATGGAGTTCGGACAAGGGCTCTGTGCCGGCTGGTAATGGCATCCGGTGCGTTGCTGGATGGATGGATAGAAGTACATTAATAACGCTACGCCTGCGCGATACTGCAGCGAAGCATTAGTCAGGAGAAGTGATTCTGCATGCAATATAGATTTAGATCACCCAAGCTTTGACATCCTGCTTCTGCTGCACGGATATGGCAGGGAACATCGCATCCTTCTGTGGGACGATGGAAGGTGAGAAGGAATGGAGACTGGGAGAAATATAAAAGCCCTGGCGTCTGACCGCCCTGTGTGCATTATCAACATACGATATTGAGGACGGCAGTGCGCAGGCAACAAGACATCCCCTGTGCGCAACTTGCGTCAAATAACAAGCACATGAATATACGTTTGGGATCGGCACCAAAATGCGTCAGCCGATATGCTTGCGCTTGCGCCAAACGAACAAATCCGGGTCGTCGCCAATCCCATGTATGTATCCGATGATTCGCACAAAGACAAATGACGGCCGGGCTTATCGGCAGCGTGTCATGAAAGGAAAAGGGCGACGGCTGGATGTTCTCAAACTCAATGGCCCTGTAATATTGCATGATGGAAGGCTTTATTTCTGTGCCTCTCCGCAGTCGTGTCTTCAGCCATGTGCCTGACGAAACCTAAACTTCCTAGACATTTCCTTGGTACAGAAACTCAGTCGTCGTGCTGCCTGACAGTATACACGAGTCGTGTCCAATCATGCCCAATGGAGTCAACCCAAGGACATGCTTCGTTCGAAACTGCTTGTGCACTATAACCCATCTGCCGGGGTTTCACGACGGCAAGCTTGCGGCCATTGATAACCCGTGAAATCACCTGAATCAAGCTTCCACACGGCTTGAGCAAGCCAAAGCTGCTGTATGCGTGCCATTCGAGCCAGAGCTTGTCTGCGCCGTCCCGACGACTTTGCTGTTCTGCCCCGCGGACGCCGCCAAAAATTTTGCACCCCACCATCTGCAGCTTCAGCCATAGACATCATCGGCAGGAAAAAGTTGTTCTCGTCCAAGCTCGTCCATTCTTTCTCTTTTTCTTTTCCCTCAATTCCTGTGATACCCAGATTTTAATATTCGACATCGCGATATTTTCGTACTTCTTGCAAAATGTCTGAGATTGTTCACCCCACTATCAAAGGTTCGTGCTTGCTATTTCGCCTATTCTACTGCCATTCTTTCAATGTGAAGTTTTTGTTACCCCGCGCTGGCAATTGATGCCCCTCGATGTTCAGCAATGCGACATCACGAACAGTGTTTCTGCCAGCTTGAGAGAGGTTGCCCCATGTGGCGCATTGACTCCAGTCAGACGAACCTTTTGACTGAACATTTTAAGACTGGAATTGCGCTGCATCTGTGGATGACTGGCTGTGGCTTTAGCAGTTGCTGCGCTCATCTTGACCCTGGGCATCAATCATGCGATATTTGCAGTGTTTTACTAACGACATTTATAGATGGCTGGTTCCGAGAGATCTCGGACATGTGGCCCGGTAAGAACCCATGCGCTTCGCGCCTCGCGATTGATCTCGACCCGAATCTCATAATTGTCACCAGGCCAAGCTATGACCCTCAAGGTCGAAAAGGTCCTCCACCACGAGAAGAGCCAGTACCAAGATGTGCTCATCTTTAAGTCCACCGACTACGGCACCGTCTTGGTTCTGGACAACGTCATCCAGTGCACTGAGCGCGACGAGTTCTCCTACCAGGAGATGATCACCCACCTTGCCATGCACTCTCACCCCAACCCCAAGAAGGTCCTCGTTATTGGTGGTGGTGATGGTGGTGTCCTCCGTGAGGTCGTCAAGCACGATTGCGTTGAGGAGGCTATTCTCTGCGACATTGATGAGGTAAATATATCCTCTCTATATCGGTGAATAGGTCGAGGGCGTCAGACTTACAATTGGTTTCTCACTTCAGGCTGTTATCCGCCTGTCTAAGCAATACCTACCCAACATGGCCGAGGGCTTCAACCACCCCAAGTCCAAGGTCCACGTCGGCGACGGCTTCAAGTTCCTTGACGACTACAAGAACTGCTTCGATGTCATCATCACCGACTCTTCCGATCCCGAGGGCCCCGCCGAGAGCCTGTTCAAGAAGCCCTACTTCCAACTTCTCCATGATGCCTTGCGCGATGGTGGCGTCATTACTACCCAAGGTTGTATGTTCTCATTTTTCTTGAGGAAAGTGCGGGGGGTCCCTAGGAGCGGCAGAGGTTGACGAAACCAAGTGTTGCCTGGCTCATTTGCTGGATCTCTCTGATTTCTCAACTGGTACATGAAAAGAACATCAAAAGACTCAAAAACGTACCGTCAATCCTAGGGACTGCCCGAAGCTTAGTTGGCAGCTTTCCTGGCTCTGCTTCCGGTAGTCCCGAGTTGCATGACTTGCGCGGCGAAAATCCTGCGGGTACTTCTTTGAATAGTCGACTTCTTTTCGGTCAACTATTCAGGATACTATTCTTTTTCGCTCCTGAAAGAAAACCCCCTCCTTATTCAACTACTATGAAAGGCAGTCGTTATTTTGCTGACTATTCTGTTTCCTCATCACAGCCGAGAACCAATGGCTTCACTTGCCTCTCATCACCCAGCTCAAGAAGGACTGCAAGGAGATCTTTCCCGTTGCCGAGTACGCCTACACCACCATCCCTACCTACCCCTCCGGCCAGATCGGCTTCATGGTCTGCTGCAAGGACGCCAACCGCAACGTCCGCGTCCCTCTCCGCCAGTGGACCCCCGCCGAGGAGGAGGCCAAGTGCCGCTACTACAACTCTGAGATTCACAAGGCCAGCTTCATTCTGCCCAACTTTGCCAAGAAGGCTCTTCAATAGGGGAATGATCTTTCTGCGCGCAAGGATGAGGACGTAGGAGGGTAGTTTACCCTGAGGCTTGGTCGTGTTCTTATGACCCCTGTCAACGCGCTGGAAGTGTTTGGTTAAATTACGAAAAAGTTATCCTGAACGAGTCCGTTCCGACTCTAGGTACCTAAGCTTCCTCAATTTGTCGGAGGAAGTTAAGTCGCGATATTATTGCGACCTTTGAATAAAATCACGAATTGATGCTCATATCTTCTCACTTCTGTGTACCGAAACCGGCTTATTCAACCTCATCAATAGTTTTCCCATCAATTGGCCTGCCAATGTCCCTCTCATTCCCTTCTAGAACCATTACAGATAGTGTACTACCATGTCACCATGCTTCGTCCTCCTTAATTACTTGACTCTTCGAACCTGACATCCCCCTCACTCACATCAGGATACACATCAAACCTCCTCTGCGACTCCAATGGGATATTCTTCCTCGTTTCAGCCAAAACATCACTCTCAAGCTCTGCCTCCACAATTGTCTCCCCCTCCTCGGCCTCAACCAGCACCTTGGCCATCGGGTCAACAATCATGCTGTGTCCCCAAGCGTGATAAGTCGCGCCCATATCCCTCGCGGGACTGCACATGGCCACGTAAATCTGGTTATCAACCGCCCTCGCCTGCGCCAGCAACTTCCAGTGCAATGGACCCGTCGTCAAATTGAACGCTCCAGGGTAAATCAGCGCAAATGCGCCCTTTCGCGCAGCAATCGTCGCTAGTTCTGGGAATCGAACATCGTAGCAGATTGCCACGACAATGGTTCCGTACTCCGGCAGATTGATCAGCGTGACTTTGTTCCCCGGGCTGAGGACATCGGATTCCTTAAACGTGATTTTGCCAGGGATGTCGATGTCGAAGAGATGCACTTTTCGGTGGGTGCCTAGCAGAGATCCATCGGGGCCAAACGTCAGACTTGTGTTGTAGTACTTTTGCGAGTTGGGATCCTTCTCGGGGATGGACCCTCCGATGAGGTAGATTTTGTTCTCGGCGGCCATGGTAGAGAGCGCATGGTAGGATGGGGACTGGGACTCAGATGGTGGGGAGGGGAGTAGCGTTTCTGAGTAGTCCGGGAAGAATTGGCATCCGTAGGGGGAGTTGAAGCATTCTGGGAGGATGACGATGTTGGATCCCTTGGAGGCCGCGAGACGGACTTGGGAGGCTGCGTGGGTGAGATTGGCGGTCTTGTCTGAGCCGGATGCCAGTTGGATACAGGCTAGCTTGACGGGCCTTTTGAGCACGGGTGATGCGTGGGTTGACATATTGCGTAGCAGGGCTGAAAAAAGTAGGATGTGAAAGGAATTGAAGGAGAAGGGCCGTATGCGGGTGATGAGCTTTGCTGTTTGGAGAAGGGAGGATGCTCGCATGTCGGGTGGGTTGATGTGTTTGTTGGAGAGGTTGCGTGGTGTTTTATCATCATCGGTGCGATGACAGAGCGGGTGGTGACGGCTGATGTTGTGGGGTGTGGGGTTTGCAGACGTTGTTGCCGGGATGCGAGTTGACTGCAACGTCTTGATTTTAGGGAACAGAGGATAGCACATTAGATACTAGAATAAGCGTAATGAACTGGGATAACAGTATTGAATTAATTTTACTTCGAGAGTTGAGAGCGTCGCAAATTGAGTACTTGCGCGGCTCTGGACAAGATTGGGCAGTCAAGTTACCATTTACATCCTTCATCCAAGCTGGATGCAATTATTCATCACGAAACTAAAATTCTTCGTTGAAGTCGGATTGCATCAATAAATGATCAAGACTAATGATATAGAATTTAGAGTTTCAATCCCCCTCTTGACCCTAACAGTTCACAGGCAAAGCTCCCTGACCAGTAGGTGTCTGCGCCAATGCCACTTCCTTCTTTCGTCGTGTTACCAGACCGGGCAGCACCTTGCCGCCGCCCTTGTTCCATTGTGGCAGCTCGCTGGCGATTACTGCATTGGGATCTTCTCCCTTGTTCAGGAGGCTAATAAGCGTAGATGACTTGGCCGCGCCGCATCCAACGTTGAAAGCCCAGCTCACCAGAGCGCCGTACTGGTTGATGTTGAGGCGGACGTTGGATCCTGTGCCGAGGGTGATACACTGCTGGGCGGGCTATGATAACATTAGCAAAGACTGCTAGAAATTACTAGCTGGGTGAGATGAATAAGAGGCTACATACTGTGATATCGTTCTTGAGCAATTGGGTACCTGTATCCTCATTCAATGGGAACGGGAACTTGGCTTCGGCACAGTTCTTTTGCTGACACTTGTGGCCATAGCCAACGGTGGGAAGACCAACAGGATCGGGCTCTGTGAAGTCGCTTGTGTTAGCGAGTACTGCTTCTACACGTAAGAGGACTGATCTCATGCGCGGCTATTACTTACTGGGTGATGCAACAAAGCCTTCGGAGTCTTTGATAATTTGATAATTTGAACGGTGGCATCGTTGACAGGAGGACCAACGCAGGCACGGCGCTCAGGGGCAGCCAGAGCCGTCGCGGCAAGGAGGACGAGGCTTGAGACTGAAAGCTGAACCATTTTGAAAGAATTGTGAAAGTCTTAAGTTGTACTTGGCATGAGAAGCTCTAGGGCTGTAATCGTTGGTTTACATCGATTCAACCGGGGATAAGTAGCGGCGCCACGTCCCTTATATAGCATACTACAATTCACAAGAAGTAAGCAATTGGAATTTAAAGTTGCAAGACACACGTCACTTGATGGTCCTAGCAACGAGGTACCAGAACCATTTTTGGCGACTCTGGAACCCCCTTGACGTATATAGCTGGCGGGATGGACACGGTGATTGACACCAAGGGTCCAGTTTAACCAACTATGTCGATCAAATTTGTACCAATGCGAGAAACCCGAGCCCAAATTAGGAACAGACAACCCAGACATTGGCTGCCCCGAGAAATAAGCTCGGAGGCATTAATTTGAATCTCGGGGTAAGCGAAGTTTTGTGTCTTGATCCGGTGCTTTTCTCCCTTGTCACCATTCCGGTTTGTTGTGGCATAGTGCGATTTTGCCTATCGTCTGGCATTTTGGTAGCATTCACGTGATGGTGCGTCATAAGATTGCGAAATACGCGACTTGGACCCGATGGATATTTTGAGATCTCTCGTGTGACCATTGAGAGTAATGGATTGTGCGAGCAGCTGGCCAAAAGCTGACTCTGTCATTGTCGCCTGTCGTGGCCTGGGGACGCACTGTTGAAGAGCAGATTGTCACAACTGAATCCAATAATGGCGTGGAGCAGCGGTGACAAGCCTGGTTCGTACTGCGACGGTGATGAGACAACTAATTCAACTCATCACGGCGCATCGCGTTTTGGCTGCGAGAGATGATATCGTGTTGTTTTCAACGGAGGAGAGGCTCAAAAATGACAGTTGATGAGGTGCATTGAGTAGCACCTGACGTACAGCCATCGGTATCAGCTCTGCAGCACCGCCAATCACGTGCAGCACCTGGGCGCATCTGGCTGTCTCAACCATCGATCTCGTTTGCTGCTGGCTGCCTCTGCCTCTGTTTCTGCAGGCTCCTGCCTCCTGCCTGTGCTGCCCACACGGAGCCAATGCGCCCCACAATCGTCCGTTGTTTGCTGCCGCGGTCAGCGACACCGTCACCGCCACCAACAAATCGTTATCGAATTTCCTCTCCCTCCTCAATCAACCGTGTCTTTTGCACCTCTGCCTTCCGTCGCGCCGCCACTCATTGCGCGTGCACGTCGCCGAGATGACTCGTCTCTATGTTTACTCGACAGCCCTGGCGGCTTTCGCAGCCTGTAAGTCAATCTTCGCAGCCATGATTCCAGCCCGTTTTCGGTGCATGCGATTGAACACTGCCGCCCCGCAAGTCGGCAAATGACGTCTTTGAAGATGAAGTCGAACGATGATGGCACCAGCAACACGCTCTTTTGCCTCCGAGTCGACGACGTCTAAAGTCAAAAGATCGAAATACTCTGTGCCCGTTTCATTCTTAATCTTGTTTCTCTTTTTATCGCGATCTGCAACTCTAAAGCTAACTTCAATATGCAGCGACTGCCATGATCATAGCCTCCATCTTCCAGCCAAACTGGATATCGTACCACGTCACCACCCCCAAAGGCGATACCTTCGATGTCTAGGTCGGCTTACATGAGCGCTGCTTCAATACGCACGACCCGCCGTGCAAGCCTTATCCTCCTCCCGATCTGTGCGAAGGTGCCAACGGGCGCTACTTCTGCTCCGTGTGGGAGACGGTCGGATTCCTCGCTTCCTTCTGTGCCATTCTGTGTCTTGCCAGTCTCGTCTGCTTTCTCGTTGTTATCAAGGGCGGCAAGTATAGACGCGGGACCGGCTGGCCTCTCGTCAGCGGCATGCTCACCTTTGTGGTGATTGTTCAGTTCGTCGTCATTTCCGCCGTCGCCTATCTGTTTGACCACGACGACCAATTTACTATCCCTGGTTGGCACCTTGACGTCTCTTGGAACTTGAGTCTTGCCAGTGCTATTATTTCTCTAGCTGGTGCTATTGGCCTGACTGTGTCGGCATACTTGCTGCCGCCGGAGGAAGGTTATGACTTTTTGGAGGATCCGCTTGATGCGTGAACCCAGAGCCTTTCCCAATCTCCAACTTTGTCAAGAGCACGTTAAGATTTCGCTTCATGTACATAATTGGAGCGCAGCGTATTGCTTTTCTCGTGTCGGGCGTTGATGCGTAAGATTTCTGGTGCATTAGTTGCTTTGCATTATATAACTTAATACTGACGAATTATAACATGTTCATATGCTCTCTTTGAACGTATACCTCACTACTTGTGACTTAAATTTATGAGACCTAAAGAAAAAGAAGAATGAGAAGGGCATCAAAGGAATAAGTTACCAACCTGAACATCACATCTGCTCCATGTTGGTAGCTCCTTCTGCAGAAACATCCACCTTTCTCAACGGAACTTTACTCTTGACCATAATTTACGGTTCAATAATTACATTCACATGTTCCCTTTTCTATGCTGCATGTGGACGAATCCAGACGATCGGAGGTCTCCGTCTTATCAAACTAACACCCCGCTGTGGAGGCAGGCGGGGTGACGGCTCTGTACAAATTCGGACCTCTCATCATGTAAGAATAGCGACGTTTCTCATCCTTTCAGACTTCTGAAAGCCAGAACCAAGCATTCCAAATTCAGCACAAGGAAACTCAATTTGAGACATATCAGCCTCTGACTCTCCGGGCTATTACCAAAAAGCCACATCGAAAAGCAACGTCGCGTCTCACAAACCGCAATGCCCGCCCCCGGCCTCACCCCCGAACAGCTCTCATCCTTCAACAAAGATGGCTACCTCATCATCCGCAACGCCCTCCGCCCAAAAACAGTCTCGTCCCTCCTGAAAGAAACCCAGTCGCTCCTCGAAAACTTCTCTCTAAAGGACCACCCCCTCACACGGTTTTCCACGGGCCAAACATCCGAGCACGTCGGCGACGACTACTTCCTCACCTCAGGCGACAAGATCCGCTTCTTCTTCGAGGAAGATGCCTTTGACGAGCAGGGCAACCTGACCAAGCCCAAGGAAAAAGCCGTCAACAAGATCGGTCATGTTCTTCACGCGCTATCACCGCCCTTTGCGCGCCTCATTGATGATTCTGCCCTCCTCTCGACAGGAGAAGTGTCCCGCTGCAGTGGCAAGATCACTGGGCTACGCTGACCCGCGGTGTCTGCAAAGCATGGTGATTTGCAAACAGCCTGAGATAGGAGGGGCGGTGCCTCCGCATCAGGATTCGACGTTTTTGTACACGGATCCTCCCTCTGCGACGGGATTCTGGTATGCCCTTGAGGATGCGACTCTTGAGAATGGATGTTTGAGTTTCTTGCCGGGGAGTCATGAGTGGGCGGATGTGGAGAAGAGGTTGGTTAGGAAGAAGGGGAATACGGGAACTGAGATGGTGGATAATGAAGGAAATAGGTTCCCTAGGGGAGGAGGTGCGAAGAAGGGGCAGGGCCAGGTAGGTCGTGACGAGGATTATGTGCCCGGCGAGGTGAAAGCCGGTGATCTCGTCTTGATCCATGGAAATCTGCTGCACAAGAGCGAGAGGAATACGAGCCAAAAGGGAAAGATCATCTACACTTTCCATATTATTGAGGGCGATGATAGGGAGTATGATGCGAGGAATTGGCTGCAGCCGCCTGAGGGGGGTTTCACAAAACTGTATGCTTGAGGATGTGTTGAAATATGTAGAATAAAAATGTGAAACTGCTGCATTGCTGCGTTCTAACTACCAGGTTCTTTCCATATGCATATGTCCAATCCAACAACTTTTTACATAAATTCAATGGCCCCCTGCGTGGCCTTCTTGGGTATCTCTTTGATGTGTCCACCAGTGGCGGTGTGAATGCCATAAATGGTACAGTCTAAAAGGATGCTGACACTTGTTATTCACAACTCCGAAACTCCTTCATATCTTTCTGTTCTCATACATCCCGTGAGGGCATCTCATCTCAAATCTCGTACATGTCTAGTCATCATCCTCGGCGCTGTCGTCATCAGAGTCGGACTCATCTGCCGAGGACGACGACGAAGATGAAGAACTGCTCGATGATTCGTAGCCGTCATCCTCTTCATTGTTCTCGTCTGCGTCAGAGTCGGAGTCGGAGTCTTCAGAATCATCGGAATCATCTGACGAGCTGTTGCTGTCATCCGAATCACTGTCAGAGTCTGACTCGGAGCTGCTGCTGTCGTCCATGTTGACACGGAGCTTACGTCGGCGCTTGGCCGGGCCATCGTTCAATTTGACTTGTTTGTCGCCGTCAGTCGTCATGGTAGCATGGTTGTCGCTTGTAGTGAGCGTGTTGTCCGAGGAGGCTGTCGTCCGGCTGGTATCGGTCTGCTCGCCATCTGATAACTCGTGGATGATCAGCTCTGCTCGCATGCGCTTGACAACACGGCGAATGATGACGTCGCCTGCGTCAGAAGAGGCGACGAATTCGACTTCATCGTAGCCCTTGCGCTTCTGACCAAGGTGTTGCGCTCGCAATAGGTCGGAAAGTAGTGTTTCGTAAGACTGTTGCTTGCTCTCGAGATCTTTGGTGCCCGACGGGAATCCCGATGGGCCGTCTGCGATATCCTTTGTCCGTATTTCCATAGCAGTCTCGTGCAGCCTCGTCCTCACAAATCCTTTCAGGTCGCGTATATATTCATAGAAAGTATCAATGTCGGATACGGGGATATCATCGGCCTCGAATACCCGTTTTATGAGAAGAGACTGGAGGTTCTTATTGAACTTCCAGTTGTCGCGAGATGTTTTCCACTGTCGGAGGTAATCAAGGGCAGGCTTGATGTCGACAGGTGCGGCAGGTGTCTGTTTCTTGGCCAGACCTTTGCTCTTCTTTGATTTCGGGGACTTGTTGTTGGAGTCTTTGAGACCTGTGGTACTTGCGTTCTTTGTTGGCGTGTCCCCAAATGTCACAGACTTCTTTTTCCTCAGGTTTGAGTTATTTTCGGCACTCTGATGAGCTTGACTTTCCCTTCGAGGCTTTTTAAATGCAGAGGACGGCGTTGTGGCCAGCGGGGCATCAATTTTTCTCTTGTTCGATTGGGCTTCGCGCTGGGAGCTGCTTGGATGCCCAACGGCCGGGGTACCAATCGCAGAGTCCGATGCAGCACCGGGCTGCTTGAGTTTAAGGCCCAAACGCTTCCATGCTGGCACTTGTTGTGCAGTTGCGCCTTGAGACGACGTCATCTTGAATCAGGTTTGAGTCTTGAAGGTTCTCCTGCTGAGTGTGATGGCGAGAGAGGAATGGAGGCTGGGTGAACAGGATTTGGCACCACAGGCTTCGATGACGGCGCACAATATCTCGGAACTGTGTCCACACCAGTGGTGCTCGTTGTCTCGGGTCGGTGTGCGAAGATCACGACCTCTTGCTGATTATGGACTGAAATCAGATCACAGGAACACGAGATAAAATGCAATGAAGTCGGTCGTCGTCGTGTTGGTTCAGAGTCGGAGACTGGATTTTAGACGCTTGCTAGATCTTTCAACTTTTTTCTGGGTCCGATCAAGACCCTGGCCCTTCCCAGCCGCCCCTAGTCCCAGAATCGCGATGGCAGACACAGGACATACGTACTTGTGGGAGCATTTCTCATCCACCCAAGTCCGTCACAACACCAAGGTAAGAGTCACAATTCCGAGAACAAACGCCACGGCCGGAGAGTCAAGCAGAGGTGAACAGCGACTGGTGATAGCACGCCGGTTGGGCAGCAAGCGCTGTTCTTGGTGCAGCAACAAGTGGAGTTGAAGTAACTGGAACGTCCCCACTGATGCCTTTCCTCGACACTTGGGCCTTTAGAGTGCCTGCTGGTCGCACGTGTGCAGCTTCCATCCTGCTGGCGGCCTGAGGCGCCAACACCGACCGCCAAGGCAACAACCCAGCCTTGCTCGCAAGCTTCCGTTGCCTCGTGCGGCTCCAGGCAAGCTCATGCTAACGTAACGCGTTTGGCTTGTTCGACGACAGCTCCATCACCGTCATCAACCCCAGCTCATCAATTGTCTCCCACAGAGTGCCACCGACCCCGACCTTTTCCTTGAGCATTCAATCATCATACACAACCGTTTTGCCCTGATTAGGGCTGCCCACCTTTCACAATGTCTGGTACGTCGGTTTGCCTAAGCTTAGCTCTGCTGATAGGGAGATGATGATGGCTCTAACATTCATGATTTGCAGCCAGCGCTTACGACAGACACATTACCATCTTCTCCGACAATGGTCGACTCTACCAAGTCGGTACGTTCTTCGCATCATTGACGAAAAAACCAACCCGTATCCTGCGTCAGGACGGGCTACCACGCATCAACAATCGGCTTGCTGACGAGTCGCAGAATATGCCTTCAAGGCAATCACGGCAGCGAATATCATGTCCGTGGGTGTACGAGGAAAGGACTGCGCCGTAGTTTTGTCGCAAAAGAAGGTCCCAGTACGTCTCGAGCTGTAACTACCAAGCGATGAAGAAGTGACGTGTGCTAACGAATCAACAGGACAAGCTTATCGATCCCTCCTCAGTCTCCCACATCTTCCAAATCTCCCCTTCAGTAGGATGCGTCATCACTGGCTCCATTGCCGACGCGAGAGCTTTTGCTCAGCGAGCTCAGGGTGAAGCTGCCGAGTTCCGATACAAGTTCGGCTACGAAATGCCCGCCGACGTCTTGGCCAAGCGACTGGCGAACATTAGCCAAGTGTACACACAAAGAGTATGTGAATGAGTTGACAAGCTCGAAGCGGCGGGCAATCTTGACTAACCTGGAACAGGCATATATGCGCCCATACGGTGTTGCCACGACGATCATCTCCCTCGATGCCGAATTCGGGCCACAACTATACAAGTGCGATCCCGCCGGATACTACATCGGATACAAGGGCACTGCCGCAGGGCCCAAACAACAGGAGGCTCTGAATCACTTGGAGAAGAAGTTGCGCAATAAGGAGCATGCCGAAGGATCATGGGAAGAGGTTGTCGAGCTCGCCATCACGACGCTGAGTACGGTGCTCAGCATGGACTTCAAGAAGGGAGAGATTGAGATTGGCATCTGCGGCGGCCCTCGTGCCGATGGTAAGGAGGGTACTGACCCTGCGTTCCGAATGCTCACCGAGGACGAGATTGATGATAGATTACAAGCCATCGCGGAGAAGGATTAGATTAAGCCGCACTAGAAACGAGTCGCATGGGACCCGGAATTGTACATTATCTGGTCAATTGAGAGCTGGAATGAACCACGAAGAATCCGCGGGATGTCAACATGGTACAGCAGAGCGCCTTGGGCTTCTTCTACCTAGTAGTGCTGCTATCTGTAGTCTGTTCCCCGGCGACAGGCTGAGCCGATGTGAGCGATTCCCCTTCGAACCACTTAGTCAGAGTCAGGAGGAGACATTGGCCAAATTTCGTAGTCGATGACATCCTCCCACCTCAATACCTCATGCTCGCTCCAGACAGCATCATCTTCCTCAAGGTCATGCAGACTATCACCGAAAAGCTCCCGCTCAACTTGTCGCCGCCGGCGTGCCCTCGTGGCTGCTGCTCTCCTCTCACGTTCCAGCACGAACTCAGCATGCTTCTCTACAGCCCATTCGCCCAAACGCTCGGGCTCTGTAAGGCAAGTGATGATGACACTCCTGGTCGCCATGGCGTCTTCCAAAGCACTGTGCACGCCTTGCTTTGGACTCGATGAAGTACCCTGCCGGATCTGCACGCCGACGAGTTCATCGCAGAGGGTTTGCAGCCCCCAGAGTCGACCAAACTTTGCTTCTCGACCAAACACAGCTTGTGCAGTGAGTATGACCGAGTCAACAACGCGGGTGTGGACCATTCTCAGCACATCAAGGTCATGTTGCAGGCTGTGTCCTACGAGAATTGTATTCTCGTTCATGTATTTCCACAGCTCACTCCTGGCCGCTTCCCAACCATGGAGGACTTGATTCTCTATCACGGCCATGGACATGACAGTTGGCGTGATGCCGTGACACTCACTCCGCCAGTTGGTTACTTGCTGCACGGTCTTCACGAGGGTATCTATCAAAACCTCACCTGTGGAAAAATCGATTGCCGAAAGACTGATCAGTTCCTGTCGTCGTCCCCTGACACTTGCCATTTCGCAGTCAAGCGCTATTGCTCTCCGCTTGGTCGATCCCAGTGTTGCCCTTGGGGCGGACATGTATATATCTCGTTTATATTTCATGGTCCTCCGGCCATATGGGCTGTACTCTGAGGGAATGAGGTAGCCTTGCTGCTTCAAGCGGATGAGCGGGTGACACACAGCTGCAAGGACGTGGATGTAGTTGATGAAGATATTGGCCGTGGGAGGAGCTGGCGTAGAAATCGTCGTGGAGACGGCATCATTGATAACCACAGTTGACGTATCGCTGGACTGGCTGCCATTCTTTTCACTCGCGATCCCGAGCACTGGACCATGCTTGCTTCTATTATGAGCTTGGAGGTCGTTGGGCTTTTTGAAGAACCGAGAGCAGAGCCTACAGCATTGGTTCTGCTGATGAAAGAGTGCGATACAGTGATTAGCAAGTCCTTCGTAGAACTTGAAGCTCTTTTTACATATCTTGCAGCGATGGTTTGCTGGTGAGGTGTTCGTTGCGGGAGCCATGGTTTCGTGACGGCTGGTCTTGAGATCAATTCGAACACTAATGATGTGTCTGTTGCGATTTGCCCAAAGTTTTGCAGATTGAAAGCTATTTGTGATGCTGTATGCGCTTCTGAAAGATGTTTGAACAAGTTGCGAAACTGACCAAAGGTCGTGGGTTGTTGCTAGTATTTGAAAAGGAAGGACCATGTTATACCCCATTTCGGCGTACTTTCTCTCTTGCAATGGTGACTCTCCGCTCAATGCACTGTTAGCGCTTCATGTTGGGCAGCTATGCATGAAGAATTGATTGCATGCGTCTGTTTGATCTGGATCTATGCAGCATATCAACCTGTTGGCAGTCAGTCTGCATAAGGCTGTGGTTGAAGGGGCCTATCAGATACCTACACGCTGCATCGCAATCTCAACTTAATACCATTCCCCTGAGCCTTGTTATTTGCTATTTTAGTTTCTTTCCGAACCTAACTCCGCACATGGCGAAATCAGAGTGAGCCGGTGTCCTCGACTCTTTCATTACATATTGGCGGCTGTTTGTGCTGGGATGTTTGCATAGCAGCATGATAGCGGGAGAGGGACATTTTTGTCGCTCATTTAGCTGCTGGTCAATTAAATCAGTGATCTCAAAGGCTCTCAGGGCTGCAATCGCACGAAAATTGGAGTTCGATGTAGCCTTTAGCATCAAGACTCTCCATCGACGAAAGTTTGTGTGTCCTCACACCCTCGGCTCCATGCCTGTTATGGTACGTCAAGGTCGTTTCCAACGACTTCCTCACATTATGAGAAGATACACGCATGCAAATTTGCAAATTCAGAATAACTCTGGTTCTGAACGAAGGCGTTAGGTCTTTGAGCTAAACACAGTGTCCTCCATTGTCACTGCAACGAGTCAGACTGTGCAATTGGCAGATCTTCGTCGCCCACCCTAGCCATTTTCATTCTTCTCGTAAACAAAAACCCTCTCTCTAGTGGGAGAAGTTGGAAACACAATCGCCCTAACCACAACTCGCCCTTGTCACAGTCCCCGAGTCGTCCAAATACACAGTCAGTCGATCGGGAATGTAGTCCGCTGTCACGAACTCGTCAGGCCCGACGATACGGTAAGGCGCCGGGAGGTTCTGTGCCGTAATGGCCTATACTCTCTGTTAGTCTCAATAGCACTCGTCGACCGCATCGTGTGAGAAGCGAGATGAAAGTGAATGAAAAGAACATACTCCACTACTGGCAGGTCCTCCAACTCTATTCTGAGATATCTTCTTTCCGACAAGTTGTCCAGCTTCACGACAGCTGCGGATCGTCTGGTCAGCGCTGGCGAACACCGACAAAGCGGTGCAGATCGTGGCGAAGCCAATCATGTTGTAAAAATGGTGGGGAGGGATTGGAGATGATGACCGTATGATGCCAGGTCTACTTCGGCTCTTTTGTTGTGGATGTGCGTGGTGAAAGACTAGAAGGAACATAGTCAAAGGGTGCTGAGGCATAGGTCATGCAGCTTTAAATAGGTTCAAATAGATTCGGATTGTCAAGGGCGACTTTTGAGACAATAGTGTGAACTGCGGCGAAGGAGCGATTTCCCTTGTAGATGTTTACTCAGACACATATGAGACAAAGGGTAGAGTAGACGAGGTTACCCGCTCGCATTCCAGCGATTCTGAGTGTCGTCAAAAAGTGCCCTGGTTATTGAAGCAGATCAGTTCTGTCTTGTCCTGTAACTTATGATAAATCTGTCCTTCGTCATTCACTTCCATGTCGATTTAAAATTGTTGGACGGGCCAATTGCCCTCGATTTCCGGTCTGGTTAAGGGAAGACAAAATGGCTCGTCACACCACGCACAGTCGAAAGGGAGTGCATGAACATCCTGACTTATGGCTATAATGCAAAATAGGACCCGAAAGTGCTCGGATTCTATTCGTTTCCTCGTGCAGGTCCGCAAAACCCTTGGAAGATCCTCAGTCAGTTTCTTCGTAGAATGTATGCCGCTATCTGAGGGTCTCAAGCATCTGAGACCAAAATCCTTCAGCCGACGAAGAGCGTGCAGAGGTCGTCGCCGGTGTGTCCTCCCTGCCCTTGAACTATCTGGAATGTCTTTTCAAAGGGATCGTCCAAGAACGGCGCCGAACTCCGGTTACTGGTCAGTAGTACGTGCGCCGAATACACCAGTCCTGAATGTTGTTTTTCTTCGCGACATATGTATATATCTAGGCGCCTGAACTGTATACCCGAGCACGATGAGTTGACTTACGTAGCCTTGCTTTCTGACGTGTCGTACAATGCGAACGTCGCATTGCAATGGTGATTACCGCACCTCGTGCGCCTCCCAAGTGACAATTGCAAAACATCTAGGGGAGTCATTGAACACCTCATTGCGCACCTGTCTCTTGTTATGAAGCTGCTTCAACTCAGTCTACGTAGCTCATTCTTACGGTGTGTCCTTTGAATAACTTAACAGAGGTTAAGAAAAAAAAGACGAGAACCCGCTCCGTATTGACGAAGACAAATAAGACGATAGTGAAGCCGGCAATTTCTTGCCTTGCAAGCTTTAGGGTATGGCATTAGTCACATCCACAAACTGCAGCATCTCGTCGCCTTTCCATGTCAGATGGAACTGATAGCTGCTGCTTCAGAAGTCAACGCTCTAAAATTGACGTCCTTGCTTCCATACCCATAATCTCGATGAGAAGAAAAGGTGCAAAATCATGTCCAAAAACCCATCAACCACTAATACCGACTCCTGCACACTCCCTCCCCCCAAAACCACCACCTCACAATCCCAAAGCGTAACCCCGGTCAGCGCCATCGAACCAGTAAACGCCATGGCAGCGACTAAAAACCTTCAAAAATGGCTGGCTGTGGTTCGAGACGACCGAACACCGGGCCTCGACGACAGGCCTCCAGCGGCGCGGCCCCCAAGCGTGGTTTTTCGTTCCCAAGCACTGCCTCAGCCCTGCCGGGCCTAATGCACCTGCGCTACACGTCGACTTTGACCTGTCGGCCGATGCAGAATTGCGGTGCGCACGGAATTCGAATTGTTCCCATTCGATGCGCCACACACGCAGAGACTCAGTCCGCGCCCCCCAACGCACCGCACCTGATTCAGCACTGTACTATTGGACAGGCGACCCCGATCGAGGCCGCCCGGAAAGCGGACCGCCCAGATGCGCGAACAAAAGAAGAAAATGCGCATCGAGGTACGGAGTACACTAGGTACGTTATGTTTTGCTTGGCCCCCCTTGTAAAAGGGCGTCATATGTGCACCATCGTAAGAATATGTCCGTTCCTACAGCCGAGATGGTGGGTTGCCGGGTTTCCAGCTGGACAGGGATTTTGCATCTCAGTCTTAAAATAAACCCTGCATGGCATTTTCATGTTCAGAATGGGCTTTTGTTTCTGCATGGCGTGAGGATTACAAAGTCCGATCTTGGTCCGGGGGTGGTTGTTTTATTCACCCGCGAGACATGGAAAAGGAATACGGGAGTCCGATCATGTGCGCATGTACATGTTGCATCTCAATCAGAAGCAAAGAGAAAAAAAATAGTAAACAAGATAGGTTTAATCTTGTTTCTTGAGTGATGTTATCCAATGAGAGAGTGTTCCGCGTATTCTGTTTGATGAATCGAGCCCCAGTTACTGCAAGATAGTCCCCGACTTGTCAACGTTTCATTTCCGGACCAGTCTTAGTGTCGTGACAATATCCCCATCTGCAATCTGCAATAGGCACCTGGGCTATTATCTAAGCCCGCGGCTTATTAACTGTACACGAGGGGCTCCATGGCCTATCTTTTCTTCTCCACGCTGATCGTATAATTACCGTCGCTCTGGGCCCTGGAACCGGGAGGAACGAATGGCCTTGTCGCAAAAGGGTAAATGCATCGAGGGTGCCGCATGACGCGTGCATTTCAGCAGGACCACGTTTATTCAAGGCTCTCGTGGCATTTTTCCGCCGTCGCTGCGAAGTCTTACTTGCATTTGATCTTTTCTCACGCGGGCAGGCAGGTTCCCGTTGAACCATTGTCCAATGGATGCTGCGTGTTGCACTGCCAACTGAGCATGCATGCACATGCCTAGGCCAAGACGGGCTCTGCAGTGAGTACCATGACTGCATTAGACAATTATTGAAAGCCACGTTTTTTTCTGCTCCGTTACTCCAGTCTGTAATGAGACTATCGAACCAAGGTGCACGCTTCAATAGAGTCCGCCGTAGAAATGGTTCGCCAGAACAGACACGCAAACAACACACAACAAGCAGGCAGTGCACGTCACCCATGGCTGGACCCACACATAGCCATTCCCTAGCGCGCGCCATGCACCCAATGAGGGCGTCGCAGTTCCCCTTTGGGACCAGAAACCGTCGCTGGTCGCTGTTGTGCTTCTGCTCTAAAACAACCGCCATGCAAACCTCCATCATTCATCCGTCATCTCCGAACCTCTAACGAACCCGCCAATCCACCGCACCTGCTTCTCCCCCCATCTGCACTTGCCCTTTCCCATCGCCAATCCAATAATTCACTCTAGAAATCCCCCGTCCTCACAGACGCCCAGAATGGCCCAGCCAATCGCGACCCCTGAGCCCCGTCCCCCCGTCATCAACTACGTCCTCAGCTTCATTCTCGTCGGACTAGCCTGGGGCCTCACCACACCCTTCATCCGCCGTGCAACACGCTCACACCAGCCCCCGCCCCATCCTGTGCTGGAATCCGACTACGTCAAGCGTCACTGGCTGCGAAGCAGGCTCTATGGCGCATTCTTCTCTGTTGTCGATCTCCTGAGGAACCCGCGCTATGCCGTCCCTTTGCTGTTGAACCTTACTGGCAGTGTGTGGTTTTTCCTCCTCATTGGCCAGGCTGGTACGCTAGCTCGCAGCAGACATATCTTTCTGTCTCCTGAATGTGCTAACACAGATATCGACACAGAACTGAGTCTGACTGTTCCCATCGTGAATACCATGGCCTTTCTGTTCACTGTTCTTGGTGAATGGTACGTAGAAGGCAAAGTCATCAGCAGAGGTATATCGAAACTCAATGTCTTCAACAAATGTCTTTTAAAATTGTACTAATCTGATTAAACTTAGATACTGCCGTGGGCATGCTTTTTTCTCTGGTTGGAATTGCGCTCTGTGTTCAAAGCAAGTCTTGACCAGCTCAACTGGCCGCTTGATAGTTAAGGAAATAAAAGATTATTCATACATCATTTCGATTCCCCGTTAATAACCCTAGGAGACCCTGATTGATACATTGTTTCCCAACTCGTCCGCGCCAGGCGTTGCTGTAGAGGAGAAAGCAAAACTTTTTGTGTACCCGCAAATGCTCCTTCTATATGCAATGTCCATGTCCCGGTTCCCTTGTGCAAATGCAAACACAATTCAAAGAAATATACACTGCTGGAAGATGTCCTGCATCTTCCCCAATGCTGTTGCTCTCTTGCGATCGAATGCCAGCATCATCCCCCGAGCGGTGGGTATGCTAACACAATCAAATATTGTTGCTCGGTCCGTCGTGTGCTCTCTCCGCACTACTCTTGTCCTTTGGCGTGGCCGCGATTATTTATCGTGTTTCATGCAAATATTCAAACACTCCAAACCCCCTACAACAAGTTTATCGTTGTCGTGCTCGCAGCCACCTCAAGACACTTCTCAAACTTGGATCTTCGACGGTCCAGCGGCCGAGAGCCTGGTCCGAGGCCGCTAGCTCAGCGTAAATGCCCTCATCCGTGATCGATGCCAGCTCCTATATTTCGTTTAGAGGTCTAACCCGCCGCGGGCTTAGAATTGAGTGGTACGTACTGCTCGCAGCTGACGGTCACAAGCTTGCAGCTGCGCCTGAGCTGAGGGGTGAGGTCGCTGCCCTTGTAGGATGATATCTCGGTATTCCACCCAGCGCTGAGCTGTGCTTTGCCTCAAATATATCTTTTGGCCCTCGTGCCTTCGTGAGAAAGCATCCAACAATACCCTTTTGTATGGTCAGTCACTCGGCAACGGTGTGCGGATGAACCAAGGACTCGAGAGGGCGGGAGAGGTTGATGACGTGGTTTTCGGGATAGGGAACGTACTGCTTCAGCTCGGCCTTCATTTGCTCTGATTCACTCCCTTCTGCCACAGGCACTCGTGTGTCCGCAGCACATTCCAGGATGTGATGACCATCAATCGCGCATTGACGCAGCGTTGCCCAGCCATCGGTGTAGCAGTCTTCTGCATGTTCAGGCTCTGATGGTGCAGAGGTGATGTAATATTGGAGAGTGCGGAAGTCAGACAGAATCTCTGCCACTCGCGCAGTGTGACACTCGTTCACTAGTATAGTCAGCATGGCGAACAAGGTAGCCATTGCACAAAGGGCGGGTGGCTTTGCCTATGCTTGCGGATGAATCTCCACGAGCCGTCGAAGCATAAAAAGGACAAGAGGTGATGTTGGGATGTGAAATGGAAGCTGAGTGCGCAGAGAGCTTGTTTGGTGCATGCGATGTGTATGGCTTCAGTGTTCTTGGTTTACTCACATCCGTCCATGATGTCGTAGTCTGTTGGAGAAAGATAGGCTGTTGGATTCCCTTGATACATGAAAGATTGATCGTGAACAGATAGTAAAGTCCCAAAAGTTGGCGTTGGGGCAGACATGACGACTATTAATAACTTCACAATGGGAAGGGGTTGTGGTGGATCTGAGAAAGATGGCGTTGAAGGAAATTATACCAAGACGATTTTATAAAAACAAAAAAGTCATTCAAGGTTGCCGAGCCTGTCGGTCCTTTCATTAACGGTCAGAAGGGTTTAGAGACAAAATAACAAGGAGGAGAAAAGACAAAGAAATATCATCACAAATTAAGCGGAATGGAAGGGTATGCTTAACGGCTGCCGCAACGAGTTGACGTATCCGACAGAACGGCTGGCCGATGGTCGAATGTTGCGTCAAGCCAAGTCCCATCTGGCTAGGGTCATCCAGTCCGGGAACCATGCACCTTGTGCACCATGATCGTCCCGGGCCCTGTCCAAAGCAATCCCTTTTTGGATAACCATCCAACAGGAAAGCCCAGACTGTCTCCAGAGACTTGGTGCCTTCTGTCCTAATCGGCTAGTGACCAAATGCCCTGTCGAGTGATGGCGTATCACGCGTCTTGGTGGACGAGTGGGCCTAGACATGGCGGCCCTGAGCATCCACAGCCCGTCGAAAACAGACGCCTTAAGACTAGGCTGGGACTGGTCAGCTCGCACAACTCTGGAACCAATAGCGTTGCGGTCCAGCAGTGGGGATATATGCTGCCATGGACGCATCGCAGGAAGTGAGAATATGCAGGCAGTTGCAAGCTCAAAGCTGGAATAGAAACCCCAGTCGATCTTACTTCCAGCTCCTGTCCGGCAGCCTTACCGTCCAACGAGAGCCTGGCGATGGCCCTACCGGGCTGTCATCGCTCTCATTTTTCCATGTAGCCCCTATCCTCTTTGATCCTTCGCGACATTTTGACATCAGAGACGTTGCGTGACTGGCACGACCACGGTCAGATGCACCATGACAAGTGGCCATGTCGACCGGTTAATCGACAACAAATCGTCTGTGGATGATGTAGGTGGGACACTGACACAGAGATGTACTCTTTTCGCGGCCACACCGGGGTACGAACCCCTGGCTATGGAATTGGGGATCTCGGGCATGCATGTCTGCATAATACCGTCTCGCCGGGCCGCCATTCGATCTCCTGGCGGTACGACAGTGCGCTGCGTCCGATGCGTTAAGACGAGAGCATTGCATCAACCATCTCGCACAAGCAGGGATTTATCCCTTTTCGTGATGTTGACCGAACATGGACCGCCTGTCTTGAGCGCTTCGCGCAGCAATCAGGAAAAACAATGCCGGCCAAGAAACTCATGAGGAACCCCCGAAGGAGCGGCCGGCAGGATCGAGGGCTGAATGTACTCGTGATATCTTCAGCATGTCGTCGATTTGGATCCAGCAAGCACCCTGTGGTTCGAAAATAGTGACATGTCGCCAAATAACGGCTAAAGGCAGGGGCATAGTGAGGTAGAGCCGCCTGGGTGGTCAATGGCTGTTTAACCGAAAAGCTAATGAATGGCATGCGTGGGTGCGGAGATGACGGAAATGACGGGGGCGGCAAGGTCAAGGAGGGACCGTGATGGCCACGATACCGAGACATTAACGGGCACCAAAAACTGCGAGACAAGTGTGTTGAGAGGAGGAGAGTCAGATCCGCTTCAGCTTGCTGCTTGACAGGCGCCCTTTGCCTAACTTGGGACGCTCTGGCGAGCCTAGGCACGGCAAGAGCCCGCCCGCTCACCAATGGCGGCTGCGACATGCAGCGAAGACAGCAGAAAAAGGCAGCGACCTGGCTCTTTCCACTTTTTCCCTCTGTTCCACCACGCTCCAGTCGGCCGCCAGGTAGAGACAGAGGCAGGCACAAGGTACAAGGAAGGAGCTGCCGAGCCACACTCGCCTCGCATCATGATATTCGGCTTCTCTTCTTCCTCAGCCCTGATCCTTGGTCTGATTGGTGATTTCACTCTCGGCCCTCATATCATTGTAATTTTAATTCAAGTCGCTTCATGAGAACTTCAGCAACAATATATCCCACGGTCAGGGTTATATTACGTCTCGAGCAGACCAAGACTCCTACTTGTGCTCGTCTGCTAATGAGACTCTCGTTTTCAAGACTGACCAAACTTTTTTGCCACAGGATTCTCTTCAACATCAGACGAGGAAGCCATCACAGGAACCAGCCGCTGGTAATGGCCCTGATTCCACGGCTCGCGCTAAACTCAACCGCCACTCCCGCCCCATGCCGCACTTAGTGGTTTCATCTTCATCGTGGCCAAAGTTTCTCATTTTTCTGTCAGGCCCCATGCTCGTTTACCATCCGATTGGCCATTTCCAGCTGTTTCCAGGGCTTTGTGCCAGGCTCACACGAGTTAAAGTGTGGCAACAGGCTCCCTTGGTGCCCTCCCTTGGCCGCCCCCGTCGATCCGATTGCCGAGCCGTGGTAGAACAAAGTGTGACTTTGTCGAATGCAAGATCAAGCACCTCTGTGGGCCCAATCATGCCAGGGCCCCCAAAGTTCTTAGCCTAGTCTTGCAGATCTGGTCAATTTTAATCGGGAAGTCTGCCGTATTCACGCCCACTGACGTAGATATAAGTCAGCCCAGCCACCAACGCAGGACAGTGTTTAACTCAACAGCAGTCGCAGTTTCGTCTAAATGGAGAAAATTTCCCGTCTATGATCCATCATAATATCGTCAAATACTCTAAATCCAACCTTTCTAGAATGCAGCATAGACAATTCGAGTTAGTCACGCGTTTTGGAAGCATATGCTGTATGGTTCGCCCGCCACATGGCGAATGCATGGCCTGTGCGGTAGCTTCCCAATACTTTTCTTCGTATGCGGTCACCACTCCGTAAAATCACAGAAATCCTTCGTAGAGTGTAGTTAAAGTTATCTAGACTGCTATTCTGTGAGCTAATCTTACACTTAGACTCACGTTGCATATCATGAATCAATTCGAAGTATACCGCCTTCGTGGTTTAATGAAATTTTAGCCAGATACAGCAATTAGGCCTGATCATTTACTGAAGTAACTTGAGCGTTCATAAATACGATGACATATCTCGTGAAAGCAAGGAGAACCGTCTGAGAACTAATTGAAAACTCCACAATCGAGTAAGACTTGTTGAATCTTTGCCGCAGAGGAGCATCTACAGACCCAGAGCTTGGAGTATAGAAACGCTTTACATGACTAATTAGAGCAGTGGTATGATCTGCAGACTTCATGAAATATTCATAGCGAAGGAGGAGTGATAGGATTTGCACATGATAGTTAGAAAGGGTAGCGTAGGGGATACTAACATGGCAGATGATGGCCATGATATATTTTCATGGCTTAAATGCAAATTTAGCTTGTTACGTTTGATTTGAGTATCGTCGCGTAGTTGGTTTTATGAACCACTCTGGGATTCAACAGCATGCCGAGTCGTCTAAGCATGTAAGTGCTGATCCAACTCTCGAGGAAGATCCTCTTTATAGAAGTTGCGAAAAAACTGGACATGTTGTATTCGAGAACCTTGTTCAAATAGATAATCAGAGGCAAGAGTCACTTGAATCAGCAAAAGGAACAAAAGATGCTGTCTCTGGGTTGCTTCAGCCTGACGAGCTCTCAATGCAGGAGACAATGCAAGACTGGATGACCAAGAACCAGATTTCTGGGATGTCTCACAGAGCATTAAATACCAAACTGAATTTTTGAAATGCAATTATGTCGACGAAGGTCTAGCTAAAGAAGTTATTGTATCGATGGGCTCACAAGTGTTGTGTATGTCGTCAAAGTTTTAAAGATCAGTCACTGGTGAGAGCCGGTCTACTCCAAGGTGAAAGGATTCCAAATAATGCAAGAACTGGAAGAGTGTGGAAATCGTCTCCCGAGATTGGCACCGCCCATTGCCGTCTAAGCTCAGTACGCGAGCAGTGCAATGTATCTAATGACGGAACCTGATGTAAAGGGCTTGCTATTTGACTCTATAGCTATGAAACATAATTTCACCGAGGAGAAACCACGAAAACTATCTAGTCAAGTGTTTTCAGCCGTTAATATTTTTCTTGAATACTTCCCATTATCGCCTACTTTACATTAGTGCTTGTTGCCATTGTCCAATCAAGTATCTTTTTTGGCCAGGAAATTCTTTCACAATGAATCTGTTAATAAAGGGCCATATGCCTTGAGCAGGGGTAAAAGCAAGGGGTCCCTCGTATCCACATGTGCCCGTGTCCTAGGAAGCAGCGTCCGGTATACAAGCAACTAGTTTGGAACTTGTCACCGCTATTCGAAATTCTGTTTCAACAAAATAGGCGGGAATCGACATTGTGTGAATACCTCCTGGTTGACCGGTGCAGCTTGTATCGTCACCAAGTCCTCTCTTAATGGCTGTCTGAGCTATACCTTAGCACTAGAGACTACGCCATAATAAAAAGGTCCCCCTTCAGCATAAACATAGAGATCAACGGGACTATCAAATAATTACACAGGTCTGAATATTAATTGAATACTTCACTCTGCGAGCCCGGGTATAGTAGAATAACAGCATTGAGAGGAAAGCATCGTTTTGCTGTGGAGCTCAATTACTGCAAAGTGGGATCAGCAACAAGAGTGATGTAGCGTGAGTTTATTGTCTTATTTTTCAGCTGAGTTAAGTTGAGTACCCGAATATAATGTCTAGAGAACTCTCCCGTAATGGATTCCATTCCCTCCCCCGGCGAGAGCTAGAGAGGGCCAGTATCTGTATGTACTTTGTTATGGAGTATTTCACTTATTTATTGCCAAGCTATGGGATAAGAGCTTCTAATCGAAGGAGAAACAAAGTATAGATAACGCGTCATCACGGTAACTAGGTAGCTACCAGACGTTCAGCTTTGTCGTCAGTAACTTCTCGAGAATAGCCTTGTACGGCTTAGTCTTCTGCTCTGTTGCACCACCCGGTCCGCAGTAACGTTCCACAATATGAACGCTGCGGCCAATGTACAAGTCTGGCCTGCGTACATCATTGAAACACCCAAGATCGGCTCAAAGAATGCAGTCGACTCAATCCTCGAGACCAAATCATTTGGCCTGCCTTCATTCTTTACGACGTGGCCAGCCTCACATGACAAGATACGGATCTGCTCAGGGGCATCCTGTCTGGAAATACCTTCAGCACAGAGCTTCATAATAATGCTCTCCGTAATAATAAAAGGGGGCTCTTCCTGAGTCTGCGACGAAATACACTGAGGGTATTACCATTCCACTGGCAATGTATCGAGACCACCATTGATAGCATCCGCTGAAAGAAACATCTCTGGTATATCGATTCTGCAGACTACACTGTCGTCGAGTGAGCGTTCCATCCATTGTGCCGCGAATGTACTTGCAGCTGTAGACCGCTTTGAAAACAACTACCGAGCGAGACTGACACTCTTTCAGAACGCATTGGATTTCTCTTGTAGGCCTTGCTCACACCTAGGTCAGCATCTATTAGGAAGAAATGGGAGAGGTACTAACCATTCCCGATGACCCAATCTGTCCTGAGCGTCTGTACTGGAGGCCATTTATCTTCGACTCAGGCTCCTGGCTACTGTCTAACGTGAGACAGGTGACTTCGCTGTGCTCCATTCAGATAGCCAGGGCACTGGCATACCCTATAAGTGAAGAGTATATGGAAGTGATAGTGCGAGGTACAGTGTATTGTACATTCGTCAGATGTCCCAGTCCGAAAACGGGGCACTACTATGTCTGAAAGGGGACCCCCAACACCAACACATGCATTCTCCTTGCAATGCATCAACAAAAGCTCCAAACCTACAACGTGAAGGTCTCGCCTCTTTGAGGCTGCCACCGAGGTTCGGCTCATGCTGAGGATATTTTTACCCATCTTCCCCATGTCATAACGAAGTCTGGAGAGCCAAGACAAAAATCCAGGTTCCAGATCTTCCACGCGCTTGCAAGCCCAATACTACGTTCCTATTTTGTGAGAATGCATAGTATCACGACATAGTCCTTGCCAGCTATCACGGGATTCCCTGCCAGATGCTTCCGAAAATACCCTTCCCATCCCCGTGTTTTTATCCACCGGACAGCTCAAGAACTCATACATCGTTCATCATCAAGAATGCCAAGGCCCCATCACCTGTCGCCGTCACCACTCCACGGCCCGTGCGTCTCTAGTCCAGACCCTCACGGTAATTGTGACGGCTTTTTTACTCCGTACATAGTCTTAAAAGCGCGCTGCCCAATGGAATGGCAGATGCCATCCCCCACAATCCCAATTCTCCCCGTGCACGGAACGGCCAGCTTCTCACCACTCGGATTTCATCTTTTTTTACTCTGTCCCCAGAGTGGTCGGCGTCGTGGCTGGCATTAGCTCCGGGTTTCGGGGTAATGCCAGGACCAAAAGTTTGGACAACTTCCTAAACGGGAACAACAGCACATCTAAGTGTCGGCATCATGGCGGGTCCGTAACCTCATTCTCACATGTGCCGGAGGCTTGTGAAATCTCATGTGCTGCGGGGGCAAACCATGCATGGGCGGTTCAGGCCATTGTACTCCAATTTACTTTTGTCGCTCGTCGTCACACCGATGCTACGCTGTATGGTCTGGAATGGCAGCAAAGTCGCGGAGATGGTGAACGTAAATATAGCGACAGGCCAAGACTCATGTTTGAGCGACGATGAATGCATATATAACGTTGTAATTCCAGCATGATCTGCGGTTGCAATCTTCCCCGGATCTGCACTGCTCCACATTTACTACTCTCCTGAAATAAAAGAACAAGCACAAAAGTTTGATTCACTTCTATTCTTCAGAAGCATGAAAGCCATTCTGCCAAAATGAAGTTCACTACTGCTTCCGCCCTGCTCTGCGCCGCCTCCAGCGCATATGCCTACCCTTCCGACCAGTCATTGAGCGCTCGCGACGCCAAGGCTATTCTGGATGTCTTCGCTGCCGTTCAGACAAGCATTGACGGCCTTGACGGCGCCGTCAAGGGCTGGACCTGCAATCCCGGTCCCGTCCTGAAAGCTTCCTACGGACTGGTCGACGCCATCAAGACTGGCACCACTACCGTCAACAACAACGCCAACCTGACGCTATCTGAGGCGCTTTCGCTCTTGACACCCGTCCAGAACCTCAAGACACATGCTCAGACGCTGGTCGATAGCCTCAAGGCTAAGAAGCCCCAGATTCAAGCAGACTTTGAGTGCGTCGTTGTCCGCTCCACGATTGCTGACATCGGCACCGGCAGCCAGGGCCTTGTTGACGCTACCGTCTCCAAGGTCCCTGCTGCGGCGCAGGATATCGCCAAGAAGCAGGCTCAGGGTATTCTCGACGTGTTGGAGGATGCCAAGACCTCTTTCAACGAGGCCAACTACGTCAATGCATAAAGAATATTCTGAAACATGGCTTATGACGGCAATATGACAGGGTACATAGTGCGAGATCTTCTTTTCTGAACATATTTGGTAGGATTACTTAGCTAGATTAGTACATGACGCTTCGTATAAATGAACAGAACAAATATTTCCCTCGAAGAATGTACTCTCTTCTTGATCCGTCGTGCATATCACCACTGTAAGACAACGAATATGAGCGGTGCTGAGATAATCCTGAGCGCGCAGAACATATACTTGCTTCAATTTGCGAGCTTCGCGAAGAAATATGGTTTCCGCGCTGCGTATTTTTGTCAAATTATCGTGGGACACAATCACTATCGGCTTCAGACTGTAAGTCGTCATGCGAAGCCAGATGTCGTACAGGCTAAAGGCGGTCAATTGAGGACACCGGATAAAACTCATCAGTATACTCTATTCACAAGACTTCCTACTCTTCAACTATATACTGCCGAAAAATCCGCGAATAGAAAAGAACCTCGTATGTACTATATCCACCCACCGCACACGAAGGAGCGCCTACGCAGTGAATGCAAACGCGCCGCCACCACCATAAGCCTTAATACCGCGAGCAAAATCGTTATCGATGCCCTTGACGAGCTCCTTGGCAACTGCTTGCAGTTCCTGGGGGACCTTCTCAATGACGGCGGACGAGAAGTTGCCCGTGGCGGTTCGCAAGTTCTTGGTGATGGAGAGGGCGATGGGGGTGACGATGTAGAGCTTGTCAAACTTGGGTTTCACGCTGATCAAGTTGTCAATCGTCTGCGTGGCATCGATAGCCAGGTCAGCGACGTAATCTGCGATGACGAGGGTGTCGTCAAAGCTGAGGGGCTGGGACTCCTTGGCCGTGGAGGCACCGGCCTTGAGGGCATTCTGGAGGTTGGTGGAGGCTCCGAGAATGGGGATGGCGGCGAAGAGGTCGCCGTTGAAGTTGGTCAGGCTGCTGTTGAGGGCAACCAGGTTCTTGGTGATGGTCTGGAGGGAGCCGGTGATGCTGGTGACGTCGGCGAGGGCGGTGGCCGCGAAGACGACGGGGACGAGGGACTTGACCAACATCATTTTTTTGGGGGAGTGGTAATTGTCTCGATTACACGAAACAAGTGTAGATGGATTGTTTGAAGGTAATTGAAGAGCGAACTGGGAATGGACGAATGACTCTTTCAGGGATGGATGCTCAAATAAGATTCATCCTGCAGCAGAAGTTCTGCCGCGACGGGTTCATATATAACAACATCCCAAGCCGATTCAAGGGCCCGGACCAATTCTTCATCGCACCATACTAGAAGAAAATTACCGTTCCGTCAGACTTCTCATCAATTGAAACTCCCTATTGGCACAAAGATCGCAGCAATACAGCGCCTCCTACTAGTCAATGGCTCACATCAGGTGTGATCTACACATGGTCTCAACCACCCATGTGCCTCGGCGATGACCTGTGTGTTCCTGCTGCTTCCAAAGACGAGCTATGACAGACCCATGTCGTGATCAAAAGGTCCACGGATAACCTCAGCGTTGGAGTAGTCCAAATAAACAGACAAGACGAACCCCGTGGAGGAATAGACTGAAACTGCGCTGTCTATCTCGCTCTTCAGCAGGTTCAAATGCAAGGAATGTGACGATGCATGTGAAGTGCAACTCTGGCGTTGAGAAAGCACACCCGGCTCATCTCAGACCAAGACATCATTATTACTAAACGGCATCCACAAACTAGGCTGACCCCGGATTTTCAGGGCCAAGCTCCATGTTCTCAGGGTAGGGTAAGATGGCGATGTGACAGAATGGCAACTAAAACCCCGGACGTCTAGTTCCGCGCAGCCACTTGCTTGCCACCGGCAGCATTTAGCGCGACCCGTGCGTTGCATGCCCACGAGCATCGTCGTTCCCAATTCAGACGAACACATGCTCCAGCACATGTGTTTTCTGTCTTGCAAAACATTCCCCGAACCCATGTCACAGCAACTCTGGCGCCATTGCCACGACGTCGCCGTTCATGCTGAGCCCAAAAGAGGCGAGACTCGGCCCGGATTCCCAATGGCAGGCAAACGTGGGGGGATTGGACAATGGTAGAATTGAACGGGCACTTTGCATCGCATGTGCGTGTGCTGCGAGAAACATCTATAATAACCAGGGCCGTGGCTATTACCCAACGATGATTTCGCAAAAAAGGTGATACTCTTGGCTATAATCTCTGCAATTCGAGCACTTCCCCAACACATCCATTCTTCTCAATCTAACCCCATCCAAACCACCAAAATGAAGTTCACCGCGCCCATCACCTTCCTTTGCGCCATCACCGGCGCTCAGGCTCTTGTCGCCCCTCGCGACCTCCAGAGCGTCGTGGGCGTCTTCACCTCTGTCCAAGCCGGCATTGATGGCCTCGACAGCGCCTTCAAGGGCTGGAAGTCGGACCTGGCCCCTCTCCTCGATGCCTCCAACAAGCTCATCGCCTCCATCACCAGCGGCACCAGCACCGTCTCCGCCAGCCAGCCTCTTACCTTGATCGAGGCCATCAAGATCGTCAAGCCCGTCAAGGAGCTCTAGAAGCACGCCCGAACCCTCGTCGACACCATCAAGTGCAAGAAGCCCCAGATCAAGCAGGGCGGTCTGTGCCAGGTCGTCGTCCAGCAGGTCGATACCATCAACACCGACAGCCAGGCTCTCACCAAAGCCACTGTCAGCAAGGTCCCTCAAGTCGCGCAGGATGTTGCCACCAAGGTTGCTCAGGGTATTCTTGACGTCCTTGCCGATGCCAAGAATGAGTTCTCACCCCAGAACTGCGCATAGACGCAGAGGGAGCCTCTTCGTGGATGATAGTTTGGGTTGCAAGCTGAGTGGTGGTTGCTTCGACGTTGGCTTGCAAAAATAGTATATAGCAATACATCGTACATGATCTTGAAGTGTTTGCTTCTTTGAGAAAGTGCTGCTCAGTAGCGACGCATAAGACCCTGATATGCCTAGATCTTCATCGACTCGAGTAATTTGTATTATACTATGGTTGCAGCAAGTTTCTTAGTGGCTGAGAACAAATCCCCATAGCGCGGCGCAAGAGCCAACGTATCGTGACAATCTGGCCAACCTATAATACAGTAAGTTAACACCGCAAATCCCATCCTTCATGTTCAAAATGAAACCCATTTCAATTAGGCCATACCTACTTCTGGCCGACAAAAAGGTGTAAAAGCAAAGAGATACAAATGAATAGAGAAGCAAGGAATATAAAGACCACCTTCGCCTCGTCCTACCCAACTAAACGCCTTGCCCAATGGAAGAGGATCATGCCATAAACCCTTTGCTCTCACGCTTCCTTCCCGACCTGTGGAAACCAATGCCAGCCGACAAGGTATTACACGCTTACACCTACACGGCATTATACAAAATCAATGTACACTTTCAGCAAGTTCATAGAACGGCTTAGCGCGTCTCGGAATAGTCATTCAGGGCAACACAGACAGCGCCTCTGTGGTGGCCATTATACTGGCGAATGATCTGCTGGCTGTGAACCTCCCATAGCCGCGCGTAGTGGTCAGAACACGCAGTCACGAGATACGCCGAGTCCGCACTGAAGGCGCAATCCCATACCCAGCGCTGATGACCCGTCAAAGTGGCCTCGAGAGGAAATGGCTTAGGATCTTTCTCGCTTTCGTCCCGAGGCTTGGTGTTATTGACCTCCCAGATCTTGGCAGTGTGATCCGCACTGCATGTTGCAAGTTTCTTCACGTCCGGGGATAGCAGGATGCGTGTGATGTATTCTTTGTGCGCGCTGAAATGTGTTACTGGCATGATTTGCGTTTGATCGTATGCTTGCTGCAATTTCCACACGAAGACGTTACCCTGTCAAATTGTCAGTGCCGGAAGCGCAAAAGACTTTCTTCCTCAGCACAAAGTACGAACCGACGTATTTGCTGCGCAGAGCAGCGTTCCGTCACTGGCGACAGTGACGCTCGAAACAGGAACATCCTCCTCGGGAAGCAGCTCATGTGCGCACGTATTTTCTGCCAGGTCCCATATCCTCACACTCCCCGCGCGATCACAGCTGATTATTTCGCCTTGATTTGGATGAATCACGACATCATTCGCCGGCGACCCGTGGTTGTAGCTCCGTTGAATGGAGCCAGTTCTTGTTTCCCAGATTTTAACAGTACCATCCTCAGAGCTGGTCACCATCCATTTTCCCTCGCAATGAAACGCCACACCCGTGATGTTGCCCGTATGCCCCTCGAATGTTAATAGTGGATTAGGATTCGTTGACTTGATATCGTAGAGCTTAACAGTGTGGTGGCCCGCTGCCGCCAGGAATCGCTTATCGGGGGGGATGCATAGCCGATTAACCTGGGAGTCGGGGTGCTGAATCGTACGCGAGCAGATTCCGGAGAGCGCCTCCCAGAACCGGATGGTATGGTCATATCCCGCTGTTCGGAACTGGGATCAGTGACTGAGATACGAGGGGAGATGATGGGAGACGGCGTCGACATTCGAGTTGCGAGGATCGGGTGCCATTGCATACGTACCAGTGCAAAGAATGACAGACATGGCGGCGGATTGATAAGCACCCTGCACGTAAATTCAGTACACCTCCGCCTGTGAGAGGAAGAGGAAACGCAAGAGCCGCAGTTGAGGAAGCGAAGTCGTGGTCCAACGTCGGCTTGCAAGGCGTGAAACTGAAGTCGCGAGTTGACGGCAGCTGGCGGGAAGCCGCCCGAGGCCAGTTGACGTCTCCACCACTCCACTTGGAAGCTGCTGAGCTGCAAGCTATCATACCTACCTACCTAGGTAGGCACCAGCCAGACCAAACCAGCCCGGAGTCCTGTACCACGCCACGCTAGCGCCAGACATTGCGCTGCGCTGGAGGTGACTACGAGCTACCAGTAGACTGCATGTGCTCGTGCTGTGCTCGTGCTGCCTGGTGTCGATGTCGCGTGTTTGGCCTGGTGGCACCAACCAGCGTGTTGTCTGACGCCCTATCAAGCACACCAGCTATCAGGCACCAGCACTATTTACGTTCTATTCCAAAGAGGAGCGCCAACCAACAGCTTGACATGTCTTGCACCCATTCCACAAGCACGAAATACTGTCTACGTCCATCATGGGAATTCAATGGCTAGCTTGACTACAATAGAGCATTTCACGTTGAGACTGTTTGTAGCAGAAAAAAAATTAAACTATCATTCCATGTTTTGTCCCTAATGACAGAAAAGAAAAGGTATCAACCATCAATGTCCGAACACAATCAACTTGGTAAAGCAAGTCTCGCAAAAACGCCCGGGATAGCTCATTCTGACCCTCCTTTCCATCGCGTTCGCTCTTCCAGTGGGAAACTACGTATGATAGAGAGAAAAACTTATAAAGCAAAACAACAGTAATCCAGACATATAAGTTCAGGTGCCAAGCAACGTGTAGAAGCTGGAGTAGTTCGCAAAACAGAGTAGAGTCGGTCTGTGACATGAGCATAAAGCCGCTGTATATCACAATGTTGGTGCAGTGGCTATCAGTGCAGACATGACAGCGACGCCACCTATGGCTGCATAGCCAAGTATTTCGGCTGCACGCCACAGGCGCTTGACTGGCCGTTCCACAGACCCAGCTGAGCACAAGGGGGCTGAGGCTTCCGCAGGAAGTACCGCTTGCGATGGCTCGGGCTGTGTCTGAGATGAGCTAGGTTCCATTTCGCTAGCCAGCAACGTTGAGATAGCATCAGACTTTCTTTTCTTAGACAATATCTTCGCATCGCAAAGAATAGATTGTGCTGATGAATTGGCATTGTCACCCAACCCTGCCGCTTCAGCCTGCGAATCACCGGCCTTAGTGGTTGCTTGTCCTGTGGCTCTTTTGCTCATCTCGAAGGTGAAAGCCGAGGTGTCATCAAACAGGTCGTCCAAACCGTCTCCCTCTGAAATAATGGCATCCTCTAGCGGAGTCTGCAAAAATTTCTCCCCGGACGCGAGTAACTCTGCAGTTGTCGTACAGGTCTGCGACTCCGAGGGTCTGAAAAGACTAATGCGAGTCGAATTTTGACTGTCGAGTGATAAGGACTGGTGATCTCCGGCGATATTGTTGGAGCTGGCATGAGCTTGGCCCTCTGATTTGTTTTGTGTATAATAGATCTGGCGGTTATGTTCCCGAGCCGCAAAGAACTCAGCTTTCCTGGACGTGGCCGCCGCATCGCCACTGGAGGCATCCACAAGTTCAGAAAGCGGGCCGGAGATGACAGGCAGTGATACAGTCTCCTCTTCGGCTGGCTGAGGAAGCGCAGAGGGGTTTTCCTCGTTGTTAATGTCTCCTAAATTAGAGTTGCGACCGTCTTCGAGAATTGGGGCCGAGCTATTGTTGTCCTCTGCTAAAATAGCGTCGTTCTCGTACACGTCTTCTATATTATCCAAGTCAGCCCAGAGTAGCCTATGATGTAGTTGCTGAAAGTAGGTTAACTCACGGTGGTTGAAGTTTGGATCCACCATGCCTGAGAGATCACATCTCTTTTGATCATCGACGATTTCCTCGTTCAAGGACGACAACTCCGCTTCTTCGCTTTCGAGAACCGGAGAGGAGTTGAATTTCTGCGAGTCAAGCATTGACTCGCTCTCGCCATCATGATGTCTCAGTTCTTCGGATTGCCAAGCTGACGAGGAATCATCCTCCAAACCAGGCTGCTCATCAGGAGTGGGCTCTCCATTGGCATGCAGAACTGCCGGTCGATTGGAGACGTCTAACGCAGGAGTGTCATCCCCAGTCAGGTCGATAGCGCTGACAGTGATAGTTTGGTCTAATTGCGAAGGAGCTACGCCAGTCCTCTTCATGATCGCCAGACTCGAGTGAATGGCTTCGTCACAGCTACTGACATTGTCCTCCTCGTCGCTTGAATCGAGAACTTTGAACACCAACGGCCATTCTTCTGGGCTGGGAGTCGTTAGGAATTCCGCTTCGTTATATACCGGTGGTGGGAATATATACCTTAATGAGCCGTGCTTGAGAGAAATCTTCATCTCGCATGCTGGAAACGTATCATGTCCCTTTTGAATGGGGACACCAAATCGTAGGATGTCGCTCGAGGTCAACCGGCGTGGCTGACCATGGTGTAGGCGGTTATTGTTCACATAAGTGCCATGTAGTGAGCCGATATCGACGATGGAAATGCTCTGTGACGGTGATTAGCTGGCTGCAATCGGATAGAACAGGCTTCAGAAGTCTCACATTGTCCTTGGGCGAGAGAACAAGTCTCGCATGATTCCGAGACATTACAGGAGAATCGAACCATGCATTGTTAGATTTCGCAGCTAGTCTTGCATCTCGTTTTGTACTTCGCCCAATATCGACCTTAGAATTATTCTTCGTTAAAAGAATTTGACGCTCGAAGAAGACATCGTCTGGGTCAGAATTGACGGTCTCGAGGATAACTTTCACTGTGGAAATACGGAGTTTAGTATAAGCATTATTAGAAGCGGCTAGATTAGTCGTGAACAAACCCTCGTCAGAGTAACGCGGTTCCATCGCCATACTCTGAACTTCCAGTCTCACACGGTTTTATAAAAGGACCTTGGGTTTCGAGAAGAAGAGCAAGACTGAGGAAAGGCCTCGAGCAGTCAAAACTTTTGAAAATGGCAGGTCTGAATAGTTTCACGACTGCAAATCCCCGAGCATCACAGCGCGAGGTGGTTCGAAAGCTGCTCGTCCAACACGGTGGGTCGTTTGTCGTGGATCAAGACGACACTAACGGGAGTCGGGAGCCAGGGCCGAGCCAAGAAAGTAATCAAAAGAAGGCACGGAAAATGGAGGCAACGGGATACCCAACGCTTCAGTCGTTTCCAAGAAGGAAAATATGAAGAAGAAAAGAGGAAGATGATGAATGGAGAAGAGGGGCAGCGCACGGAGAAGTGCAGTTGGGATATCAAGGTTCTGGCCAGGCAAGTGGGGCAGGTGCCGGCAGTCGAAGGCGTTCGCTGGCTGGCTGGCCGTAGGTACAAGCGTGAGTCAAGGTGTGCTAAGTTTTCTGCTCCATGCTTCTTTCAAAGCCGTGGCTTCTTACAGTACTTTCCAGTCTCTTTTACTCGATATCAGGCAGAAGGGCTGTTTGAGGTTGTCACTGATAAGGCTGCCAGGTGCGAACAGTGGCGGCGATATCTAAGCTACATCGGATGGCGGGGTCGAACGAGAAGGGACAGTTCCAGTTAGATTCGGAAACACGGAGTACAAATGAATCGGAGTCGCAAGAGCACGATCCAGTTGTATTTCAATGCAAGGTCATTTTCCAGACAAGACCGCCCTCCCACTTCATCATGCGTCGCATATTAACGGGCAAGACTGCGTGCATGAACCAGCATCCCGTCTGGACAGTGTTACAAAGGGACACTACGCTCGCAGATGTGCGAGCCTAGGCGGCAGAGTATTCAACTTGCAGAAAAAGTGGTGGACTGTCGTTTCCTCGAAAACCTGCCTCAATACGGGCTTACTTACCGTGTTTCAGTAACAATACCACTCTGCAAGCCGGACAGTGCTGAAGAGGCTCTGATGCAGTTCGCGACCGCCCTAAAACGAGTGAAGAGGAGCCCCCGAGTTCTTTCGATGTCCTAAGAAAGGGCGAAAATGGCGTACATGAGATCTGGTCGCCTTGAAGCCCCCACGGCCTGTGGGCTGTTAAGTGCCTGTGTTGCTTGAGTCATCGTCAAGGCAGCAGCCGCGGGGCTGCACTTCGCAGCTTGACAGAAAGAATGGTGCAGTAGGGCTCTTCGCGGCAGTCACGATATGCTTCGAGTGAATCAAAGACGCAAGGCTCGAACGGTATAACTCACAAATGAAGACGCTGAGCACTGGTAACCATAGCTCTGTTTGTCCGAGGACTAGCAAGGGGAATCACGACACCGTCAGTGAGTCGCTCGCACTGCGATGGGATTTGAGCCAAAACAATATTCTGATAATGGCTAGTCCCGCCTTTCCCATGCTGCAGCCCCGTCTTCGACGACGGCTTCTCCACAAATGTTGGTGTCTGGTGATCATCGATAGTTGAGGACAGCCAGAGCCGCTCCAAGGGTATCCCACCATCCCGCTTTATCACTTGCTGCAAGTGAAACCCCTGCGGCACGCACGCCCATGTAAGTTTTACTTTAGCTCTGCCCTCATTCATGGTTACTTGCAGCCTCCTTGACGTGAGAAAGGGCTTCACATCTGAGATAGTGGACTTGGAGTTCGACGATAATGCGCTCGCACGAGATAGGCGTGAGTTGTCGTGAGTGACGATACTGACTTTGAGAGTGATCGCATGTGGTTCACCAACTCGTGTCGACCGCGTAAAGTGGTCTTTGACTATGACGTCGAGGTCACCCATCAGAGCCCACCATCCCCCACAAGTCGCGGGCGACCTGTCTGCTCTAGCCAAGGCCCATGACACGATGTGGGCCATGGTGTTGCTTCATGGTTTGGGCTGGCATTGATGTCTCTTCTCGACACAAGGCCTGAGTCGAGCTGGACTTGGGATCTGATACAGCCCAGTTTGTATGCGCATCTGACCAACTTGGGCTTGCTAAATGGCTTCGTCCGAAGAGTAAGGTAGGGGAAAGGGTTGATCTTGAGCCGCTTCACGGATCAGACCATAAGGAAGGGATAAGCCAACCACAAGTAGCCAGTAAGCGATCATGACCATGGCATGCCCGCACCACACCCTGAATCACCGTCCTAAACCCACAGGCAGTCCACGAGCCCGTTCGACTTACTTGGTTCAACCCTCTTTTCTCGATACAGCCCGTTTCGCTTCAGCTGCCTGCTTATTCTCAGCTTCGCATTACTTGAGTAGGGCGCCAAAGCTGGTCCTGTCGTCCTCGGGTCACGCCCCAATCCCATCCTCCCCACACACAACGACGCCACCCGCATATGCTTGCGATTTATTATCTTGACCCTCATCCCGTTGACCGCCTTTCCTCTTTCCACCCTTTCTCTCGACGCCTAACTCGACCTCGCATTGTATCAGCCTTCCAAACAGCCAGTTACAAGTCGCGAACGAAATTTACGCTTGGCCACTTCAAGACTGCACTGCCTAATCTATCCCGCGTTGCATTATTTTTCCCCTAATGGACCTTGTGCTTCCAACAATCTTCTCAAGTACAAACAAGACCGCTATTTCTCATTACATACGGAGCGCACCGAGACCACCGATTTGACACTCACTGTCTGCATAATCTATACCGAAATACCTTGCCTCTCGGCCGTAACAGCCCGTTTCGAAGGGTTCTTTCACCGCGCTTGAGAATTTTTACTCGTATTCATTCTCTGTCGTTGATACCCGCTGCCCCAAATACCAGTTGCTGGATCTTTGCCATCTTGCAGTCAGATTCAGCAAGATGATGAACCACGCCCGAGTCAAGGCCCTGAAGGGCAATGGCAAAACCACGTCGAAGAAAGCTATCAAGTCCGGGCGTGCTTCCGGCAATGTCACGCCCCGAAGCTCTCCTTTGCCGTCCCTTCTGACGTCACCCACACACTCAGCAGCACACAGCCGAGTTACCTCTGATGTAAGCGACAGCGAAGATGACGGCGATTTCGAGTTCGACGACATGATGTCGAGCGTACACTCGGGAGGTTCAGGTGCAGTAACGCCTGACGAATCAGCGAAAGAGTTTGACGCCCAGGCTCTCATCGACAATTTGCAAGACAAGAAGCATAATAACAGCGATGTTCGTGAACAATTCCTGGAGATGTATCTCAGAGTTCTACGCAACAAGTACAACGCAGAAACCCATTTCTGGCTAGACCCCGCTGCGTCGGCGCTGGTCGAGGTGTTCCTTAAAGACGCGGATAGAGGAGCGACAGCTCGTGAAAGACTACTTAGTCTACAGGCGTATTGCTTGACTGTTGGCACGTCTGAAGATTTGAAGATTTTTGAAGGCAGTGAACGAGCGCTCAAACAAATCCTGGTGGACGACGATGACGATGATTGCAAGGTATATGCCATTTACGCGCTATGTATGACGGTCCTTTACGCAGGAGGCTTGGAAGAGGCTGCTTTGGAAGTGATGCAATATCTCGTTGATATTGCGCAAAGCGACGGAGAGAGCGTCGAGTCTCATGACAACGCGTCGGTTGTGTCTGCGGCCATTGTCGGCTGGTCATTCGTTGCCAGCCATGTGGATGACTTTTCCGACTTCGCGGACACTGCCATGGACGCCTTTGTCGACCAGCTCGACAGCTCCGATACCAAGATCCAAGCTAATGCAGGACAAGCCATTGCTCTCATTTTCGAGTCATCACGGAACCACGAACAAGAGACGGGTGAACCATTTCAGCTTCCTTACGATCCTCAACGACTGATAGGTCGCATCAGTGAGCTCGCCAAACTCAGCAGCAAGTCAGTCGCACGTAAACAGCGCCGCGACCTGCGCGAAAGTTTGGTGAGGGTCGTCACTTCCCTAGAACGGGGTGTTGGGCCATACTACTCGACCGCGCTTTATGTGCCGGACAAGGACACATACGTCCCGCCCTCTCAGCGAACCGACGACGGACAGGCGGAGTACGGTTACCGGTGTCGACTGCGGCTCGGCAATCATAGCACCAGAATCGACACATGGTCGCTCTTTTCTCGCGTCAACTTGATGAAGATTCTGTTCCGCGGTGGACTACAACATCATGTTTTCGTGAACCCCATGGTGATGGAGTGTCTCGAAGACGCACACTGGGGTGAAGAGCAGCAGGCAGCCGCCGATTATGGAGGTGCGGGCAAGCTTTCCAAGGGACGTAAGCGATAGACTGCTGCGTCATTTGTGTGTGTTGAAAAGTTGATTGGGCCGAATTGGTGGGTTTCTCGAGGTTATTAGGCGTTTTGGCGGATAATTTTTTTCGGATTGCGGCATAGTAGTGTTGTGCTTTGGGTACAGTACACGATAGAGTAGATTTACATTATGGTACCCTTTCTAAATCATATTTTTATGTTCATTCAACTGATGTAGCATTCGTATTTCATCTAAAATGTCGTCAAAAAATTGGTTCCTCCCTCATTTCCCTTTCAAACCTCAATAACCACCCTTCCAATGCCTCGACTCACGCAAGCCAGCATGGCAGACTCCTTCTCTTCTGGCAAAAGTGCTGTCCCTCTATGATCTACTCGGCCGCTCTTCAGCGCTATCTTGCACGTTCCGCAATTCCCCACCTCGCAACTCGACGCGATATCCGGATATTCGCGCCTCAGCACATCCAGCAAGCTCTCATCTTCGCCTACCTTGAGGACCTGCCCATTCTTATTCACGACCTCGGCCTCAAAGGGATCTCCCGAGATATCTGCCGCGAAGGCCTCGTAGTGTACTTCGCTGGGCGGAATTCCGCAGTCTTGCACGGCGCTTTTCACGGCTTCCATCATGCGATTAGGTCCACAGGCGTAGATGTGGCTGTTCCAGGGCATCGTCTTGATAATCTTTTGGATGTCCATTCTCTGACCTTTAGATTTGTCGTAGATGACGACGTTGTCTTTGAAGGCGGCTAGTCGGTCAGAGAAGGGAATGTCTGCTGATCGAACGGCATAGTGCAGCTTGCAGCTCCATTTGATGGAGGTCATGCCACGTATCAGGGCTAGAAATGCGGTGATGCCGATGCCGCCGGCGACAAAGATGTGGTTGCTCGCTGCGCTGTCTGCCTTGACGTCCGTTGTTATGTGGCCGACTTGGATGATGTCGTTTACCTTGGATGTTTGATGAAGGTACTGGGAACCGCCGCGGCTGTTCTCGTCGAGGGCGATGCCGAGCTCGAATTTGTCCTTCATATTGAATACTTCGTCTCCGCTTGACACAACAGAATAAGTTCGTATGAGGCCGTTGGGCAACTTGAGTCGCGCGTGTGCACCGAGCAGCGGGTTCTCGACATCTGGATCCGGGTTTACACACTGTAACGTGAGCGATACGACTCTTGGTGTCTCCATGTTGCGCTCAATTATCTTGTAGTCCACCCATTTGTCCTCTGCAGGCTTGGGAGCCTTCTTTTTCAATGCTTTGGCGACTCGATTCCTAAATTGGCCGCGGCTCTCCTCACCGAGGGCTTCCACCTCGGAGAGTTGCTTGTTCATTTCAAAATTATCCTTGTCTCGATGCAGGTATTCTTGAATGCGCTCGATAGTCCACTCTGGATGTTTCCGCTCTAAAAGGCGGATCTCATCGCCTGCATTTACGGTGCCTTCCCGAATGACCCTGTAATACCACCCAGTGCGGCTTGTTTGGTATGTTACGGGAGCGAAGTTCTTGAGGGAGAATCGATGGTTGAGCTTGAAACATGGCTGTCGGGGAAGCGAGACCTGCAGCTGCACCTCTGAGCCTACAGATTATGTCGCCGATGCAGACGTTGCGTTCGTTCATGTGAGATGTGACGAAGTTTTCGCCGAATCCGCCCGGGACGAATTTGTCGTGGTGATCGGGGTACGACGTCACCCAGTTCGGATAATGTGATGAACAGTCTTAACATAAAAATGAAGTGTCAGCGTCGTATTCTTAACAACTTTCTTTGCATTCCACGATACTTGTTCTTTGCCAAGCGCGAATGTCACTCACATCCGAGAATAGCTTTGTCTGGGCCGCCGTGAAAGGTCAAGTCGTGCCAGTCCCCTTCCAGCCCTAACTTGTCAATTCTCATGGGTTGATGAACAATCTTCTTGTCTATCCCTGTGTCAATGTCCAAGCCGGGCATCTTCTTTTTGCCAGAAAGCCGGACTTCGAGGAGTTTGTCTACCTCGAACGGCGCGGTGAAATTGGCGGCCCATGTTTCGACGGCCATTGTGAGAGGAGAAGGGAGACGTAAGAGAGACGAGGGGCTCAAGGGTGGAATGAATAATGTAGGAGATTAAGTTTGGAATAAAAAAAAAGCGGGTGAAGTGAAGAATAGAAAAGAAGTAAGCATGGAATTCCGAATGGGAAAGGTGTAAGTAATACGGTGTTGGGTGGAAGAATTTGTTGTAAGCCCTCAATGTACAATTGAGTTGGCGCTCATTGGATGGACGCGATTGACAAGATTGGACCCTAAAGGCGCTTGGATGGCGGGGAGAGTGCTGGATTTGCCATTGCCCGCGGCGTCTGGTGTGTGTCAGTCACAGTTAACTGGTCTGGTGGCCAGGGCCGACATGGAACGGGCAGAGACAGGGCCGCTGGATCCAGTCACCCCCAGCGCCGCCTGCTGGATCTGGCAGCTTTCAATTGAAGCGCGCCAGCCCCGGCCCAATTGACGTCACTCAGCCTATTGGACATGCCCTAGGAACCACCCGGTGCTGCCGTCAAAATGAAGCTTCGTCTCCCGTCAATTCTTGACCAGATGAAGCCGCCATTGCTCAATACCATCTTCTTCAAATCGACTTGACGTCGCGGAAGCGTCCATCAACCTCCCATCACTCCCCGACGCCGCGTGATGGACTGGCCATATGACTTTCTGGTCTACATTTGGAACTTTCGCTACCTGCCCATCCGATATCGTTGGCCCCTGATCAAGTTTCGCCGCCGACTCATCCCAACCAGCACGGGGCTTGGTCTGCGTCATGCTCTTCGCCATGCTCGCTCATTGAGATATCCCCCACAACCTCACCCATATCTATTCGTCTTGCGTCTGCTATGGCCGTTTCCCTCCTGGTATTTTCCGGCCGCGCTGCCGCCACCGCCTCGGCAGATCATGGCAGACCCCAGCTCGGTAACCTGCCAAGGTCGAGATTGGATGTACCTTCGGTCGATCCCTTTATGGGAAACCCGTGACACGCCACAGAGGTGCTTCTACCGTCTTTATCAAGCTTTCTGTGCCGCGGATGGCCATATGATCTCTTATGAAACCGAGTATTTCTGGCGCAAGACCTCACCTCGTTGGGCGACCAGCAATATACCTGATCCTCATTGTGAAGATGTGGAACAATACGCTGTGATGGCATCTCTAGCCGAAATTCTGACGGAATCATTCATGTGGCGCTTGGAACTGGGACTGCGAAGGGACGATACGCCGTTCATGAGTCGAGAAACTGAGCCACTGCCATTTGAGCCCGAGGTGTGCCCAGCATGGACGGCCAAGATTCCAGCCTTGGAGCAAAGGCTGCTGATTCATTCGGAGGAAAGTGCTCATTTTGACAGTCCCTTCCATAAGAGGAATATTTACATGGCTACTGGGCATTTTTACACTGTTTGAGCCTGCACAATCGACGAGAAACGGTGATTGAGGGAGACATACAAACGATGGTCCATAATCAGTCCTATTCCGAATCCATGACTATCCACTTCTCAGCATCGTTATCCCATACCATCTCTGCGAGGCCAACCTCACCATATTCCTTCTGGTAGTACTCTGCAATCTCTCTCAACGCATCGTTAGTTGGCTGCAAGTCGAAACCGTTGAGGTTCAAGTCCCGGATGTATTGGAAACTGATTGGAAGTCCATCGCCGTCTTTTCTCATGAGATGGATTAGCGCCGTGGCATCGGGAAGATCGACATTTTTATGCCCTCGCCGACTGCGAGAATGAGAGACGCGGCGAACCTTGCTCTCCAATGCCCAGTCTAAGCGTCCGGCATACACCACCAGGTTTTTTCCACTGTATACGACGATATCTTGTTGTACAGATTCGATGAACAAGGTGGCGCGGCGCTCGCGAGAGACGAAGATCTTGACTTGTTGGTTGAGCCAGTCCTTGTAGAATCCGCCTTCGTGAGCGACTTGTTGGATGACAAGCTCAAATTCGGCCGAGTAGTCCTCAACAGCCGTAACGTGCGGATCGAGGAGGCAATCGATGTCGTACGAAGCTTCTCGGTTGTGACAGAGGCGCACTGCCAAACATCCACCAACCGTGACGAGTCTCAGCGGGGCGACACTCATGAGCAGATCGTTGGTAGCGATTTTAGAATCTAACATGGTCAGGGCTGTTGGAAGTTTTCTCCTGTTAGCAAGGCATCTCCAAGGAAATCAAAGACTTCCAACGGAAGTGGAAAGCAGCTTACCTTGCTCCATCCCCTCATAGGTCAACGGCTGCCTGTCCGACGACATGGTGAGGGGCGCCTGGGAGCATCCCGAGATGCGCGCATGTGATATTGACTTTGATGCTTCAGTTTAGGATGGCCCATGTAGTGAGTTCAAATCCATGTTTCTTCAAATTCGCTTGAATATGATTCCGTGGTGCTCCGACTGTTCGATGCGTTTGAGGAGAGTTGAGATATGTCCGGCTTGGCCCGTGCTGGCTGGCCAAGTTATGTTCGTATCCAGCGGAGTCGACGTTCTACTTTCGAGCGATGTCCCGCGGACAGCCGTATTGATCATAATACGTAAGCAAGGCGGGTCTTCAAAGAAAAAATATTTGCTGCTTGACGGGCGAGGGATGCATGGTCAACAGGACAAACATTCACAAGCTTGCTGTTTGCCCCATGGTCGCCTTTTCGTTTTGCAGTCAAATTTGACAATGGCGCGGGGCGGCTCATTCGATTGGTGGCTGGAGCGAATGTTGTGCAGGTCTCTGTGCCACGAATGCTACCCTACGGTATGTCGCGATTTTGTCATTTATTGTTCATTGGAGATGAATACTGCGAATTGTCACATTCCTGTCAACCATCACAAAATCACCCTGGCGGGCTGGCGCACTGAATGTTGAGGCATGACCCGCGCTTTGGAAGCAGTGTCAGTGGGAGCAAACTGCTTCGTAATCGAAATTTGCTGACTAGGTCATTGACTTTTCACCCCCTTCTTCGTGTATCCAACTTGAGGCTTTGGTTATTTCAACATGCCTATCGGTGTATTAGCTCATCTACTCCATATCCCTCCCCTCCTGCCGCAAAACGCTCGTGGTTTGTCGATCACGAACTGTCGGATGCGAGCCAGAACATCAAACCGAGTTTCGAATTTGCACCTTTGCGCACTATTTACGAACTTTGTATGATACGACAAGGCGACCCTGTTGAAATACGAGGTTGTTCACCCCCATGGGAGCCAACGTGTATCTGCGCCCCATGACGGTTCTGCACAAGGCTCGTATACTCCCCGTTATCTCGGGTACCGGTCTACGGTAGTTCCATGCGCCAAGTTGGTCACTGCTGTATCGTAATTCGTACTGAGTAAATGGTCTTTGTGAATGACATGAGAGACCACGACTGGTTACTCAGTTCTTGTATACCCTTTCATTTACACCATACAAAAGCTCCATTTCACTATACCTCTGCCTTAATGCCATCAATAATGACTCAATTTCGCTATTGATATTAGATATTATTTCAAGATTCTAGTAGGTAATATACCTCTAATTCTGCAATCATGGTGTTTGCCGGTATAGTAACACAAATGGGAAAACCCCCATAATCAGGCACCTTGTTTGGCATGATGGCGAATTCTCCACTTCGTGTCTCATCTCCGTTCAGGGTTCTCAAGGTGCGAAGCTCGCCTGGAGAGCACCCCTGTGCCGTTTTCTCCTCGAAGCGAAGAATGCCTGTAAACCCGGTTCCTGGCACCAAACTCCGAGCCCTGACGTTGAAACCGGTACCAACAAGTAGGAAGGTTCCCTCACCACGATGAATCACCATGCCCTGTCCGGGGCCCGGCTTCCCAAACACAAATGCCCTCTCGATCGTGAGTTCGTAATTACCAAAGCGGTGTATGATAGGCCTGCCTGCGTCGGTTGAATTGTCCGGAAGCTCGTCGAAGAAAAAGCCTACACTAGATCCAGGCTTGGTCTGAGCATCTAACAAAATACTGGAAATTGAATTGAGTAACCCATATGACTCTGCGTAGAAGTTTTCTGACAAGGGTAAGGTGTCGATTGCGAACGGCGAGGCCCCTAGCGTTGCAAAAGTTGCATACGCAGACCAAATGCGTCGAGCGCCGTATGCGTCGCGTCGCTGTTCGGGGATGAAGAGGGGCTGACCGCGATGGCGATACTTGGCGCAAGTTTGGTCATAATTATTGAGGTAAATATCTGGAGCGATGAAGTCTAGATTTCTCGCAAATGTTTGCCAAATGTCAAGCACATTACTCGTTGCGCCTCCAGATGGATAGTCTCCAGGATCGCCACCACCACCTGCGACAACAGGAAAGGCTTTTGACTCGTCACCTAAAGAATAATTCATCCACACGTTGGTGAATAAGGGGAGTGGGTAAGCCTTTTTTCCAGCTTCTGCGACGTTGTCCACGAATTTGGCGAAGTGGTAGGCCATGAAGAGTTCATCTGTCTTTGTGCCTTTGCCGAATACCGTCTCCCAGTTCCCTTCGGCTGTTTGGGAACGTTCATTGAAGCCACAGGAAGAAAGGGTATGATGCAAGTCAGAATGAAGACTATTGTATCCATCCTTAAACAGCGAGATAAGGTCTTCTGGCACTGCTTTCGCAAACGCTGCGTCTGCCGCAGGAGACCCATCTCTCGAGTCGCCCAACAAACCAGGCTCATTCTCAACCTGGACCATGATGACTGTTGAATACAACTCATCAACCTCCTTGATGTGCGTCATCAACCTAGCAAAAGCTTTCGCGTCAGCGGCTAGCGTGTTCCCGCCAAAAAGTGACAAGGTATCGGCAATCTTGATGGATCCGCCGTTTTTGCGAAGTTTTGCGCGAGGGAATCGTTGTTGATCTTTTTTGACCCAACCGGGGACGTATGTAGACATGGCTATGGGCGATGGAAGCCAGTAGAATTTAGTAAATGCGTCGAAAAGGTGGTTTGCCCCATGATCACGTACCATTCTTGAATGAACCGAACCACAAGAGGACAAGATGCAAGCCGTGGGCACGAGCGTCGAGGATGATCTGATCCAAATGGTCGAACTCGAATTGCCCTTCCACTGGTTCAATCATCTCCCACGTCACGGCTCCAAGAATAGTGTTGAAATTGGCATCTTTGAGAGCTGGCCATATTGCTCGCATATGATCTGGCGATGAAAATGAAGAATTCTGAACTTCGCCAGCCAACATGAGAAAAGGCTTGCCATTTACGACAAGTTGCCGGGACGCAGCGGTTTGCTTTAGGTAGGGGATTGTAATAGTCAACATATTGTACGTAGTGTTGAAAGAAACAAGACAGGGTGGTGTTCACAAGTCCCGGACACTGCTAAACACACGCAATCTACAATAGGCACCGTTTGTATATAAGTGTACTCGATGAATGACAGCACGTAGCGAGTTGCGCGCCGACTAGCATCTTATGCTTCGTTCGGCATTGAAGCCTCACGATTGGCCCTTTGTCCGGCGCCCGGGGATCTGCTGGACCCTTCACAGCCCTGTCAGTGGAGCAAACATCATTTTGAAGTAGCTAACGAGTAAATACATAGCCATTGTTAGACTAGTCTTCGACTTTAATAAAGTCAACTAGGCATGCAGGTCGCCACCCCCACAAAAACTGGTAATTATCCTCGTCTCCCCGCGTTTCCTGTTGGTGAAGGACGTACAGTATCCTCAGTCCGGCAAGACGATCCAACCATAGTACGTCAATGCCGGTGCAGAACCCATTTTCTTGTGCACAACATATGCTTCAGACTTGTCAATGAGACATCCGAGGGCTTGTCGACAATGTCGGCAGAGTAAACGCAAATGCACCCGACAAAACATTGGATTCATGTCAGCCCTGCAAATCCCGAGGCCTCGCCTGTGGAAGCCAGCGTCCCGTCCGGCGTCCTTTCACCAGCATCTTGCCACGGGTTTCCACTCAAAAAATCTGGCAGGCGAGGAAAACGTCTGAGGATACATCTCTTCTCGCTCAAGATGTGGCAGAAGACCTCGTCAATCGATATCTTATCAAGCTGCACGGCCGACCGCATAGTATGTTCCATCCGGCCCAGCTTCGCCATGAAGTACAACAACGATGCATCAGCAAAACTCTCTTATATGCTATCTGTAGCATGGGCTCGAGATTCTCCAATGATGAGCATGTGAGGAGCTTGGAAATACCATTAATGGCTGAATCTAAGAGGCTCCTTCTCGAGGACCTAGAGAACATTAGTCTTGAAAACATACAGGCCGCCATTCTTATAGCGAATCTCTGTGTTGCCCAGCACAAGCCCACCTCAGAGCTGTTATTTTTCCGTAAGTTCATCTTTCAAGTCAAGTCTAACATCCTATTTGCCCTACGTGTGTTGCCCTGACACATTACAGGCATCGCGAACAGCATGGCACAGATCATGCACCTGAATACACCACAGGCCAACGTTTCTATTCTCCAAAACGAACTGAGGCGACGAGTTTGGTGGACTTTGTTCATGGCCGACCATTGGTCGTCATATGGCTCGGGCTTGGCTCGACAGATCGTTGACTTGGGCCCAGCAGATGATCTGCCGATGGACGAGATTGTGTTTGAGTCGCTATCGCCAGATCAGTCGACCTTTGGGGAGCCTTGGAAACCAGGCTTGTGGGCCCATATGATATCCCTAGTTCAAAACTATGCGACAATACGAGAGGTGAACTACCAGTGTGTAAACGGGAGTGTCAGTGCTGCCCAATTGGAACGAGATGTCACCCAACTGTCTCAACAACTCCTGGGATGGTACGAAAACCTGCCATCCACCGACAAGATGAGTGAAGGCAATCTCGTTGGACACTGCGAAAGAGGTACTGGTGGCCAATTCGTCGCACTACATTTGGGCTATCATTACTACAACATCATGCTTTACTTTCAGTACCTGGAGCGTCCCAGCTCGGACAATCATTCCACACAGGTTTACCGAGAAAGGTGTAAGGTACACGCATCATCTTATAGCAAGCTGTTGCAGAGATCGAGGCAGACGCATGGCTGCGAAGCGTTGTATCTTACTGTCGGCCATATGAGTGTTGCCTCATCCTCTGTTTTGGTGCACACTCTACTCTTTGGAGAAGAACAGGAGCTATGACCCGCACAAGATGCGCTCAATGCAAACTACGAGGCAATAATCGAATTAGGGCAATATTGGCCGAACATCAAATCTATAGTAAGCTTCCACGTCTACCGCGAAAATGGATCCAGGGCGATTTGCGTATGAAGCTAAGTACATTTTAGATGAACCGACTCGATACATTTCAGCAAATGTGCATTTATTTTGCCGATGGAAAAACCCATAAGTTGGACAGGTGGATGCTGAGATTTCTTGTAGAATACTCACTTCCCTTGGAAGCCGAGAACCTATTGTCGAGTTCAGATACAGATCATACACTTGACAGCTTGGAGCATACAAATGTAGGAGCGCAGATAGTTTAACATGAAGACTAGTGTACAAAAATTACTTTCTGATAAAGAAGTTATGATAGCTAGCCATTGCAGTCTCTCCTTGATACCAAGTACGCTCAACCAGCTGAAATGGCTAAGCGACGGTAGCCTTCGGGTGTTTGCCATCCTCTACTTCTTCAACTTGAGTGGGGTAATCGTCGTTCTTATGGTAAACATTGGCACCCTTGCCGTCGAATAACACGGCGATTTCTTCAAGGGTTGGGCCTCTGGTTTCGACAAAGAAGAACCAGATACAAACTACTTCGAAGATCAAAATGACAATGTAAACGAAGTAAAACTTCCAACTGAGGCTTGATAGACCGATGGGATTGACGTATTGGTTCAAAACACCCGATAGAGCAGTTGTCCCCAGACACAGAGCCAAGCCTTTTGCTCTGATGTTGTACGGCAGTATTTCAGAGCAGTACGCGATGGTGATTCCGGGCCAGGCGAAACCAGCCACGCCGTAGAACAGGAAGATCATGGCTAATACTGTGTATCCGGCACCCGTGTTTCCGGTTTGCGCATAGACAGCAGAACATCTAAGCAAGTTTAGTCATTCAGTGCTTGATCTAAGTAGACAATCCACAACGAAATTCACTTACCCGGTCCAGGCGCTGAATACAAGCAGCATGCCTACAGCAGCGATGAGAAACAGCTTCTTTCGACCAAGTCTCTCGACAAAAAGGACAGAGAAAATGATAGCCATGAGGAAAGACCAAATCTGCGATCCACCATTGAAAAGTGACTGGGAAGTGGGATCCGTGACTCCGACCGAATTCAAGATGTCATGCAAGTAGTACGAGACCAGACCATTACCTGAGCACTGACTGAAGAACGAGGTTAGCAGAATCAGCATCAACAGCTTGCGGTTGTCTGGTGTCTTGAGAAATATGGCCCAGCTAGCATTTGAAGCAACCTTCTCCAGGAGAATAGTCTCTTGAATCTCTGCAAACTCCGCTTGCACAAACTCATTGTTTCGGTCTCCATTTGCGTGATACTGTGGGTACTTAGCAGGTCAGGCTTTGCATTTTAACAGAATATTTCTTACCTTGACGAGAATTGCCATTGCTTCTGATCCCCTGTCTTGAGAACAAAGCCAGCGGGGGCTCTCTGGGAGCGTAAAAACGCCCACCAGATGCACAAGAGGCATCAACGCCTGGAGTGCAACCGGAACACGCCATGATGCCTCGCCTTGATATTTAATGGTGCCGTATACTGTCCATGCAGCTACGATAGATCCCACAAACCAAAGGGTATTGTACATAACCGATAGTCTCCCACGATGTAACGGGTACGCGAGCTCCATGATGAGCAGTGGTCCGGCTCCGATGGAGATGTTTGAACTGCAAAATTATTTCAGCACGAATAACTGCTGTTGAATTTGATTGTACGTACCCAAAACCCATCAGAAATCGGCCACCAATGAACATGCCTTGATCCACAGTAGGAACAGCTTTGCATAAGACATTAGACACTGACATTGAATCATAGTGCATACGTATGTGGCACATTTGGGAAATACCTTGGATAATCACGCCCACGACCAGAATCACGATTCCAATGGCAGTTGCAATCCGGCGACCAAAGTAGTCTGCGACGTAAGGGGCTGTATAGTGAAGAATTAGTCCATGACCTCAGCGTATATGAGAAAGCGGTAAAGCTTCCGCTTACAAAAGAAAAGTGCGCTGAATGCACCGATATTATTGATGGCAGTGAATAGTCCCAGTGTGGCACAGGAGGGATGGCCGAAGTCTTTTCCTCGTCAGCTGCTATCAGATTTGCTCTTGAGTGCCTTTCAACGTACATAACCTCCAGGTGACCATGGTTTGCAGGCCGTTGAGAAGGCTGCCGTCATAGCCGTTGATTGTCGCGCAGAGCATAAGAATTGGCATTCTAATGTATAGACTCCGCAGACCGGCATGCTTGTACCAAGTTACAACAGGGACATTGAGTCCTGTTGACTGAGGTGCGCTATTTGAAACCGAGTTTGTGCGATGTGAGACCATCTTGGAGTATTGTCCAACGTCGTCGTGCGCCGTAGGAAATGTTCATAAGATTGGGTTCTAAGTTTTAGGAAGGAATATGCCCTCTGAGGTATCAAACGCGCTGACGAACATTGTTTTAGAGAAGCTTCCAAGCCATCGAATTTATAAAGCTGCTTAGACACGATTGTTGGCTGACTCTTCAAAACCTATACTCAGCCTTATACTTCTCTTGACCGAGTAGGAGTAATTATCGTTTGTGATTGGACCGCCTAGTTCAGCAACCAGTAGTCCGAATGTGCACCGAGTATAAGCCAATCAAGTCCCCGCATTTCCGAAGGGAATCGCCTCAATGGCATGTGGGTCAAAAATGCACAAAGCCTTATATCAAACTCTAGTCCGGCAGTAAGAAGCCGAACCCCATGGGGACGGGGAGTGGAACGAATGTCACCTCGCCGCTGTTGAATGAGATCAGAGTGGTGATTTATTTGTCACTTGTGCATTTATTGCCAATAGAAACCTTTTGGTGAGGAGAACAGTTCGGAGAATAAGACTCGTCATTGGGTGATTGACCCGTTCATGCCGAGTCTTGTGGCGTTGTTACGGTAGAACTCCGAACAGGTTGGCATAGGATTCACAATGCTTCGATCTCTTACCCAGGTATATAAAGAGCGATCATTTACGCACGTAGCTTTGAAGTTTCACCCATCAATACCCATCCTCGTTTTCCGCGGATTGAGTCCTGGGCTTAGCGCAGTCTTGACTCGCATATTCTACCTATTATCTTTCTTGTATCAAAACTCGCCATTCTTATGATGTTGGCCTCCTGCCTTTTAAGTTTTGCCACGGCTGCCCTATCAGCAACAGTCTACGCTGCACCTAAAGCATGGAGTAACTTCAACAACAACGGCGTCTTCTATCCAAGCAGAGATGCCACAAGTTGGCGTTCAATATACGCGCGAACTGTCCAACTACCGGACTTATCCCTTTTACTCACATGGGAAGATTATGATCCAACTGTGGCTAAAGCCTACTGGCTAATATACAAATCTACAGATGGTGGGGCAACATTTCAATCTTTCTCGCGCATCGAGGATCAGGTAAACGGATGGGGAGTTTGGTATCAGCCCAACTTCTACACTTTACCACAAGATTTCGGGGGCTATCCAGTCGGAACGATCTTGCTGGCTGGTGTCTCAACGCCAAGAAACCTCAGCGAGGCGTACATAGAGCTTTATGCGACCGTTGACGCCGGTCGGAGTTGGAAGTTCTTCAGTCACATAGTCTATGGTGCTGGCAAGGAAGTCGTCGAGAATGGAAACAAGGCCGTCTGGGAGCCCTTTCTGCTTCTTCATAATGGAGAGTTTATCTGCTTTTACTCATTGCAAACCGACCCGGCCCATGCCCAGAAGTTGGCTCATAAGACGACGAAAGATTTGCGGCACTGGAGTGATGAAATCGATGATATCGCCATGCCAAGATATTCTGACCGGCCTGGTATGACCACAGTCGCATACAGCCCAGTCTCCAAAAAGTACGTCATGACGTTTGAGTACTGTGGTGGAGCTATTTCCGGTGGCTGCCCAACCTACCATAAGGTGTCTGACTCTCCGCTTACCTTCCAATCTGTTGATCCATTGCCCCTATACCCCAGCGATGGCAACGTCAACCCTAATGGAAATCCATACATCATATACACAGAAAACCCTAAGTGCCCGAATGGCGGAGGTGTTTTCATTGCCAACGGAAACTCCCGGGAAGAGCTCTTTCTCAACACCGATGCTCTTGATCCGAATGGATGGAAGCCTTTAAGTGTCGGTCAATGGTCGGCTTATTCTCGCAGCCTCCTCGTCATCAAATCTCCATGCGGCCGCAGAAAGCTGTTGATTGCCAACGGGGGAAATATGGGATGTGAGGGTTCGTGTTACAACTTTGTAGCCGATGGTGTTGTGGACATTCCCTGTTACCCTTCTTAGACCAGGAAGAAATCTGACGGCGATATTGTATTTTGTTACCCTGTTCGCCAGGGATAATACGTACAGAGAGCCATATAATCTAAAGAGCCAATTTACATTGCTTCCGTACACGAAGTTAGGCAAAGTCATCATATCCATTGGAAGCAATTTTAGTAATAAAGCAATTGCCATACACACGCCTTATTACGTGACTTCCTGATATGTTTTCATGTATAGGATATACGTGATGTTATATTTTGTCTTCTACATGCAAAATTATTCTCGCACTTCAATTACATCAGGTTAATGATTTCTTACAGAACAACTGGATATTCCAATGACTTGAAAAGCGTGGTGCCTGACGGGGTCATCATCCTAGTGTACGGCATGGGCGAGTCATGAAGGGCGCAGAGAGAACCTCCGGGCGGTGATCGAGGCGGTTTATGAGTAGAAGACGAAGATTTGGGAATATTACTCCCATAGCCTAATACAGGAACGACTGTGAAAGGCCAGTAGCGTTCTATATCTCAATCTCTATGTTCGCTATTCATAGTACACTTTGTTGATGAGTGTCCCAATGTTCTCGATTTCCACTCTGATATCGTCATCATGATTCAAAACCACCTTTGGGTTGCGTATTGCCCCTACTCCAGGCCCGGTGCTAGTCATGATGACAGTACCCTTCTCCAGTGTCGTCCCCTGGGACAACCAAGAAATAATCTTTGAAACAGTAAATACCATTTCACTAAGTTTCAAATCCGAATTAGTCATGGTCATGTACATCATGTACTAAAGTACCATAAAAGACTTACCGAGTATTGGAATCCTGTAAAATTTGGCCATTATGGACTCCCTTGATTTGTAGAGCATGCGGATCCTTGATGGCTGAAGGAGACACGAGTACGGGACCTAGTGGACACGACCCATCAAAGCCTATACGATACTTAATATGGGCCATGCGCAGAGCAGAAAAGATTCACTTACCTTTTGAGAAACACCATTGGCTTGTGATAAATTGCTGTGTCCTCGCGCTCACATCATTGCTAGCAGTGAAGCCCAACACGTAGCTCATCGCTTCGGACTCGGGAATGTCCCTTCCAGATTTACCCATCACAAAGGACAACTCTGCCTCGTAGTCACTGGTGCCATCCTGCGCCAAAGCGGGAACATTGACTTTTGCTGGAAATGGGCCATTCAGCGCAGTGCGAGGTTTGATGAACAGAACGGGTACCTCGGGAATGGGCAGATTCGCCTCCGCAGCATGGTCTCGGTAGTTGAGGCCCATGCAGCGTATGATGGGGACATCTTCGATTATTAGAGGGGACAGCAGCTTCAACCCCGGCGTTAGTACTTGATCCCTAGTCTAGGGCAAAAGTATTGATCAGTATTGGCGGAGATACGTACTCTGTGAACGGTCAGAGTCCTCGAGGAAACTTGGCCGTCAAAAATTGAACCTGTCACAAGCTTGGCTGTCACAGTCCTCCCTTCAAATATGGCTAGTCCGACATCCGGATATTGCGCGGCATCAACTTCACCGAGGTGAATCTGGCCGTCTTCTGCTATGAAGCGGATAAGCCGTGTCCAGTTTGGAGCCATGATTCGTGACAAGTGTAGTTTGAACACGAAGTGTTCTGTTCCAAGACAACTTTTTGTTTTAATTTACAACAAGAAACGACAGTAATTTTTGAGCCGAACGGATAAGAGAAGACTTTCAAGCACGGAACGGATGAGTGTCGCGCGGATAACCAGACGCCCGATCCCGGACGCGCTTCAAGGTGGAGAGATCAGATCCGACCCGAGGCGGGGTTGCCCCGTAGCCTCGAGGATTACGTTAGTCTTCATAAGCGACGGGGTGCAATTTTACCATGCCATCTTGCGGGGCTGCCCTTGAATTCGCTGATTTCAAATGGATTACAGAGAGACAGATCTGCCGCGCCGTTTTGATGTAAAAGGGGCGGGCGACCAGACATGCCCAGTGTAAGTGGTCTTGGCGCGTTCGCACGGCGGCGGGTAATACGCAAGATAGTAGATAATTAAATATTCGTATTCCTATGTTAATACTATAGAGCTCTTAGTAGCTAGTTGATGTTACTTGAAAACTACTGTAAAAATGTTGGAGGCAGCGGTGGCCCCCAGACGTGCAAGCTATTAGGTCCTGCTTCCTCCCTGTTGATCGGCGTCGTCTCATCCACCAAGTCGCCGTCCGCTGTTTTTGTTAGTTGACCTCTTTCTAAGCACAATCGCCAAATATTCTAAGAAGCCTCCCACTTACCGTAGTGTTCAAGAATAAATCGTGAAGGATCGTACCTGTGCCCCCAGTCAGAAGAGTCGCAGTACCATAGCCCACGGCTAAGACACATACCAGTAGTCAAATATCTGCGATCCAAGGATATGTCTCCCAACGCCCCATATAAGGTCATAGCCTTTGTCCCGAAGCCATTGGTGACCAAGCCATTGGACATCAAAATCATGGACTTCGAAACTGGAATGGTGTACATGGTATTTCGGACCTTTGGACGCCAGTTAATAGGTCGCCGTCGCCCTGCATTTCTGGAATCATACGTTGACATACCTTCAAAAAAGAAAAAGGTATGATGATCAACTTGCTCCATCCCGCGATCAAGGTGCAAGAACGTCGTGACGTCTTTTCCACTACTGTCATGAATTAAGTCACTGGGCTTCAGGTTGAAATGTGTCGTGTAGAAGTCGTAGCTTTTTGCGAAATCCGTCACACAGCATCCAAAATGGCCCAATTTATCTACCATAGCTGGGCCGTGCTTGAATCGCTGCGTCTTATTGACTTGCCGATGCTTCTCTTGTGGAAAATTGTAATCAAGCTGCGGCGGGCGAGGAGACACTTCTTTTCGAGTTTGACCATGTACCAGATGGAAAGGGAATCCGTCGACTGGATCGTGAAAAGTCACTCTCTTGCCGCCGCCTGGACCATCACAAAGTGGTGCACATTTGTGGCCCCAGGGAGAATCTGTGAAGCTAACTCCAGATCACGGAGGGACTCCACGACGAAAGCTGCACCGCCGAATTTGTTCTCGTCGCCCTTGATGGCGCAGTACACGAAGGGTTCTGAGCAAAGGCCTTGGTAGTAAATGCGCTCGTCAGTTTGTTCGACAACCTGGAACCCGAAATCTAGCAAAAATTGATGGGCTTTGGGAAGGTCGACGTGGTGGTAGTATACATGCGCAATACGCACCAGGTTGATCTTCTGTGCCGTCTCCGAAGCCATAGTCATGTAGCGAATGAAAGTAATACAGTTGGAATAAGAATAGGCTGCAGATCACCAACTGGTCATTGATTCCACTGATCGAGTGCGAATCAAGTAATAGCTTGTGTTTATAGTGAACAAGGTATCGGCAAGACAGTGACAGTGGTTTAAATGGTATGGCACTTGCGAGCGGACGAACGGCTCAACGGCCGAATTTCAGCGGGCTATTTCTTAGCTCATTGACTAAGTACAAATCTCCCGTCCTGCCCGGCCCAGCAGAGATTCATTCCCCATACCCGTCAGCATTAGATCAGCTAATGCACGGACAACCGGCTAAAAGCAACGGGATCGCAGCGAAACCCTAATCAGGAAGCATAGAGCAGACCAAGTATTTTAAATATGGCGCCAGATCCCATGGCAAAAATATCTCAGATGCTTTGCATCGCACGGCCGCAAGGACTACTATCATGGCTGATACAACCGTCCACACCGATCTTCTCATCGTCGGCGCCGGGCCGGCTGGTGCAGCGCTCGCGTGTTTCTTGGGTTCACATGGTAAGTCATTGCGAATGAGGTACCCATCTGTGTTTATGACTTCATCTCTCATCTGCTTGTAGGGCGAACTGGGATTATGATATCCTCTGCACCGGGGACTGAGACACCCAGGGCACATATAACGAACATGGCAGCCATAGGCGAGTCAGGCATCGATCGTGAAGAAAAGATAAAATAAGTCTGACTAGAGCAGAATGCCTTCGAGACATTGGACTGGACCGTGAGTGTATCAAAGTCGCGTCTCATGCGGAAAACATGCAGCACACGAGGTGGTGCCTGTCAATGGCGGGCGAAGAACTGGCACGAGTGTATTCTTGGGGCCACGATCCGCACCGTAAGGTATGAACGATAGAACCACCCAAATCCCCTTTCAACGGACTTGGAGTGTTAGGTTGACAAAGATTAGGGCGAGTACGAAATAGCTAGTCCGTGCGATGGCCACATGGACCTCCCGCAAACTGACCTGGAGCCTATACTGGTCAAACGCGCAGTACACAATGGTTGGACAGTTCGATTCGGCACACAGCTTCTCAAAATGACTCAGAACAAACTCGATGAGATTAAGTGTGAAGTCCGGGACATCCTAACCGGCCACACTTATCACATTCAATCCCGTTATGTATTTGGATGCGACGGAGAGAGAAGCCAGGTGATTCGAGAGTTGGGCATTCCGCTAATAAAGAAGCCGGGCCAAGGTCTTGCGCTTAATGTACTTGTCAAGGCTGACATGTCTCATCTTGTTAAGCACCGTACAGGAAATTTGCATTGGGTATTTCGGCCTCAGAAGGAACACCCACCCTGGGGCTGGGCAACCTGCCTCCGCATGGTGAAGCCTTGGACTGAGTGGATGTTCCTCTTCCTGTCTCATCCAGAAGCAGACATGGATGTTGCCGCGATGGAGGGCACTGAGGAAGAGTACATGGTACGAGTGAAGGAAATGATTGGCGATGACTCAGTAGTGCCGGAGATCTTGAGCGTGAGTAAGTGGTGGATTAATGAGACGGTTGCGGAATATTACTCGGACGGCAATGTGTAGGTGGGCACTTCGAAATCTTATTGTTATCATGCCTTATTACCAGAGACAAACTAACCTCTTCCTCCAGACATTGTCTTGGTGATGCTGTCCACCGCCACCCCCCGTTCAACGGCTTAGGATCAAATACGTGCATCCAGGATGCTTTCAATCTAGCATGGAAAGTATCCTATGTCCTGTCCGGAAAAGCTGGCCCAGAACTGCTTGACACCTTCAACACTGAGCGCCAGCCAGTCGGAGTGGAAATTGTTACCCGCGCTAATGCTGGTCTACGAGATCACTCAGACTGGATGAAGGCGATAGGGTTGCTCGAGTCAGATATTGCGCAGAGGATCGCCATTCTGGAGGAGTTCAACGACCCCGGAGAGAGGGGACGACGAAGGCGGCAGGAATTCCAAGCGGGTATCGAACGAACCTCCGACGAGTTTCACGGTCTCGGAGTGGAAATGAACCAGTTTTACTCGTCATCTGCAATATACCAAGATGATGAGCACCCCCAGCGACCCACTGCAAAGGACTCTACAAAGGTCTACCATATGACAACTTTGCCTGGAAGTCGCTTGCCACATGTGTGGCTCAACTCACGAGTTCCGGGAACGAGACTCTCAACCATCGATCTCGCCGACCATGGACGCTTCTGTCTACTTACCGGACCGGGTGGACAGAATTGGAAGGACGCTGCGGAGCAGGTCTCTACGACTCTTGGCATTGACATCAGGTGCTACTCAATTGGATGGAAGCAAGACTATGAAGATGTGTATTTTGACTGGGCGAGGCGAAGAGAAGTGGACGAGGACGGATGTGTGTTGGTACGGCCCGATCGCTTTGTAGCGTGGAGATCTGTGTCGATGATCGAAGAGTGTAGCTCAAAATTGGAGGTTGTGATGAAGTCGGTGCTGTCATTGGCATAATGGAGCGTCTGTCGTGTCATCAATGTGGCCAAACTGTATTAAGGAGAGATATTCGTTTGTAATGAAGTCATTAAGATGCACAACGAATACGCTTGCAGTCAATGAAGAGACAAGCCCGTCTCCTTCTCTGTTCTTGTCAACATAAGCCAGCAAATCGCAACTCAAGTGGGACACCACTTGTTGTAGCACCTGAATTGGTGGTGAGAAATAGAATAGCTTTCTTTCAAAATTGAACCTCCATATCGATAATAGGAAATTCTTGGAGCTCGATAGTAGCAAGAGTAATCTCTTCGACATCAAGAACTTCTCGGGGATTGGCAAGTGGTGACCCCAACGGTGCGCTATGTGGCTTGCCCTAGTGGCGACATGCCTCAATCAACACGACTTGCTAAACCCGGATGTGGCTGAGTCAATTTATATGTAGTTGACATTGGCAGCGTTGTTGTCACTGAATAGAGTCGTGGTGGCCTTGATTGTACTCATACAGATGTGTCCACCGCGGCAATATGGCTAATCTTCCACCTACCAGCCTCAATTGTAGGAAAGATCCAATCTCCTCGCCGCCTCGGTGGCTTCACTTGCTCGGCATTCTCCGTTGGGCGACGAACTTTGCAACAATTGGCATCCTCTGACAGCCGGCAGTTCATTTCCCAACGCCTTGATCGTTTTTAGGACGCAGTGCAACTCTCACCACATGCTTTTTCCAGTCTTGACCTTAAGTAACCTGCCGCTTTTCCGGAGGCACTCAATTGCAACATCGAATAAATTTATGTCACTTCCTATATCAGTAAGACACGTTAGAAATCACATTTCTTCGCTTCGTCAAAGGGTGCAGAAATTCTGCTTACCAGGAGCAGAAAGCAGGGACAGGCCAATGGGGAGATCTTCCATAGTGCCAGATACCTCAGACATATAAGGTGACAATCCAACTGGGATCACCCGGGCAGTCAGTCAATTTAATTCGACAAGAGGTTCAAACAGGAAAAATAACGCACTGGGTATTGTCAACTCGGGGCCTTTCACAATTGGGGAGACAAAGAGTATGGGAACTCCGGATGGGCGGAAACGTTTCCTTTTGCGACAGCAAGTTAAGATCCTGTTCAGCCTTTGTAACTGTACACTGCGCCGGACACTTACAGTGGCGGCTGATCACGGTACCTTGGCGCAATCTCCTCCATGGGAATAAGAATTATGGTATTCTGTCCGGTTTTCTGAAAGAATTGCTTGCTGAACCACATTCGGTAGATTTTGAGCTTCTTTATCGCCTCATCCCTTCCACTTGGTGTTATCTTTAATGCAAGATTCCTGGATTTGAGTGACTGCTGTTAGTGCAGGGTAACAGACCAAATCGCGCACTCAACGCTATTCTTACCATTGCCAGCGAACTGGTGGGCTCACGTATGACTGTTTGCCATATCTTGAGAAGTAGTCTTCTCGAAACTTATCGAAATGGTGATAGTCTTCATAAAAGAAGGAGTTCAAGCAGGCCTTTTTCGGTATCAGCTCTCTGAAACTTATTACCATGCGTTGTGAGAGAAGCCCAGAGTGTCGACTTACATCTTTCATGTATTCGTCCAGGGGTAAACCGCCAGCTTCTTCGGGTGGCTCTTCATCCCATACTCGTGCAAACGACACTTCCCTGTGCTCCACCCCTGAAGATTGTTCGAGGTCGCTCATGAAGCTGCGAATGGCGCTTCTTTGGGCCACATTGCTTATCAAAGACATATAGTCTGTTGGATATATGATAGCTGGTGCGCCCTATATGGTGTTAAAGAACCAAAGCTAGCGAAACTAGACGAAATCCCACTTACTTTAAAAACAGGCGGATAGAGAGCTTTTGCGTACCAATGCTGCGCAAAATTACGACATTTCTCGAGATCTCGGCCGAGGAAAGTCGGTACGTCGAATTCCCTATTCAATCCTCAGCCAATGTTGAACTATCATGGCGAGGGTTATAGTTGGTACCTGAAACTAGGGATGTAGCCATCTCCCGGCAACGCTCCATGTGTCGGACGCATGGCAAAACATCCGTTCCAATGTCCGGGACGCCTCCCACTTTCGCTGGCTTCAAATTTGGCAGGTTATGTCAACGAAAGCACAGGGCTTTATATGAGCACATGAGAGAGCACACATTCAACTCTCAGACATTTCAGAGAGAACGATTCGCTTTTGGAATATCCCAATCTCGACGGCACTGCAATAGCAGCTGTTCCCAAAGCTCTCCCTGACGCCATTGTCTCGACAAAGTTGCTGTTCAGTTCGCAAAGCGTGTTATAACTTGTCATTCTTGCGGTATGTGAGCCATTGCATTACATACCTTGCGGGTCCGACATGAAGAGACTGCAGAAACGCGCCGTGAGTATCATCATAAAAACGGAGTGCAGGCGCGAGTCCTCCTCTAGTCGACAAATAGGGTCCAGGTTCCAGGTTATCCTTCCCGTGGTAGACGGTGATCCTTTCGTTTCCGAGTTCAACTAAATATTTTTCTGCGCCTCTGGAAATTGCCACGTTGCCGCGACTTGGTGATACAAAGATGAGGCCTTTCAGGAATGTTGTATCATACACCTCGTCATGCGCATACTCCTGAAGTGCGTTGATCAACCAATCCGTTTCCACGCGCGAGCCATCTTTGATGGCAATTACCGTGACATGAGACGGCAAATCTTCGCATAATGGTATGACGGGCTTGTATCAAAGGTTAGATTCTATTTTGGCTTGGGAGGAAATTCGAGCAGCTGCGACTTGCGTTTCCGGCGATGAACCTTCTGTCCTCACTCTTTAAGCGCGTTTCGGTTATTTTCATGCTTCTATCTCATCGACGAGGAAAACTGTTGTTTTTACTTTCGAAGGGTGGCGGACGAAAGGATGGGAATAGAATTAGGGCGGAGTGGGTTGGCGATATAATATGGGAACGCTGACTGCTCAAGAGGTTGTGAGGTTGTCGGCTAGAAATGAATTTTCACCAGCAAACGACTGGCTTGGGGTCAGGATTGAGCTTTGTTCAGCCTGCAACCAAAGCATTCTTGAACAAAGGGCAACTGTCCACCACGGTTCTTCTCCGCAATTGCAGAAACTTGCTGCAAAGAATGCGCTGAGGTACGCCACCTTGTCTCTCTGCACCTAGCCAAGGACTGGGACGAGTAAGTGAGAAGTGACAGGACTTTGCGACGGCACGGAATTGCAGAGCGGGGATGGGCGCATATACATGTTCAAGAGCACCGATTCTCTCCAACAAACTTGGCCTGTGGTTGAGCGACTCAATGGGTCATGTCGCTGACAGAGTTGGCGTTGTCGAACTTACATGCTTTTTTTAGGATTCATCCTTCACACTGAGCCAAATGTCATAAACCGACACACTGGCCTTGTCGCTGAGCGGCCCCTTCTCAATACCACTCAGCATTTCCTCCAATTGTTCAGGGCTGCTGGCTCCAATGATGAGCGCATCGCCATTCTCTCGATCTAGGGCTGAATGATATGCAATCCATCGGTACGTCAGCTCGGCTGCGCTCACACCTTCCCTTTCAGCGACAAGATTCCACTTGGCCAGTGCTTCTAAATACTTCGGGCTATTAACATATTGCCGACACGACGCAGAGACTGACGCGATATTACCTGCCATCTGTTCCGCTTGTGCCACCGTCTTACCCAGAAACCCTCCCGCTGAGGGACTATATGCATAGAAGGAAATGCCTAATTCACGCAAGGTCGGAAGAAGAGCCACTTCTTTGTGCCTACTCAAGGGATTATAACTGCCCCGGTAGACAGTTGGCGGAGGGTAGTCCTGCTCGACGCAATAACTGTAAACAGCTTTTATTTCTGCGACCGGAAAGCCAGACAGCCCAAAGCGGCGAAAAATGCCACGCTTATACACATCATTTACAGCCGAAAGGGTTTCAGAAATGGGTGTCATAGGATCCGGCCTATGGAGATAGAAGATGTCAACCTGGAAAATGCAAAGTAAGCATGAAATGTTGCAAGACATAAGGGAGTAACAAAGAGAGACAAGAACAATTAAGAATGCGTTTGAGAGGGAAACCACGGGTGTTCCCTACTTGATTGACTCCTAGCTTCTGAATGCTGTCTTCGGCAGAGCTTATGATCTGATCCCTTGCAGCCCATGGTGCAGTTCGGTATATGACGAAGGGCTCCATTTTGTGTCAATATCAAATCTGTTCCCAGCCTGTATTTGTCCGAGTGTTGCCTGGGAATTGCCGTAGCCTTGTGCTGTGTCTATCGCCGTAATGTTATGTGCAGCTAAGATGGATAGGAATGTCTCGAGGCCGTTCTGTAAGCTCGCTGTCCCCACGAGCTGGGCGATTCACGCCGCGGGCGCTGTGGGCCGTTGAACCGCCACTGTCAGCTCAAGTTGCGGGGCGAATACTTCAATGTTGTCTGGTTCAACCAGACTGCAGCCGCGACACTTGTGGCAGGACTTCAACGACGAGACATGGCTTTGAAATGAACCGAACAGGATTGTACACGATTGAATTGTGGTTCATGGGCTGGTGCATAATAGCTCTTTCAGTAGAACACATTGTGCCTCCAAGAAACACCAGTCGAATCGAGGATGCATCTGGACTCTCACGGACCGACTACGTCTGACCTAGCCAACCCCGCTGGTGCTGATGCGAGATCCGAGAGGCGTCAATCAGTTACTAATGCAGCCGCATGACGAGGGAGGGGCTCTCTTCGGATCAGGGACAGGGCACGACCTTGCAGCTTTGGCGTCAGCCTTAAGGCCGGCAATTTATTTGTTTGTTTCCAGTCCTGGCCGAGGGTCATCACTCTGACATATATTCTACATATTTTCCCCCATTCCCGACGAGATCATCTCTCTCGTATCTCCATCTCACAATCATCAGCAACATCAGGCATCATGGGCATCCTCAGGACACAGTCGGAATTTGGCCATGCGCCTCCGCCACAGACCCCGTATAGCATCGTCACCAATATACCCGGATGGGACATGCTCAAAGGCGTCCGAGAGGGCGACATGGCTCCATTTGCAAAAATCGTCCACATCTATCCCCGCTTGTCGCCAACGCATTATGCCCGTACGGTATGAGAATCCCTCTTGTCCTTCGAGCATTTGATCTGCATTGCTGACCTCGACTTCGTCAATCTGATCTGACAGCTCTCCCAAGAGATTGCCAAGAAGGTTGGCCTCGGAGACTTGTCTTGCATGATGTACTTGGATCCCATTATGTGGAAATACACCGCCAGCCATGTGTCGCACAAATTGCGCAAAGATAACGCCATTTCTCCCGAGAAGCTCACATTCAAAGTCGACGTTGCTGGCCATCGGTTGTACTGCGTGCTATGATCCACAGTACGGAAAGGCTCTCATGTTGAGCTGGGGTACACCAGGATTGGGCTTGTCCATTCGAGAAGCAGAACACTTGCTTGAGAAGGTCGATACCATGGTTGAAGTTCCTTTCGAGGATGCTTCAAACCCCCCTGCTCCAACTTGGACTCCTGAAGGTCCATCTCACGACCCATTGCGGAAGCGAATCATTGAGCTTCTACAGCATGGCGCAATCGAGCCTGAGCTGGTTCAGAGCCAGACAAAGGATGTCATTTTATATCCGTCAGGAATGGCGACAATCTTTGAGGCCAAAAACATCTTACAGGAATATCTTCCCGGCAAGACCAATGTCGAGTTAGGTATCGTGTTCCATAATACGCATGAGCTCTTACACGAGGAAAGCCCCGGTGGCTGGGAGCACTTTGGCAAGGTCGACAAAAGAGGCCTGGATCATTTTGAAGCATGGCTCGAGGAAGAAGCGAGCCAAGGACGTGGCGTTACCTTTGCCATCATCGAGTTTCCAGGAAATCCGACGCTTGAATCCATCGATCTGCCACGCCTGAAGAAACTGGTAAGTTGTCCCAAGCAACTTTTTGACATTTTTGATAGAAAATGCGAATTGACTGCCTACTAACCAATTTCGAAACCTCTAGTCTGAGAAATTCAACTTCGTCCTCATCGTAGATGACACGATAGGCTCCTTCAGCAACATTGATGTTGTTTCGCACTCCGATATGCTGCTTACATCACTCACCAAGTCATTCAACGGTAGATCCGACGTCCTGGGCGGCTCGATTGTGCTGAATCCGCTCTCATCACATTACGCCGAACTTTCCAAGCGCTTCGCTGAGTCACACCACAACCAGCTCTTCGCCGCTGACGCTGGAGTTTTACTTGCGAACTCGCATGATTACTTTGAGAGAGCCATCCGCCTCAACGCGAACGCGCAAGCGATGGCTGAATTCCTGCACAAGAGCATGACCGACCAACCGGACTCGCCCGTCGTGAGTGTCCAGTATCCTAGCTTGCTAGCTAGCAAGATCAACTACGACCGGTTCAAGCGACGAAGTACGCCCGAGATGCCAAACCCAGGCTACGGCTGCCTCATGACCGTAGAGTTTGAGAGCGTTGAGACAACCAAGGCCTTCTACGACCGCTGCGGCTTCTATCCCTCACCTCATCTTGGCGGCCACGTAACCATCATGTTTGCCTACAACATGTTCATGTATGGCAAGGACAAAGATGAGGCCAAGAAGATGATCGAATATGACATCAGAGAGGAAAGTGTTCGTATGTCAGCAGGATTAGAAGAGACTCAAGACTTACTGGATACTTTGCAGGATGCTCTGGATGCGGCTATCGAAGTCAAGAAAGGGAGCAAGGCGGATTAGATGATGATCAAGTGCACATGATCATCGTACCTCTTCCAACTCAGCTGTAGCACACAATTATGGGTCAATCACACGCAGGACCTGCATTCGAAGACTTAATAATACTTCTAGCCAAGAATGAGTACTGAACATCTCTAGAAATGGTGCAATCATCTTTGCAGATATGTCCGGTCATTTATTCGTTTGAGCATCTTGACCTCCGTGCATTGCACCCTTTGCTTACATGAGATGAATTGTAGATCAAGCTTATTTTTGTCTGCCATGCCACTTATTCCTATTTTGGTGCGAATGATATCAATCAGCCTGCAGCACAGTCAGCTCTAACACCAAAAGCCTTCGTGAGCGTCCGATGGCGATCGGCATTTCACATCACTAGCCAATGAGCATTCTCACCACAGAATCTAAGGCCGCTGGAGGAATTTCCGGCTCCTCGGTCGGTATCCGGCTGCACCAAACTAATGAGCGCCAAAACTTGGGGCATGCCAGTCGCTCGCCGAAATAGTACGTTCGCCCATCATTGCACGTCATCTTACTCAGATGTAGCCAGGACTATGGAACACGATAAAATGCTTTTATAAACCGGCAATATTCCTTCATTCAAGTTCATCCTATTGAATTGTTCAACAATTTACTCTAGCACAAGGACACAACGATTCTCAACATCCACAATGCGTCTCTCAACATTCATGCTTCTCGGCGGCGTCAGCGACAACGACAAATGCAAGTGGCTCTGTAGGAACAACAAGGGGAAATGCAAGACCAAGGATGAGTGCTTCAAAGGCTGCATGCAATGCATCAAGGCCCACAAGGGCGTAAGTACTTCCCCTCTGCTAGCTTCCCTTACCCAAAGTCATTTGTCGACGATTTTGGCTCTGATATTTTCTTGAAGTTCTCGCCATCCAAAGATTGTCCCAAGTGCTCGAATCCGCCTGCTGGGTGCGAGAAATGCTCGGCTTGTATGGAGTGCAATCAGTGTAGAACAGGCGGGCCGTCTGGGTGTGAGCTCGGGTGCATCGCGCAGTGCTTGTCGCAGAAGTATTGCAAGGACTGTAAATGAAGAGAACTCGACCTGTAGATTTGAGGAATATTTGCCCTTTTCGGCTCCCTTTTCCTACTTTTGGCAAGAGGTGGCCTGCACAATAGAATGACATTCTTCCTGACGACACGCTTTCACGTATGTGAGCCTCTTAAGACGATATGTCAACCATACGAAACCCATGACCAGAGAATCTTCAACAAAGATGCTCCGTAACCGCGGAAACTAGTCAGAACATTCTATGCCGTTATGTTCAGATCGGTGGTACTTCCGGGGTGCAGTGGGACAAACCTGTTCTTGCGTGCGCCGCAGCAAGTCACTGGCTCGGTGGAGAATGAGAACCTTCCTGATTTGGGAAGTTGCCCGGCCTAGACTTCCCGGAATCATGGGTGTCAGATAAGGATGGAGTTGAATCATTGCCTATACAACATGCTTATGACTCAAAATGTCAAAGGCGAGGCGATAGATAGCCTTTGAGAGACTGTAATTCTACCCCCTGAAAGAAAGTTCTGTGCGATTGAGCGCTTGAGAATACCACAGCGGTCCAATGGTCCCTAATGCTGGATTTGTGGGATGACTACTTAATCTAGATTTGCATGGATATTTTGACCTGGCGCCGGCTTCAATTCGTCGAACCCGCAAGCCTTGGCGCGTGGAAGAAAATCGTGTTCCAGGCTGTGTCATTCATTTGTCTCACTTTAAATGCCTATGCCATTGTGGCAACCCGCAGAGTCCGCCCGAGTCGACAGACTTTATTACTGTCTGCGATGCCCCTTTCGTCTAACGAGTCCACGCGCACTAAGCACCGCTCACGGTGCCCCAGTATCGAAGGATCGTCGCTCTGCAGCCCACAAAGTCCGGCACTATCGGCAAAAGAACCTTGTATTTACGGCTACGGTATCCCCATGCATTGAGCTATACGTACAGAGAACAGTGCACGGTATAAAGCGAATGCCGACGCCGGGGTTGTGAATCGTAGCCTGTTCGGCAGCTCTTTCTCATTTTTTTTCCAGTCGGGACATCTGATAGTTTGAAGATGCGCTGGACCAACATCATTTCGGTCCTGACCATAGCTGGAGCTTCGGCTTTCAGCAATCCTGGATTTCGTGGACGGTATGACAGAAATGCTGCAGAATCAATTATGCGGGAGAGAAGCCACCCAGGCGTTCCATTAGACAAGTGGACGCGGGACGGGCCGGTCGCCAAGAAATTCCTGAACAAAAAGACGCGCAGTGAGTATACCCAGCTGTTCTAATGCAACCCTCGTTATTACATTGCAAGAGTCGGTAGGCTAATGAGAGTGAAATGGCAAGAGTATGCGCTCAATGGAACAAACATCCCAGATGTTGATTTCGATATCGGGGAGGCGTACGCGGGTCAAATGTCCATCTCAAAGGACCTGAATGGCCCTGATAAGTTCTACTTCTGGTTCCAGCCTTCGCCCAATCCTGCGACTGACAAGGAGATTCTCATCTGGCTGAATGGCGGTGTAAGTACCATGTCGTCAGACATCTTTGGACCTTCCAAACTAATGATTCTGCCACTCAAGCCCGGATGCTCATCTCTCGAAGGTCTGATCCAAGAGAATGGACCCTTTCTGTGGCAGTACGGCACGTACAAGCCCGTTCCTAATCCTTGGGGATGTCATCATCTTACAAATGTTCTTTGGGTTGAACAACCGATCAACACTGGATTCTCCACCGGCACTGTAACAGCTAAGAATGAAGAAGACGTAGCCCGTCAATTCATGGGTTTCTTCAAGAACTTCGTTGACACCTTTTCCACGAAAGGGTACAAGGTTTACATCACTGGAGAGTCTTATGCGTACGTCTTTTATTCCCCTTTCATTCACACATTTAGACTGCGAAGATGTCCCCTTCACAGTCAGGAAGAATACGCTAACCTGCGATCACGAAACCAGAGGCATGTACTGCCCGTACATTGCGCATGCCATGCTTGAAGCCAATGACACCAATTATTTCAACGTCAAGGGCATGACAATCTACGACCCATCCATCGTAGACGACAGAGTGGGCGAAATGACTGTTGTCCCATTCGTGGACTACCATCGCAACCTGTTTCCTTTCAACGACCCCTTCGTCAAGTACATCCACGAAACAGACAAGAAGTGCGGATATGCGGACGCACGCAACAAATATCTATCGTACCCTGCACGCGGCCATCTGCCTTTGCCGCTACCAGGGATCGATGCGAAAACGGGTAAACCTCTGCCAGGCTGTGGTGACTATGAGCTTTCGACGAACATTCAGAGCGCTATCACGGAGCTCAACCCCTGCTTTGACGTCTACCAGGTTGCTACGACTTGTCCTTTGCTCTGGGATGTCCTTGGCTTCCCCGGTAGTTTTAGTTATCTTCCCAAGGGAGCTTCAGTTTACTTTGACCGACAGGACGTCAAAAAGGCAATCAATGCTCCTCTAAACAGGACATGGGCATCGTGCAACGACCCCGTTTTCGTAGGCGGCCAAGATGCGTCGCCGCCATCCAGCACGACTGTGCTCGGCAAGGTCGTCGACAAGACTAAGAATGTCATCATTGGCCATGGATCCTTGGACTTCGTCTTACTGGCCAATACCACTCTCTTAGCTATACAGAACATGACTTTCGGCGGCAAGCTAGGATTCGAGAAACCGCCCACGGAACCATTCTACGTCCCGTATCATCAGCGCGGTGAGCTGGGCACGATTGCTGGAGCAGGTGTCTTCGGCACGACTCACAAGGAGCGCGGCCTGACGTATGTGGGCGTCTCTCTAGCTGGTCATATGGTGCCGCAATATGCTCCGAGTGCTTCGTTCCGTCACGTAGAGTACATGCTGGGTCGCGTTGACTCGTTGAGTAGTAAGAAGCCGTTCAGTACTGACCCTCATGTTGCGCAATCCAAGGGCCCGTTGGGAAGAGGCACAGCGCCGCCAGTATAAGGGCTTGCCAGCGTATTTATATCATTGGAACCATGATTGAGGATCTTCTTGTACATATCTTGTCAATACATAGGAAGGCTGTACTACCCAGAACGTTGCCCCGTTTTTGAAAGCTCAATGCCACATCGCATCGCATCGAAGCAGAAATGAAAATTCCGAGAACAGCGATATTCGGGTAAGTGAGGCGCCTGCCCAATGATCAGGTAGATGGCATCAAATGACTATACGTTGCAAGGTGTTAGTGGATTACACAGTCCTAATTGTCAAGAGATAGCATTGCCTATATAATCATGTTGTTCTATCAAATACAGGGAAAATAGGTGAAAAGAATGAAACAGAATAGGCAGCAATATTGGGCGCAATGAGCATTTCACCAATGCGTGATGGCGGTACAGGCTCAATGGTTTCTCTCGCGCGCTGATGGTCTTCACTTGCGCTTGAAAGTCTCGCGCAGAACTCGCGGCGAAATGCTGCTTGCCTTGCCATCGGCATCAATGTGAAAGACAAAATCATCAATCGAGACACCGCCATAGCGGAAAGCGTCAAGCGCGTTCCACAGCACTGCGTTCGGATCATTGACCCTCGGCAGCGTAGGGTCATAGTTCTGAGGAAGGGTCTCAATGATGGCACGGTAAGATTGCTTCTTTGCACCCGACGCATCCTTTGTGATGAGATTCATGGGGTACAACTTGACTCGCTGAAGCTGTCGTCCGAGTCCCTGGGTGAAGACACCAAAAGCCAACATCACGTCTGCGCCATTGCTGATCCATTTCTTGAGCACAAGTCCTGGGACGCCATCTTCGACGCCAATGGTAAGTGATGAGTTTGCGGACGAATTTGCAGGAGCATATTCGCCTGAAAAATTTTGTTTCGCCTGCTCCTTGGCAGTGCTTTCGAGCTGCGGCAGGAACTGCTGCAACGTCGTCTCCGTGGCCATGGTAACGGCTAAGGCAGCGTCTGAACCCGCAGCTAGAATAGAGACAACCACGTTGTAATCAGGAACGAGAATCAGTGTTGACTTGTACAGGCCGATGACGCCATACTTTGTATAGAGATTGACGGGTCGCCCGCTTGTCGTGCCCGTTCGCGTACGCATGATCTCCCATGGCGCTCCCACGGACAGAGACCATGATGCTGTGTGGGATTGCGGCTTCATCCAGCGATGAGTTTCCAGTGCCGAGAGCTGTTTGTTTCCCAAGATCGCCTTGCCAAACAGGGAGAGGTCATGGGTCGACGAATACAGACCGCCGCTCCTACGATGTATAAGTAAAAAAATCTTCTTCGCTTTCTCTTACTTCGAGCAAAACGGGAAGTCATAAATGCACTGTCTATACTCACGATGCATCATCTCCTATGTCTTTAGACCACGCAGGGTCGCCAGAAGGTATGACACCCACGCCACTCTTCTTTGGTCTTGAAATGCTCGACCTGGATAATCCAAGGGGCTTGAATATAGTATTTTCAACAGCCTTGCCGTATGGAACTCTTGCTACCTTTTGAACGACGTAGCTGAGCAGGCGGAAGCCCGCATTCGAGTAAGCCGCCCTGGTGTAAGGCAAGGCGACGGGGTGTTGTTTGAGGTAGCCCTTGAAGAAGTCGGCGCGCGAGCATGGGGATTTTCCATCTATTCCTGAACACGGAGGGATATCTTGCGGAGAGAGCTTGGGCAGTCCAGCTGCTTCGGCTGAAAAAGGGAAAATAGATAAGTCTCCGTTACCATCTGATTGTAAATGCCATGGTCAGTTATTTCGAGACCTCTCCAAGTGGTGCTTCATTCATTGAACTTACAGTCACTGCTGACACCCCCATCTGAGATGCCAAAGCTCCAACAGTGACCTCATTCCATTGCGATGTCTCAATCACGGAGCCGTTACTGTGAGCTTTCAACTCGGGGATTAGATCGGCCACCGGCGTGTCCCAGTACTTCCGACCTTTGTTCGCCAGTAGCGCGTAGACAGTGAAGAACTTCAAAATGCTGCCAATTCTGTACACAGACTCTGCATCGACCTTCGCCGTGCTGCCAGCCGACACGTTCAAGTTGGCTGGGGTATGGTGAAAGTCCATGAGGGCCTTGTCGCCACCAAGCGAGACGACCTGCACAGAGAGCGCTGTGTCGTTGCCCATTATATTTCCGTACGGCGTTTTGCCTGTAGCAAACATGCCTTGCAGCAATTCCGTAACGTTTTCAGCGACTGACGTAATTCGGTTCTCTCTATTCAGATTCTGCGGCGGCTCAAATGCTGGGCCGAGAAGATCTGGCTCCGAAGCCAGTGCCAGAGACGCCAGATGAAGGAGAAGTATCTTGACATTCATTTTTGATCAAAGAACGGTAGCGACAGTCAATGAAAGTGTTCAAGTCAATGGATTGCAACAGGTTTCTAGAGCTACACCAACTATACTTCTTAAGCTACGAATGTCGTGACTTTTAAGACTACTGCTTATGGTATAACCTTGTTCTAAGCGAAGTCATGTTGTTCGAATTCTTGGCCACCTTAACTCAAGCCACCCGCAGCTGTCATCTTCACTTATACGAGGAATAGTGGATTCGAATGTGGCTATGCTTACCATCATCGCTGTGAGGTGACGAGGCACGGCAGGGTCCCATGTGAAAGACCGTAAGCAAGCCTCGTTCGAGAATATGCAGGTACCTGGGTGGATGACGACAAGAACAACAAAAGTTCTCATTGCTTCTTCCCGTGCCATTCTGAGAGATGGTATATGGGCTATATGACACAAGTCTACTTGATGAATCGACGATGCCTCCGACTTACACGCCAGATCCAGTACGTAACGGTAATGGCCGGGGCCAACATTGAGGTATTTATAGCGTCAGCACGGAACCACACGCCCAAATAGGCAAGAAAAACGGATCTGACCTGAAACGAGGGGCGCGATCTGATCTGGGTGTTGTGCTTTTTCACAGCGTTCTTCAAGAACCCTAGTTGTCAGGGCAGTGTGCTCCAAAACATGCTGTGGTTACGTGTATATGCTCTCTTCTCCGCCTTGAGGTAATTGTGAGATCGAAAGCAACTCACTGGTCCAGCTCGGCGTGACAGGAGCTACTGCTTGACTTACGCAATGGCAGCGGTCAGATCGCTCTTAAAAGTAACATATTGAAAATATTTTCGCCATGCACGAAAAAGACCTGTCATCTACGAAAAAGCCTATCATGGGGTACATATGTTTACATGACATGGCCCCGCCAGCGAGCAACAAAGCAGCAGAGGAAATCAATCTAACGACTATGCATTACCGTCCAAGGCAAGGCTAATAAGTGACAGCCTTGTGAAATAGCTCAAGGCCATTCTCTTATACCGTTGTCGCTTCTACGGAGAATTAACGAAACGGATTCCATAGCGTGGAGCTAAGAACAAGGTGGCAAAGCGAAAACGGAGGGCTTCCCGCTTAGTGGATCGGAACCCCGAAACAAAGGACGCTGGATCCTTAATCTAGCTACAAACGTAAACGTTTATCAATTCAACGCGGGGGTGCTTATCAGCTCCACGAGTCATCTACGCGCATAGGGTTAAGATTGCCCAGAAAGTAAAATCGGGATCTCCAGTCAGGTTGTGTGGGGTTGTCCTTGTACCAAGTTACAGTATCTTTGGAGCTACCAGCAATATCCGATTTATGATATACATAGGTTGGAAACAAACGATTCATTCATTTATCATTACTGAAGTATGCGATGACATTCTCAAATGTATACTCAAGATGTCATACACCAGATGTCAAACACATTTTCTGATCTCTCAATCCAACTCGTCTCCGCGTAGACATTTACCCGGATCTCCCACAATAAACCCGTCACAAGGGTCCACCATTGTAGATAAGAGAACCATGACTTGGCGACCATCCGACGCATTTATCGACGGCGCCTCAAAAATCGCTATCACACGCCAGGGCCGTCGGTAGTGCCGTTATCAGGTGTATCGAGGCTAAACGCCTACGGCGGTCGCCCATTCTCGGCCCAATTGACAATACGGCGGTATCAGCCCCAAAAATGCTGAAATTCAACCCAATGGATGGCTGTTAGTTGGCATTTGCACTGTAGATCCGGCAAGAGATCCGAGTGTTCAGTTAAATACCGTCGTCCCCCATAGATTAGGAAATAGTGAAAGTCGTGTCGACAGACCATTTCACTCGCGAATTGTGCTCATCCATAAACATGTTTAGCTGGAAGGGGCTTCTTTCACCCAAGCCGTCTCTCGACGTGCCGGGATTGGAGACGGTCGATATCTCTGACAAGACAATGGAACGTCGAATCATACGCAAACAAGACATGCGCATTTTGCCTTGGGTTTGCGTCACATACTTACTGAGTAAGATCATACCATTCCGGTTTTCCTCAATTCGCACTTACTAACATAACTCCGAAGACTACCTCGACCGAGTCAACTTGGGCAACGCGCGAACTCTCAACAACGACACCCCGGAAGACAGCATCGTAACCCAGCTCAACCTCACTGGACAGCGATACAATGTCGCCGTCGCACTATTCTTCGTCCCCTACGTTCTCATGGAATTTCCGTCCAACATCCTCCTCAAGTATTTCTCTCCCAGCCGATGGATCTCTCGAATCATGGTCTCATGGGGCATCATCACCATCTGCACCGCAGCAGTCACAACCTACGGCGGGCTCTTACCAGTGCAAATTCTTCTCGGGCTGGCAGAAGCAGGCTTTTTCCCGGGTATCATGATGTATCTCTGCTTCTGGTACAAGCCGGAAGAACGAGCCACTAGAATGGCCATCTTCGCATCGTCTGTCTCCGTGGCCGGCGCATTTGGTGGGCTCCTTGCAACAGCCATCTCTTTTCTCAATAAGAAGGCTGGTCTGTCGGGATGGCAGTGGCTGTTCATTCTCGAGGGCATTCCTGCGGTGATTGTAGGTGTTATGGTGTGGTTTATGCTCCCGGATTATCCTCAGACAGCTTCATGGTTGAAGCCTGAAGAACGAGCCTTTGCGGTAAAGCGCCTTGGGCCATATGCGCCGTCAATGAACGATAAATATTGGGACAGCAAAGTCGCCAAGGAAACCCTCACCGATCCCTACTTCTGGATTTATGCCGCGCAGTACTTCCTCATGACCAACTCCCTCAACGCCTTCGGCTACTTTGCGCCAACAATTGTGGCCTCGCTAGGTTACAAGGGCTACGACGCCCAGCTCTTGACCGTTCCACCGAATGTCATGGCCCTGTTTATTGTCGTCGGAAATTGTCTTCATAGTGACAGAACTCGAGAAAGATCTCGGCATATTATTGCAGCTTTGGTCTTGGTTGCAACGGGTTATTTGCTACTCGCGGTCGTGAAGGATCGGGGTGCCAGGTACTTTGCAGTATGCATCATTGCTTGCACAAACGCCGCCGTGCTTCCATTTGTTACCGTAAGTCTTATTCATGATTCGCAAACCACAAGCAGTATGCTTCTGAGAATTCTTACTGATCTCCTCGCAGCATCGAACGGCCACCGTTCAAGGCTCTACGGCAACAGCCCTTGCCACGGGAGGCATGATTGCCATCGCCAATTGCGGTGGCATCTCTGCCCCGTTTCTATTCCCCAGCACCGATTCACCCATGTATAGCAAGGGAAATTGGACGATTTTCGCTTTTCTCATGGTCGCTGCCATTTTCACCATGTACACATGGTACAAGCTTGGTAGCCACGCCGGATACCGAACTGGCGGAATTGACAATGAAGGCAGGTTGGAGGTGCTGGATGCCAAGCCAGGCGATGAGAACATGATGATGAACGAAGCAATGGGTATCAAAAAGACGGTTGACGATGGAGACGTCTGAGATTGTATAAGTTTGACTGTTGCCCCGTTTAGTATTTACGCATTGCCTCTTCATAAGTATATGTATTCGATCCTTGTGGTACACTACGCTTTACAGACTTGACGTAACTGTGATCGTCATACAATTGGAGTTGGATGTATAATTACCTCATTCAACAAGCCATCCTTCAAACGACTTATTTGAAGAGAGAAAACTCAACAATTCGCGTTTGAGAATTTGGCTTTGGCTTAACCAGAAGTCTCCATTCCTCAGCTGGCATAGCTGTCCACGATGCATGCGTAATTCCATTGCCTAATGCATCGGCATACTTGGCATCAGCAACGTCTTTCTATCCATTGTCATTCACCTGTACGCGGTAGCTATCAGGGGCATCGAAGCCTTGGTCTTGGTTTTTGTAGAACGCGATTTCGGCAGTTGAAGCTTGAGTCAAGTTTCCAGAGCCGAAGTCAATACTGACCCATTGCTCGTCCGTATTGCCCTTTGGTGTGTCAAAGCCATTGGTGACATCGGTTTCAGGCCAGAACCATACTCGGCCGTCAAACACATCGTGGACGCGTTCCTGGTCAGCCTGAGCAAGGGACGAGTTGACAGTCGGCCAGGGAGAGCCAGGTTGGAGTTGAATGGACAAGTTGATTGGTCGTGATACTGCCACTGCTTTATTTTGGATTGGGATTGTAATTCGCTCCAGTTGGTCTGTGGCCTTTGCGAGAGTTCCATCAATTTCTACACGCAGTCCACGCTGGCCATACTTCCGGCCATCAGCGTCCCATTGCACTGTGACCTCGTGACCGCGATAGAGGATCTTTTCCACGCGGAAAAATGAGATTGCTTCTGGATCAACCAAGGGGTTGATTTCGAGCACATCATCTTCTCGAGGACGAATACCCACTAGTCCTGAGAGAATGAGATCGATGTATCCGGAGTGGAAGTAATGATGTGAGCGAGCGAGGCCCACTATGGGAGAGCCCGTGTCAGCATCGTAATTCTCCTCTAGATCGAGAACACCGTTATGGTCTTTGTTGTAGTGTTGCGACGCGTACTGTTTCAGCAAACGATTGTAGTCCTTTACACTGATGGCCTTGGCAGTCTTAGTGTAATGGTCTAGGACATTTGCCAACGCCGCCAATACCTGCGTGGTCTGGTAGGGCCAGCTAGGTCCATTCCAATGACACTCTGTATGGGTTCCCTCATAGCGATACACTTTCATATAGTACTGGTAAGAGGGCTCCACGGTTCGCAAGCCGAAAGGACCTCCAAGTAGCTTTGAATCGAGGACATGTGCCCAGGCTTGAGCGTACGTCTCATTGTCATCAGGCACATCATGAGTCCATGGGATCATGCCAGCAAGTTCCCTTCCCCGAATCGGGTTCCAATACGTCACGAAGTTTGTACTCTTGGCGTATCGGTCAATGAAGTGGTTCAAAGTTGAGTTCCAGAGGTCGTCCTGAAGACGATTCTTGAGAGCGAAAGCTCTCTCTGAGTACTTTTCGGCAGTCGCTTGATCGCCCTTGAGTTTGGCAAACTTCGTGACGGCTCGAGCATTTGCGATTTGATAGCTATTGAAGGTCGGCCGGAACGCTTCTCCTCCGCCAAAGCCATCTTTTCCGCCAGATGCATCTATGCTAGCAATGGTATACTCTGTGGCATCATTGAGAGGTGCAATCCAGAACATCCCCTTGGAAGTGTCATAGCGGTCTCCAAGCCATCCCTCATAAACGTCCTGCATGAATTGTAACAGGGATAGTCCAAGAGAGGAATCTCCGTCGATGAGCTATGTGTTCCACACTCCTGCGGCCAGCCCCTCAGTAAATTGGCGAGGATTGCTGTTCTTGCTGTACATGAACTTGGCATAATCCTGGTTGAAGAGACGATCGCGACACCATCGACCTTCATTCAAATGGAAGAGGCTTGCATCGCTGAGGGATGCCCAGGGTTGAGTCTGCCAGCCGAAATTGTCGAAGAACTCGGTCGTGATGTATCCATCTGAGGCGATGTTGCGCTGGTGTGTTCGAAAAATCTTCCAACGATAGTAATAGACATCAGTGATGATCTTGTCGCTGGATTCGAAAATGGGTATACGATCGCGATACCACTCGGCATCATTGCCAAACCGGTCATTTAGAACATCAGAAGTTGTGTCTTGGCCGTTGATTGGAAACACGGCAAAAGATAGGATTATCAGATTCCTGATAACGCTTCTCATGTTGGCTGAATTCGTGACTAGAGAAGCAGCAGGCTAAATGCGCTGTGTAAAACAGAATGTGGGGGGTTAAGGTAGAAAAATTAAAGAAACTGAGAAAAAGATTTCTCATTCGGAGGCTCGTCATCTTAAGCCTCAGGTTACAGAAGCCACTTTTTCGCAATGTAACTCATCACCATGATTCGTTATATCTCGATACGATTGCCGCGCTGCTGCCCTGTCGATGAACGCATGGCATGGCGAGCCGCACCAATGGCAATACGTCGCTTACAGCCGATAGGCTTGGAGTCAAAGATCGGCAGAGAAGCACTCGGACAAAATCAGGTAGATCTGCCGAGAAAGAGCTAAAATGATTAATGCCCCGCGCTTTAGACTAAGAGACACAAGAAATCACAGTGATGGGGCGAAATAGTGCCGTGGAGAAGTCAGGGCTCGAATACGAGCGAACTGGCGACGAAGACGTCTCATATCATCAACGATGGACAACGCACTAGGCGTCTGATTTGTACGCCCTTCAACCGGACGTTTGAATAATCGCTCAGGTTCTGGAGATTCGAGAGACTGAGCACTTATTAGAGAAATAATTGGTACGAATAGTATCGAAGAGATATTATTGCTTCCATTACAGTGACGTTGAGTATGTAGTAATACTCCCCCATATCAATGAGGAGATTCCTTCAGACAGATGTGACATGACTTTTATGTTCTCTATGGTTTCAACACAGATTCCAAAGGAACGCCCCAGTACCATGCAGCCACACCCATTGCTCCCACGCTCATTGTCGACGCCATCAAGAAATTGACATCGTTGTTATCAAGAAGATCCCATCCACTCTCCACCACCCTTGACGGCCGATGATCCCCAAAGCTTGGCTTTCGATGCTTATTCTTGGCATTGTATCTGTCTTCAGCCTCTTCCTCCTCATCAACAGCCGAAGTATCGTCTTTACCACTATGTCCGCTGACTGCAGCATCGCTGCCTGCTGCTGCTCGCGCAGCTGTCTGTGGGGTGGGGGCAGAAACCAAGACGCGGTTGCCACCCTCACCTTCCACGATCTTGCCTGATCTCACATCCAGGACTGATCGCTGGAATATGCCCCCTAAGAAGCTATCCACTACGCTGCCTAAGGTGCCCCAGATGACCATGGCGCCCATGAACAATCGCCGTTGTGACAAAGTCCATGGCGCTCCGCCTCCGAGAGTAGGTGCGGTTTCAGCAGTGCACGTGGGCAAGAATACCATGGAAGCAGCAACTATGACCATAGAGCCGAAAAAGCCAGCAGCTAGACCAAGCAAAGTGACGCCACCGTTCGTTCCACGGGGTACCTTCCTCAGGGTAAGCGATGTGATCAGGCGGGGTTGGCTCTTCGATAAGATGCCCAGCTCAGAGCTGAAGGTGTCGGCCGCAACGGCAGCGTAGTTGGCGATGATTCCAACGACCAGGAGATCTCCGCCCCATGAGTAGCAGATACTGGTATCTGGGTTCGGGGTGTTCGGGTCCGCGTAGGCGGCAACTCGACGTCGAAGTTGGTATCCGTGCGCGACGGTCAAGATAGATGCCATCAAAGAATTTGCAAAGACTACAAACAATTCTATCGGTTAGAGAGCTTCATTCCTCCACGGAAAGTTTCAAGCTTACCTTGAACGTGGGTTCGTGGCCCTTCACCTCCGGAGGTCCCTCTTGAATGCATGGTCAATGTCGCCTTAACATTTTCCTTGATCTGTCAAGTTGTCAATCAAATGCTTTCCAAATGAGAATTATGCTTTATGACATACATGCGTGACGCGAGTTCCTGCTAGGAAGAACACGCAGAGTAAAGCAAAGGGTAGGTTCCATGGATGATAAGCATGTGCGATTGCAGTGAGCGTCGCGGCGAATATCCCCGCGGGTGTGAGCGAGTTTTTCGACCATGCTCGAAGAACAAGAGCGAGAGTTGCCGGCACAGCAATTATCGGCTTCATGACGGAAGGTGTTGGGCGACAGATGCGTGTCGTCGCTTTGAGCGTTACAAGAAGAAGCTTGAAGACGAGGTGGGCTGAGCTATCACGAGCTCTGTAGCTCAGAGGCTGACGTCAAATCGTGTCTGGTCTGGTTCGGTGCAGCCTGGTTCCACAGTGGAGTGTCCGCTGCCAGGCGCAGTGTGAGAGGCTCGATACAGTGCATTAGTACTATTAGCACATGCCTAATCGATACGCCGGTGGGGACAACTTTTTTTCTGCCGTCGACGATGCCGGATGAATTTTGGTGATGAAGCTGGGCCACTACGAGATCCCCAGTTCACGATTCACGACTCTGAGTTTGCATCGACAGGCTCGCTTAAGACGCCAACATGGCTGCCACAGCTTCAAGCGATGATTTCACCGTTCTGCCCATCCGGATGCCGCCAATGCCATCCTTTCCTCATAGCGCCGTCCATGAGGTCCGCGTCCGTCGAAATGCTCCTAAGATACCTAAGGCAAACGATTCCCGCAGTCTTTTCCTGAAGAACATCCCGAGTGATAGCACAGAACCTCACTTCCGTGCTGTTTTCACAAGCCTAGTGGGGGCCGGGCGATTTGAATCCATCACATTCGATGACGAGACGAAAACTATCCTGCCCGTGGACCCAGCTCAAGCGACCAAGATACAAGGCTTTGCCAAAAAGAGGAAGATGCTGGATGTCGAGGCGGAAGAGAGAGAACGAGAGGAGGAAGAATCAAGATTACCACAGATATGGACTCGACAATTACACAGGAGCAGCAGCACTGCAGTTGTCTTGCTTGCTGACGAAAAGAGCGCACAGCTGGTGTTAAAGGCTGTCGTGAAAGTCCAGAAAAACAAGAAATATCCAGTGTGGGGCGAGAATCTGGCGGACGACGTACCATCATTAGGCTCGCCTTGGATAGCGACGCATTTGCAGCTTTCAAGAGTTGACAAAGCCGCTACGCAGAAGGCAGTTCATGCATTTTTCAATGCATTCAACCGGAAGGAGAAGGAGGCTATCGAGCTAGCCAAGAGACTACGCAACGAACCGGACGAGGATGGCTTCGTGACGGTAACACGGGGCGGCAGAGCGGCGCCGGCCAGCCGCAGCGAAGCCGAGGAGGCCAAACAAAAGATGGTTGACAAGGCCGCCAAGAAGAAGTCGGAGCTCAAGAACTTCTACCGCTTCCAGCTCCGTGAAGAGCGCAAGAAGGAACAAGCGGCACTGCTACGGCGGTTCCAGGATGACAAGCGAAAGGTGGACGCTATGCGCGAGAAGCGCGGCAAATTCAAACCCGAAACATGAAATGATCCCGGCAATGAAGAACTCGCGACATCCAACGTAGGTGCAAACACCACACTTCACCCTCATTTCTCCATCCCCCTTTTTAGCTTTCCTATCATGATGACGCCGCGGGGCCATCAAATTGCCGAGAGAATCGGAGATTTATCTGCTCGAGCTTGGCGATGTTGAAAACAACCGCGTTACCAATATCTTCTCAAACTTGTCTGAGATAGGAGCCTTGCGTATTCATCTTGAGCATGCTTTAATGTTAGACAAATAAACTAACGTTGTCAACAGCTACAATCGTCAAACGCTGGGATGGGCCTCAAGGTCTGTTCCGATAAAGCTGTAATAAGCTTTGTAAACCTCAGTGCCAGAGCATTCATATGCAATCTCCAGGCTATTGACCGAGTCGGGCAGCGCAGGAAAGGGGGGCAGTTCCTGTCAATCTTTGCCTATGACTGGCAAGACAAAAGCTCGGATCTCCCGTGCTTCTACTGGCTGTATAAATAGTGTGATCCATGAAGCATGGAGTAACGAATAGGGGCATCAGCCCGCCTCATCGAGCCGTTACGGCAGATCATCTTCATTAAGTAAGAATTTTACTCTGATGTTGCCGTATAGACAGTCACATAATTGACATAAAAATATTTTGTCTCGCCCATTTTCTGAAATAGTCTTGTGGTGATGATTTCTTCGTAGTGACAATCCTTGTTAGTCAGCAAGCGCTGGCCGCTTTGTTTACTTTCCCCCACATGGCAACCAAACACAACGGTTGTTGCATAGGACCCTGCCGACCACTCAGCCAAATCGCTTCTGACTGCACAAGAAATAAACGAATCCGACCAAAAAGGCTCATGGGAAATGCATTGTTTGCTGTGGAAAATCTAGTCCAATTTCTTTTCAACGGCCATTGCAGCCGACATGATCGACACCGATAATCTTCGTACAGCGTCGCTGTACATCAACAATCAGCTGCTCTCCAGAGGCTTGTTGCGCGATGGCGACTCCATCGATTTCGCAAGCATAAGAAAAAGCGATGAAGAGGATACTGTCATCTCTGGGCGCATTATCAGCATTTTAAATGACTTGATTCTCCGTCGAGACGTAAGTTTACTTCCGCAAATATGACTTTTATTCGACTTTAAACGCTGACAACAAAATCAACCCAGCGTGATGCTGAACATCGAGAATCACTTTCCACATCAATGCGCGCACTGCGTGCCGAGAACCTCAAGCTCACCGCCGACCTCGCTCACATCAGCGACAAACATGCTGAGGCTCAACGCAAAGCTGACCTTGCGACGGCGGCCGAGTCAACGTTGAAAACACAGCTGAAGTCTGCAGAGGCGAATGCCAAGGCGTTGAAGGATGAGGTCGCGAGGATGAAGTCCCTAGTCGCCCAATCTCGGACATCTTGCGCAACTGAGATACGTAGACGTGATCGCCAAATCGATACTTTGAAGAAACAACTTGGGGAGGCAGGCCGATCGCGAGGCACTAGGGGGAATCCTGCGATTACGACCATCACCGTCACGGGCGATATAGGCAGCGACAAGGACACCGCGACCATGAGCCAGTCGTTAAACTACGATGCTGAGCTTCGAAGCGAGACAAACACAACGCTGGCGAACTTGGCACAACATCTCACGGAAGAGAACGATACTATGCTGGGTGTCATGCAGCAGACCATGGCGCAGCTACGAGACATGAGTGGCTGGGTTGAAGACGAGAGACAGGATCAGCAGGTGCATAAGCGGCCTAGTTGCGAAAATATCGCTGCAGAGCTGGACTCGGTAATGGACCACATGAGAACGATCCTTACCAACCCGTCGTTTGTCCCAATTGAAGAAGTTGTGACAAGAGAGGAAGAGATCAACAGACTCAAGACGGGTTGGATCAAGATGGAGACTCGTTGGAAAGATGCAGTTCACCTCATGGACGGGTGGCGAAAGAGAATGGCCGCCAGTGGGAAGCCAGTGTGTGACGAAGAGCTTCAGATGGGTATGCGTCTGAGTCCTGTTCGTGTCAACGAAGTAGATGATACACGAGCTCCTACGTTCAACGAACTGTCAGCCGTCAAGGAAGAGTTTGAGGATAATGCTCCTCAGTTCCTGCGCTCCCCGTGCCCAGGAAACACAGAGAGGCCAGACTATGTGGCCGCCGAGGAATTCGATGACGTGGAGGCAAACAGCGAGAGCGATGTGACAGATCACGAGGATATAATACCAGAGGATGAGGACGATGCAGCAGATGGCAATCATGGGGCTCCGATTCAACCAGAACCGGAATCGATACATGAGCAAGACGACTCGTTGGAATCAATACCACTTCCTGAACGACCGCAACTCAGTCCCTTGCGGAATTCCAGCTCTGCTGGTAACCGAGGGTTCTTAAGAAACGAGAAGCTACATTCTAGACCGAGCGAGCGTACTGCCGACGGCGGAGATACCACGCATACATCAGAGTCGAAATCGATGAGGTCTCTCCCTGTTCGTCCTCGACCACTAGCATCTCAATCGAGACTTCCAAGCAGGGTTCACAGACCTACGGAATGCCCGCGTTCACCATCCAGAACATCCCTCGACGATGCCTTGCTCCCACAGCGGAATACAGAGTCTTCCCAGCCACAAGAGAACACAGAGCACGACGAGCCTGCTCTATCATCCAATCAAGTCCCGCAAACGGACAATCAGAAAACCACCACAATTCCTCAAGCACCGACGCTACGCGCAAACCCGCAACCAAAAGTCCTTCGTAACGCAGAACCCAAACCCCCTCAAAGCCCCTTGACAATGTCCAACATTGCAGCCAAGCTCGCCGCCTTCGAAAAAGAAGCAGACGCAGCCCGCGTACGAGCCAAGTTGAAAGCCGCACGGGGCTCAACACGAGGCGCAGCTCGCCCCGTCATGACGACGACGTCTACGGTGCCGACCAAACTTGCTCATGAGGAAGCAGCTGCAAAACCATCTGAAGAAGGTGATCCGGTGAAGCAGGACGCGGAGCAAGCAGATGGCAAGACGGAGAAGAGGAAGCGGGATCGCAAGGTTAGTAAGACGGCTTCGAGGCGGAGAAGTACGCTTAGTCCGTGGGAACTGAAGACTTTGATTTCTGGAGATGCGCAGTGATGGTACCTTTGCTTGATGCCTTGTACCATTGAGATAGCGGCTGTCTGTGTTCATATTGCGTGAATACCATGGCGATTTGAATTTTACTTGTGAATTTTGCATAATGCATAGGATTTTAATTGTCCACTAGCTACACTCGTGTAAAAAAGGTCATAGTGGGCGGCATGTACAACGCATAAGTTCAAAAGCGATTGGTACTGGGTTGAAGACCAGTCACGATTTTAGCTTCAGTTCGACGGGTGCCTGTTGCAAATTTTTATATTTGTTCGCGGCGTAAGCGACAGACGGTACGCTATCTGTGGCGAGGCATCCCATGCCTCGTGTCCCATGTCCATATATTCGCAGAATGAGGTATCGTGTTATACAATGCTAATACAAAGGCACCAACCATGCCAGGGAGTCTTCCCTTCAACTCCTGTTTCCCAACATCTGATTTTGGAAGTCCGCGTCCATGAATGACATATCAACCCAGCCAAACTCCTCTCCATTCATTTTCTTAATGCTGGCTCCATTGGATAGTGTTCAGGTCAATTCCCTCTTGTACAAGTTCCCATAAGGGACTCAACTCTCGTAAAAAGTTGACGCGCTCCTGGACAGCCTTGAGCACGTAGTCAATTTCAGCTTCCGTCGTAAATCGTCCAATGCTGAATCGAATACTACTGTGAGCGCTTTCGTCGCTGTTTCCAAGCGCGCGAAGCACGTAGCTGGGCTCCAGAGAGGCAGATGTGCAAGCACTGCCAGAAGACAAAGCAATATCCTTCAGTGCCATCAAGAGAGACTCTCCCTCAACATATGCGAACGAAACGTTGACACAGCCGGGGTAGAAAGCCTTCTCATCACCATTTTGGGTCGTGTGCTCCAGAGAAAGCAGGCCTTTCAAAAGTCGGTCGGACAGATACTTGATCCGCTGTGTGTCGTACTGCAGAGGAATTAGTTCGTTGTCTCATAAAGGCTTTGGGAATTGCGCGGTGGACAAAAAGCGCGGTAAACTCAAAATCAGACAGGGTGCTTCACTCAACACGAACGGCCTTGTCACGGGCCATTCAGAAAGCCATGCATGTAGAGCGGATCATCATAAAGAGTGCAGGAGGTGAGGATAATAGAGGATAATAGAGAGATTAACAATACTGACCTTCATCTCCTCCTTGGCGATGCGACAAGCCTCACCAAAGCCAACTACCAGAGGTGGAGCGAGCGTGCCGCTTCGCAAACCACGCTCCTGTCCACCGCCAGTAATAATGGGATCGAGTCTGACCCTAGGTCGTCTTCGTACGTAGCAGGCGCCGATGCCCTTAGGACCGTAGATCTTGTGTGATGAGATGGACATTAAGTCAATGTTCATGGCATTTACGTCCAGGGGTATTTTTCCAACCGCTTGAGCAGCATCGGTATGGAAAAAGACCTTCTGTCGACACAGCTTGCCAATTTCTTCGATGGGCTGAATAACGCCGATCTCGTTGTTGACAGCCATGATACTGACGAGAGCAGTTTCAGGCTTCATAGCAGCCTCGAGATCAGCCATGTTTATTAATCCGTTGTTCTGGACGGGGAGATAGGTGATTTCGAAGCCCTCGTCCTGCAGATGTCGACAGCTATCGAGGACACACTTGTGCTCAGTCTGAGTAGTGATAATATGATTCTTGCCTGAACGACCGAAGAATCTAGCAACGCCTTTAATGCTCATATTATTGCTCTCGGTGGCACCGGACGTGAAGATGATTTCTTTGGGATCGGCGCCGATGAGAGTGGCAATGTGCTCACGCGCCTCTTCGACTGCCTTCTCACTTTCCCAACCGTAGGCATGTGTTCGAGAATGCGGGTTTCCGTACACTCCGACGTAGAAAGGGATCATGGCATCGAGCACGCGAGGGTCGACGGGCGTCGTTGACTGCATGTCTAGGTAGATTGGCCGTTGGCCTTCTTCCATCACAGCAGCCTGTTTGAGAACCTCTGAGATGAATTTATGATTAGCGCTCTGCTATTGAGCGTAAACTGAACATTTCTCGTTGGAAAGGATTTCCTTACCAGCCATAGGGCTAACTTTGGCATCAGCGGGTGCGCCCATCGGGGGAGGAGGAATATCGACGAAATCCTTCTTATCCAGCTTGATGGCGGTCTCCACGCGAGCCTGGTCCTGCTTTGTCTCCGTCACATATCCTCGCCTGGCGGCCTTCGACCTCGTCGCCACCAAGGCTGCACGAGGCAAGGCTCCTCGCAAAGGGGCGGATGCAGCGGCATGACGGCTCGCCGTCCGTAGCGCGCACGATGCTAAACTGGACATGATTGTGATGGATGTGATGCGGGCGGTTGCATATGCGGAGACTCGAAGCCCGGCGAGCGGAGAGAGAAAGGAAGGGGAAAGCCTTTTAAGTGTGCTCCTCGATTGGCGAAATGCAGTCGTAGTTTCTCCATAGCTACAAATTTGTCATGGAACAGCTTTCGGCTCGGCCACTCGGTGATAAGCGTCCTCCCAGAGGCTCTGATTGGCTGCAATAGACCGGTACCCGGCGGCACCCTTACCCAGAACCAATTTCACGGGCAAGAGATGCAGAAAGAGGCAAATTGGTCGGAGGAAAGTTGCAATTGTGTGCTTTGCACGGCATGGTGATGGAATATTCGTCAGAGGCGATGGAAATCGAAACAATGATAGGCATCATGCGAAAACTGTGTAACATAACAACATGTCGGCACCCTGTGCTGCACAAGGCAAAACAGAAAGAGATGCATGTCTGTGGAAGTGACAGCGTCCCAGCACAACAATTCCGTTCAGCTGCAAATGAAGCAATTTCAATCCGTAGGTAGAATGGCAATCCACAGCATGTGTTTCAATCCGCAAATTGACTGTTGTGAGAAGAACATTGGCAGACGTCAAAGCACAAAAAGCTGGACGGGACGCGGGGTGAACTAGGGGACAGTGATGACAGGGTGACGCGCAGGTTCTCTCCACACTGTAGCGGCGCGAAGAATCAGTAACGGCTGTGCAGCGAGATGATGCCGCGAGTGCAAGCTTCAGGCTGGAGGGTCATGGCTTGCGTGCTGAGCAGAGGCCACTGGCAGCGCTGTTACTCAGTCCATGGCCCGACCGCTGGGCGCTCTAGAGCCTATGACTAGGGCAGTTGGCCAACCCCCCCTCACATTAATGCTAGATGCCCCGTCGATCCCCTGTGCTTACGGCTGTTCGGCGCCCAAGTGCTGCGGCTTGCGCCACAACCGTCGGCACAGCCACCGAAAGTCGTCACCAAAATCCTGGTCCTCCACGAGCTGCCTACCGACGTCAATGCCATCAATTCTGGCTTCCGCCGCCCTCCTTTTATCTGCTTCCGCACGCACCTTTTCCCCCATACATCGGGCGCTTCACTTCTTCCTCGGGCTCAGCCAACAGCGTTTTGCATCATGAGTTTCAAAGGCTTCTCCAAGAGCCTTACGCGGGTATGTTCACTGAGACACGGGCAGCCCTGCTCCACGATTACTGCCCTTCATCTCAATGCTTGGTAGTTCGGCGGCGCAGGGCGCACATCAAGAAGATGCGCCGATGCGAGGAAGAATGCCTGAATGCTAACGCACGTTGATTCCATGTAGGCGCCTCAACAATTCAAGCATAAGTTTAATATCGGAGAACACACGAAGGATGCGGTTTACATCGATGCCGAGCGTCGCTTCCAAGAGCTAGAGACCGAGACCAAGAAGCTGCACGATGAGTCCAAAAAGTATTTCGATGCTATCAACGGCATGCTCAACCACCAGATTGAGTTCAGCAAGGCCATGACCGAAATCTACAAGCCAATTTCTGGCCGAATGTCGGATCCCAACAGCATCAAGCCGGAAGGTAATCCCGAAGGAATTGCAGCTTGTGAGGAATACGAGGCCATCGTCAAGGAGCTGCAAGAAACCCTCGCACCGGAGCTGGATATGATCGAGACTAGGGTTATCCGTCCAGCTACCGAATTAATGGACGTCATCAAGGTGATTCGAAAAACGGCCGTCAAGAGAGAACACAAGAAGCTCGACTATGACCGACAGCGCGCCACGCTCAAGAAGCTGCAGGACAAGAAAGAGCGCACTCCCAAGGACGAAAAGGCCATGTGGAAAGCAGAAGGAGACGTTGAGCAAGCCACTCAGGATTACGAATACTTCAATAATCTCTTGAAAGAAGAATTACCGAAGCTATTTGCTTTGGAGCAAGAGTTTATTCAACCACTCTTCCAATCATTCTATTATATGCAGCTCAACATCTTTTACACACTTCATGAACGCATGCAAAGATGCGACATCGGTTACTTTGATCTGACCCGCGATATCGAGGAGGCGTTCATCGAGAAGCGAGGGGATATCCAAGAACAGACGGAGGCATTGTCAATTTGCAGATTCAAGACGACGGGACGACCCCGACCGATTCGATACGGAGCTAAGCCAGCGCTCGAAGGCGGCAAGCAGCCTGGCCTGCTGACGGCAGGGCCGTTTGCAACCAGCACCAGCAAAACCCCGAGTCCCAAAATTGGTGCTTATAGCCGGCCGTCAACCGATTCCAATCAGGCAGCACCACCGCCATATTCACCCGGTAACAGTACTGCTTTGTCAACTGTCGCAGCGGCCAAAGCAAAGCCTCCGCCACCTAAGCCCAAGCCCAAGCGATTGACTGCGGCACCTGCCGCGGAGACTGTGACAGCACTGTATGATTATTCCGTCCCGGCGGATGGAGACTTGAGTTTCCGTGCCGGTGATGTTATCGAAATCGTATCCAGGACCCAAAATGAGAATGAATGGTGGACAGGCCGACTCAATGGGAAGGAGGGACAGTTTCCAGGTAAATTCAGAATTCCCGCTTGCCTAAGTTCAGATCGATCACGCTACTGACACCCCATGTGCAGGGAACTACGTTCAACTGTGAGAGTTGGGAAAGGATACAATTCGTAATGGTGAAGCGACGAGAGTATTTTAGCTGGGTAATTTTCGAATCACAATATGGCTAGCTGGCGCAGAAAGCTTAGACTACGGTGGCTGGCGGCTTGCAAATCTAGGTAGTCAAAACACACCTAATAGACCTTGACTTGTCAGACACATTGACTCAACCAGTGAAGATGATTATCGAGAGCTATGCCCTGCTGGTACCCGTAACAGTCACACATGCACAGTCGTTGCCATCAACCGTGATGGCAACGGAGTCCGTCGTAACGGCTTTCGATATTGTTAGTAATGGTGGTGTTGTGCAGCGACTATGTTCCATGAATAACACAGGTCGCGGTAGGAGTCAAGCACCACCCACGTGGTTAGATCGAGCCACTGATCAGATACTATGCGCGATGCACTAGAGCCTTCCTAGCCGGTGAAGGAATTGTCGTAGACCATGTGTCCGTATTTCTGGCTTCATTGTCCCGTTCCGTCACGCAATTCACACCCTTCATGAAGTGCAAGCCCAGTCTGGTGCAGCCATGTAGGTTCACGCTGCAAGAGCTGCTTGGACAATGACGTCACAAACGAGCTACCCCACCATCAAACATCGAAAGTGGTTCACACACCTGCCATGCGTACACCCAGATTGTTCCCAGTAGACGACAATGACATCACAGGCGGTGCCGCAGTCCCATAGTAGGCCCCTTGACATGGGAAAGTGAGGCTTTTGCAATCGCGCGTTCCTTGGCAAGGGTCTGTTTGCTCCTGGATTATGCGAAAGACTTTCCTTCCCTGCAAACTTGTCTGCCAGACTATATTACCCAGCTCCCTCCAACTTTTCACTCTTTACGATTCTTGATCTTCATTCCATCAAATACCATTCCTTGACTACCAGAGCTTCAGTCATCCACATCCATTCAAACTCGCTCAGCAAGAACACACACACGACTTCTTCCATCACATCCAGTCAACATGTCCGACAAGCAAGCACCCTCCACCCTCCAGTCGTACGTCGACTCGGCCACAGGTGCCATTCAGAGTGCTATTGGTAGCCTGACTGGCAACACCGGAGATCAGGCCAAGGGTGATGTGAAGCAAGATGCCGCCAAGGCGGAGCACGAAGCTTCCCAGGCTGCCGTCAAGGTTCCTGGAGCAACCATTTCCAGCGACGGAGGTGCCAGCAAAGACCACCCTGACCGAAATGCCGGTTCCTGGAATCAGACTGTTGGCTCTGCCAAAGAGACCGTCGGAGGCCTGATTGGTAGCGAAGTGAGTAACAGCTTTACCCATTCCATCCTGAAGTGGTGTGCTAACAAAATCCTTACAGAACCTTAAGTCGGCCGGTCGACAACAGAACCTTGAAGGTCAGCAGCAGGAAGCCAAGGGACAGCTCAACGATCTGGGCTCAGGTATTGGCTCTCGCGTTCAAGGTGCTGTCGGCGGCGCGGTTGCTGGCTTGACTGGCGATAAGGAAGGACAGGCACACTACGACCAGATGCGTGCTGATGGCAAGGCTCAACAGCGTGGCGTTGAGCACGATCTTCAGAAGAAGGTTGAGGCTGAGGAGGCGAGCAAAAGAGCATGAAGAATAAAGCAAGGTCAATGAATTATGGCGGGAAAATGTGTGGCAAAGTTGATACCCTACGAATAGTATGATTGCAGCTCCTATAGTTAATATGCAGTGTTCTATTTCATACAACCTACCTCGCCGTCGGCTGAATTCTTTTCCAAATCGACCTATTCTCCCACGCACTCGTTTTACCATAATACTATAAACGATGAGCTCAAACGTCAAAAGTCTCCAGACGGTCTCGCGTGCAAACGTTATCAATCTCCTTACCTATCTCTCAGCTTGCTATTTCAAAGGATATCCTCATTAAGGATCACTGCACTCCGATGCCTAGGGATGGAGAAGCTCCTCAACAAGAATTTCCGTATTTACATGTAGATGCATGATTTGAGCATCTCGCCCAGGGCAGGGGCCAGCGTAAAAGACATGCGAAGTGGCTGCATCAATCGCAACGGTAGTGGGTGATTTGCGTCGAAGTATCAATTGTAGTCAAGGGGAACTGATTCGGATGTGGGTCACCCAAGCTTGCTTTCTGGGAGATCTGATAACATTTCTGATTGATTATTCCCAGATATCTGGGACCTTTCATTACAAAAACGTGAAAGTAGTTACGATTTTGGATGGCGATTCGAGCTGCAATATGTGTTTGTTGCGACTGCTCCTCATCTTACAATTGTTACTAGCATGCGAGATCATCCTTTTTCGAGAATCAGATTGATATACATTACTTCTTGTTGTACGGTTTCGCGTAGCTCATCAATATCCCCCCATTGGAATACGTGTAGCTGTGTAAGTCCCGGCATGTCAAGCCCGACGAGAGGCTTCTGATGTGGCTTCTAGGTTGACACTTGGGATTGCAAGAGTAATTGTTAAACATCATTTGCAAACTACACATTTGCTCTTGAACGCTTGCTTCAAACACATTTTGGCGATATGTAAGATCATCGCGTGTTCTTTGAATATGAGGCCTACGAGTGATGGGCAATGCTATTTACACATGGAGTCAAGTAGGTACGAGTCTTGGATTGGAGATATCCCCATGGACGCATCATTTTGATGTCGCGCAGTATATTACGAAATAAAACCGAGCTTCCATCAAGTTCAACAATCGAATTACGTCTCTCGCGTGTTGAATGTCAACGCTGTTGAACGGGCCTTCGTCGGACAATGATTCTCTAGGTCAAAACACGAAACCCCGACGGCACTATATTTCTCAGCCACCAAATAAAGCTCACTCAACTCGCTTCATTCCGTATTCCAAATGTGCTTCAATTGTGAAATTCAACAGTGTACAGTAACTCCCTCTCCTGAATATGAGTCCATGGTATTCAAAAATTCGCACATCATCTACAGGGTAGCTACTCGACATATTCCAAATCTCAAAATCCAAAACGGAAATTCCAGCTGAATTAAGCTTTTCACCCCTGTCAATAAATCTAAGTTCCATCCCCAAAATGACATTTGACGTCAAGGAGGATCAGCTGCAACAGTCAATAAATAGAGTTTGGAGCGCAATGGGTCCGTGGTCCTGGCGTGGAGGTCATAAAAAGGCAATCGCTGGTCACTTCTGCATGGGTACGGGGTATGGCGGCGGTGATATGGTACCGGGAATGGCACTCCCGTTCGTGCTGCTCTACCAGAAATTTTCTGACAGATTAGAGCGGTGAGTATCATATCTTTATGGCCAATAAAGCCTGTACAGTATAAGAATTCTGATCTTCTACAATGCGCGTTTCGTGCATCGATCTGAGCGCTGAGATTGATATGTATCACATCTGTGCCGATATACACAATTGGTCAAGGAGTTGCTTTGCCAGGATATTCCAAACGACGTGAGATCATAAATTGATCATTCTCATCGCCACGATCATTCACAATAGCTCATGCTTAATTTACCTTTTGCCCATGGCAGTTCTAAAAGTGCTTTGACGTCGGAGCGACATCTCGCGTACCCTAAATGCGATGGCTCCGGCGCGGCTAACCGCTCCCGTGTGCCACGGAAAAACAGCAATCAAACTTCTCCCTGGTCTGAACGCATGCAATTCGGACAAACTTGCTCATCTAATCCAGCCCAGGCGGCAAGAACCCGGATCGAGTCCTCCTGTTGAAGGCAAGACATCTGGTGACGTTCGGAATATCCAGCCAGATGGAGGCGACCTGCTCAGCTGTTGGAAAACACGTCCCGCTATATGAGCATATATATTGGCAATAGCATCCTTCCATCGAAAGGAACAAGTCATTTATTCCTCCAAGCCACGTGTGAACCACATTCTCCGCCGTTTGCGTGCTGGAGCCAATGGCCGAAGCTGGTGACACACTCGGCTGGATGCCGGAGTAAGCATTGCAGAACAAGACTCCTGTCATAGCTTGTTGCGCCAAGTCTCACAAGGTCGCTGTTTCGAAAGCAGGCTTCCTCACGCTTGCATCGGCTGCATCATAGTATCCGAGCCGCCCTTTAAAATCTGTTACTAAACAGTACATGGGCTTCACTGGCGGGCGAAGATGGAGCAGACGGCGCGGAGAGAGGCAAGAAACACGATGACCTGCCGCGCAAGGAGCGGGATCAAGCGACCATGTGGATAGAAGGATCTTTTGACCAAGACAGCTGTTTTCTTATTCTTAGCTCCTCTCTGCTCTTTGTGCTGAGTTCGGACATTTTAGTCTGTCGTCTGTGCTGTTTCGGACAAAGAGGTCTCACTTTGCTTCGTGCAGGTAAGACTGAGTCTTAGTCGATACGTAATCACTGGAGGAATGCCAAAACGTCAGAGACGTCAGCCAACCCACGCTAATACTGTCTAGTGACAGTTGTTGCTTTGTCAACCTATGTATGTTGGCAGGCGGCAGAAGCAGAAAGGTTCAAGGGATACAAATAATCCGTCGCCACGCGCAATGTCCATACTGGTCTGGCAGCGGGCCTCAACGGTGCAGAGAGCGGCGGGCGGCGTCGGCAGCTTGCATTCTCCTCTTCGGCAGTACTTGTGGCGCTGGGTGTACAGAAACGGCATTCTTCCTTCTGTTGTTCGAATCGCTTGCTGATGCGAGTTGCGGGTTGAACCCTGTCGCTAGACAGTATCAGCATCGGGCAGATATGGTCCAACAGCATCTCGTGAAAGTTAATGCTGGTCAGATCTCGGTCCCTTTCAAAGAGGGATATGGGGGCCCTTCTGCCCTCCATGTAAGCATGTAAGCCTGCACATGTTTGTCTGACGTTTCACAACCCCAAGTTGTGGCATTGGCATGCTTCTTGTTCGCTGCACGGTAGTGAACAATATTAATGGTGCAATCTCTCCTTTCCCGGATAACAGAATTTTGATCCTCACTGATCCATGCCAGGTAGATGTTGCCAATATGGCTAAGGACGCCAATTAGCAATTGTGGACAGAAGTTGTATGAAGACTGGCCGATGATGTAGATCCGTGGAGGCTTTGTAGTGTACAGCTTCTACAAATGGCTAGTTGGTCCAAATTAGTCCGTCCTAGTGCACAGCTGCGCCCGATATTGAAATCAACAAGAGATACAGACGGATTCCTTTCCCAATCGTTGACAGGCTTCACAGTAATATCTCATGAGAGCAAAATAGCATGGCTGCCATTTCTGAAACTGAAACGACATCGTACATATGTTGTCAGTATGGTTGCAGGGATATTGGTCTGAGACCATCCCCTCGCAGCTTGGTGAGTTGTCAGCCTCACAGGATTGTACCGCTCTGGGCCGATTCAATGCATGAAGTAACTGGTAGTCAGGCCTGACGAGCGACCAGAAGCCAAGACCTCCAGGGCTGGAAGTCCAGCTGCCTCTTTTCGCGGTTGGTCCGGGACAAAGTCTTCACGTAAACCGGGATAAGCCATTAATAATAGTGACCGGTTTGTGACTGTTTAGGTTGTAAAACAAGTCTAGAGCTGTCCACTTCAAGACGACTGTCAACGTCAGCGGGTGATCCCGAGCTATCAATGAACAGCCAGACCATCGATGCATATATGCTTCAAGCCACCAATGGTACAGTTTTGATGGAGAATGCGCCACAATCCCTCGTGAAAACGCCTCTTGACCATCATGCAGTGTGCCTTCAATGCGTTTGCATCCACTCGACAACGGCTTTAGTGCTTGCCGAGTGCTGTGGTGCGACCGGATGCTTCATGAACTACCAGAGTTCCCTGGTCTCTGCATTTGCACACCCGATCCATGCTCACTTCCTCTTTCACGCCTTGCTGTTGCTTTTCATACACTTGTCGCCTACGAGAATCCGGCCAATCAGGTTATCGGTGGTGAGACATGACGGCGAAGGGATAGAATTTGGATGTGTTTGTTGGCCACCATTACCATTTGCTTGGCGCCACAAAATTTATGCTCTCAAATGCATTATCATGGATGGCAGAAGGGTCTTGGCCCATCGTAAGTACTGACGGCTCGCCATTTCGCCGTCAGGCAGCGAAATTGTAATCTCGTCTAATCACAGCCTCGACGCACGACGACTCGAACCCTGCCGCCTCAAATTCTCGAAGTGCTTGCAGGTGAACAAGAGAGGGGTCACAAGAGACACCACAATGACTGACAACCACTTTTCAGGCGAAAAGAACCATTATATCGTCAGTGCCAACCAAAAAAAAGAACAGGTCTTTCTGCTCCACCAGTATGGACAGAGGAGCAAATGGGAGCCAATCCACGGAGCTAATGAGTTTATGTCAAGGCTGGCTCAGCCTGAATTCCGTATAGCCACGGCTGCAATGAACGTCAGAACCGCGACAGGTGTTGGACGAGAAACAATACAGCGTTCTGATCCGGGTTTGAGAAATATGCTGAGCGCCTATTTGTTCTTCCCTGAAGGCTCTGCAAAGAATGCCTTGCTTCATGATATACTTGAGACATTAAGATCTTTGTCACGAAGTCCACCCCCCAGCCTCCGATTGCCATCGGGACTTGCTTCAGCGATCTTCCCAATATTGACACTTCTACAATCATGTATGTCTGGATGGATTATTGCTTTTTCGCTGCCGGCAGCCACACAGACATCTGTATGGAGTCGGATCGGCAACTGTCTGTGCAAAAAGATGTCCTTGCTGGTAACAACCGTGGGGCGGCCAAAGCCACGAGGTCAGGTTGGGTCAGGGACGGGGACAGGGTCCCATCCCATTTGCCATTGGCGCTCGTACGCAAATTCGCGCGCATCGGAACAGACAATACAGGCATGTCTGTGATGCCTGCTTTGTGATCACTATCACGCATTTCAGTATCCGGCAGGCGCAGAGGAGTCATTTGCTTTTCCCAGCCAGGTCGATGGTATGGTGGTGGATAGCCTGCGCGCTCTGGCCATCTATTAACAGGCGTCATCTCGAAGGATTGAAGCCCTTGTTTTGGACGTGTCAATGCAATGACCATGGATTGTAAGGAACAGATGTCGCTCATAGGACGAATTCCGGTTGAATGCCGCTGTCTTCTCTAATCGTCCTGATTCAGACAGGCCACGGTTTCGAACTGTGAGTACCGATGATGGCATCCCCGCAACAATTTTGTCTGTTGCGTCCGCCCAGGTTGGTCATTCAGTGGCCATTGACGTGGGATCTCCCAGACATGCTGTTGAAAATGAAAACCGATTTGCTTTTCGGCATCCGAATACAAGAGCACTCAACAGCCGACTTGACTGTCGCAGATGCTCGAAAACATGGCCGCTGGTTGAGACAAGATGGACGCAATGTCGGGCTTGCCATGTTTTCAACACTTGCTGTATGCATACCACAGTGCTCTCGCAATCGAAACTTAGACTCGGACAAGGTTGTGCTGTATCGTCATTTTGCAAGGGATGCGCGAGACGAATGATGTCCTTGTAAGATGTGATCGATGCATCACAAACAAGGGACGAGGGGGTCAGCCTCGCTCCTCGATAGGCAATCTCGCCAGGCTTCCGGCGCGGAGCCCTGTCCCGGCAAACTGGTAGCCATTCTTCTGAGACTTTCAAAATACATGATAACGGACTCACGTGCATTACCGATTGACTTTACTGCCTGGTATATGCACTGGAGAATAGACAGAGACTGTTGGCTGCTTGCATCGTATGCCGAATGCGGATGGAGATCGGTATGGGGGTCATGGAAGTACTAAGGTAAAATCCCAAGTGAAGGTTTTCCTGCTTCCTGTACGGCGCGGCGGACCAGTGATGAAGATCACGAGCGAATTGGCTGGAGCTTAAACGGAGTAGGCACCTAGCATGCATAAGCAATCCCTGGGTGCAGAAAGCTGACGGACATGTTTCTCGTTTCATTTACCATAAAACAACAAAAACCACGGTGCGAGCCTGCCAAAAAGGCCACGGCGTACTGTGCGAATCGGGAGCGATGCACCGTGGCACGTCCCTGGACGCAAGTGCCGCCTGAGGCTCCCCGCAGCAAACACATGCCGTCTGTGTATGGGTATGGCTGGTGAGGCGAGCAGGGAGAAGGGGCGGACGGGGCAGACGGGGAGTTGAAAGAGCTGGGCACATTACATATTACTCAGATAATTACCAACTGCCAACGCGGCATTCTTGTCAAGCACTTATTAATATTGAGCAATATTAATCTTGCTAAGCTCCGGGTCTGCACGGAAAGCTCCCATTCATCTAAGTCGATATATTACATTGCAAACCTGCGGAGATGGGGCGAGTGGATTTGACTCGCAGCGCAATCAAGCGATTTCCACTAGGCCATGACTCGGAGGCCCGTGTGCCTCATGTGCCTCCAGCAATAAATGTCATAAAACGGGCACACCATCATTGTCCGGCCTGGGAACCTATCAGATACGAGAGCAGCTTTGCGAGTGAACGTGCAGACAAGTTTTGATCGTAGCTCGTGGGACTGGTGTCAAGTCTGCCATGAGTATCACACGCGTTCAGATGAGGTGTGTCGCCGTCAGCCAGCCATGAAGACCTGATGCGCACGTACAGTACATAGCACCCAGGTAATGACTATACAGCGACCATACTGTAATTGTATCCGAATCCATGAATGGTGCGCGTCTGGTACTGGGTTAAGCCGTAATAGTCGATCCAGGCACGCCGACCAACTCGACTACTGACCAGGCCAACCCCCCTGAACTGAAAGAGAAGAGCGGCCGAATGTTCTTCTCAGCTCCCTTACTGCTGCCGAGCAGGTCCCTCAGCCCAGATGGCCAAGTGGGCACCAGATGGTGAAGGACAAGCAGGCAAACAGCGACTTGACTGGACATGGAAATGGCACCAGCAGGGAACAACGGGGGTGGGCCGCATATTTGTCGCCGCTAACTCGGTCCACCATCTCCAAAAAGAAACAGCAATGAGACTTGTACTAGACCAGGCTGCAGGGGTGTGGGGGTTGCGATGGTGGTGAATTGGGTGAATTGTGTGAGGGACAGAGCGAGTGACTGAGTGATAAACTGAGTGATAGCGCAGGGCGCAAGACACAGGAGCAGATGTGAGCGCGAGGGCGAGGGCGACGGTGGCAGACGACATCTGGAGTCCGTACAGAACAGTAAAAATACAGTCTGGCATTAGGAGTTACTTGCGTGACTTGACCCTCCGCGGCGTCTCTCGCTGCCTCTCGCCCCGTCGTCCTGGTTTGGGTCTGGTTGTATTTCCTCCTCCGCCATGTCCGTCCATTCACCATCCTCCTGCACCACCCCTGACCATCTGAACTGGGGGCCCAGGCCACCGACAAGCCACCGGTACGAACTAGCAGATCCCCTTCTTTTTTTCTAAGTGCTGCTCGCCGGGTCCCCCGATCTCTCTGGTCGAAAGCAGGACATATTATCGACCCTCAGCGTGAACCTCGTCGTTGTTTTCACACGGCTCGACTCCTCCGTCTTCCTCATCCTCATAGGAGATACGTTTGCTCGACTTGGCGACGGCAACACGCTTCTCGCAAATATAGTCATCTTTTCCTTGCGACTGTCCACCGCCGTCAAGGAACCATCGCCGGCGCTTTGTAGTGCCGAGATGCGCTGCCGATTTGTCTTCCATTTGTAAGACGCTTCGAGGTTCGTTCAGTCAGCGCCCCTTGCTGCGATATTGCTCTTGCCGCTGCTCAATCTCCTTTGTCTGTTCCCCCCGTCTTTGACATTATCTCGAGCCTCGAGGCGACTTTGCGGTGGATTGAACCTTTTGTTCAAGCAAGCACTTTTGTTTCGCCCTTACACAACCGACTTCGCCTTGTCGAGCTGGGCTTGCGCTTCCCAGAGCCACCTCGCAAGGCTGCCTTGAGTCGCCGACCTTTACTTCGCTTGAGCTTGGAAGCATTGCGCATCTTTATGTTTTAAGCGGCGGTCTCAACTGTCAGCGATACTTCCACCTCCAATTCTTTCGGCTCTATACTCTCTGAACCAATCCCGGTCTTAGTTCAGTCGCCGCGCTCCTCACTAACAAGGACCTTCTCAGTTTTCCCAACTGCCTGCCCGACCTGCTTCGAATCGGCGTTTAATAATAATACTTAAGCTCCGTTCCTTATCGGAGAATACTATTTGGCGCATGCACCGTTTCCTTTTGGCTGCAAATCAAAGGCATAATAATCTTCAAGTACTATACAGCGTCTCAAGACGCTTCATTCGACTAGTAAACAGACGCGCAGCTATTGTGTTTGACAATGGCGAGCCCAATCATGGACTCGCATGGCTTTGGAAGCTCTGGAATGGTCTCACCCCGGCATGTGAAGTCGAGAACACAAAGTATCTCCAGTGATAAACCTTCTATCATTGGGTTCGGTCTCGTCTTGCCACCATTGTCCGTCTCCCCCGAATCCTGTTTCATCGCACATAGTGCCGCGTCCCAGATTATCACGAACGATCATGACAGTCATGCGGATGCCTGGTACGACCAAAACGGTATTGAGCCCGCAATTGAGACGGCTACGATATCTGGTCCTGCTCTGCAGCTGGTCAATGGTTTTCTTGACCAGCTACTGTTCAACTTTTTGCAGCTTTCTAAATCCACCAGTCTCTCCGCCCTTCGTCCTGCCGTCATCGAGGTGCTAAAGCCCAAGCTGGCAAAAGATGCCATCAGCAACGCCGAAGAAGAGTTAAGGGAATATCTGGGAGGTGCCAACGAGGATGACTATGTTCAGCCCCAGGGTTCAAACGCTCCACGGAACTGGGACTTGGAGCTGGCTTGGAAGCGTACCCGCCTGCGGTGTATGGTGTATTCGTCATTGGGAGATATGGAAGAGGAGGACGAAGATATGTACATGGAAGAGGAAAATCTTGAGCTCGGCACCAACGAACAGATCTCCGACATCGTCTCGCCCGCTGTCGCTATCTTTCTCACGTCTGTGCTCGAATACATGGGCGAATTGACACTTACGGTCGCGGGCCAAGCCGCGTATCAAAGAGTCCGGGCAAAGATAGAGAAGGAGCTTAGGGAAGGTTCCCGGGATGCATCCGATCCTGCAGACCGAATTGTCGTGAGTGACTCGGATATGGAGCGTGTTGCACTGGACCGCACCCTCGGCCGTCTCTGGCGAGGCTGGAAGAAGCGAATGCGCACTCCGACGACCGATATTGCCGGACGCCCATCCTCAAAGACATTGACGATTCCGTCCAAGCAGGACCACGCGACCTCTGCACAGACTGCCATGGGGGCGCCGAAATCCACCACGAGCGACAACAATAGTGATCCTCGCAGGTCGCAGGATCACATCGAGCCACCCATAGTTGAGGATGTACCAGCCGCGGATATTCCTTTGCCGATAACAGATAATGATGTTAATGAGATCGAGGTTCCTGGTCTGGTTTATTGCAGCGAGGACGAGCCCGATGCAGAATCGGAGCAAGAGGAGGAGAAGCTGCCGAAACGACCAAAGAGCTTGTCTCTTTCTTATTCTGTCATTGCGAATGGCCTTCCTACGCCAACAGGATCACAGCCTGACAGCCCACTGACCGCTTCCACGAGGAAGAGATCCTTGTCTCTTCCATCTCGCACGGTTCCCAATTTCTTCTCCCGGGTTCGCAAGCAACCACAAACATCTGCACCTGATTCTAAGGTGGATCAAGAACGCGCGACAGACTCGACTAAGACGAAGCAAGGCAAGCACAACGCCATGATACCCGAAGCCAAAGCGAAAGCCTCGCAGGTAACCGCAGAGGACGGCCAGAGTGACGAGTCCGAATATGATGATGCTGCCGAAGAAGTGACATACGAAAAGGCTGAAATTATGACATCTTCACGAGTGTCGTTGTCTGGCAGTTCCCACTCCGTCGACTCCGATACCAATAGTAAAATGAGCCCTCGCAAGCGATCTTCCAGCGTGCAATCCGCGCGCATCATTGACGTCCCGGCACCCAAAAGTCCAAGTCCTCGCAGCCCCGCGCACTCTCGTCCAGGCTCGTTAGATAAGACCGATCGGCCTCGCCCTGTGAGCTTGTCTGGTGTTGCTGTCGCCGCTGCTCTCGCTAAAGCCGCGGCCACACAAGACGGTTCAAAACCTACAGGGTTCAAGCCAACTGGTCCGGCGGCGAACGAAGGACCGATGCCAGAGGCTTCGAATGCAGTAGAGAAGCTGCCGCTGCAGAGCACATCAATTTCTGAGACGGACGAAAACGCGATAGAAGAGCCGACTAGGGGAATGAATGTGGACCAGGCGCTACCAGCTGCCAGCGTCACTGTCCCAGCCAAGAGTCGCAAGAGAGGGCCTCCAGTCACAATCAACACGAAGACACAGATGCACGTCTATGAGCAGACACCCATAAGTGCTAGAGCTGTGCCGTTGCCAGCAACGCCAGCAAATCCTGCCATTGAGGAAGAAGGTCTGTCTGGTCTCCCACGAAAGACGTCTGGCCACGTCGGCAGACAGAGTCCAAAGACTGAAAGCAAGGGCCTGTTGACGATCGAGCGAACGAGAACTCGCGAATCCGACGAAGTTAGCTCACCTCTTCAAGGCAGCTCGAACGCCCGCCAAGTCCACACGGCTGCATCATCCGTATCATCAGCTGCTTCACGCCTCAAACCTGTGCGAACATCCGAGGACTCAAGTCGCTCAGAGAGTGTAGCACGAAACTTTGAGGAATTGATTCAAAGTAACCAAACCATCACGTACACTCTAACACCAGAAAATATGCGTGATGTTGATGTAAGTTCAACAACGACCTGCACAAAGTGGATTGCTGGTTTTCCCACTCTATATACTAATACCATGTCACAGTCAAAAAGTCCAGTGGTAACAAAATTCGCACGCCGAAAGAGTGAAGATGTCCGCGCGCTCAACTCTCCTAAACTCTCTCCTATCGTGACCCAGTCAAGTGCAAGAGGACTGCCCTCTTCGCGTTTGCCTCCTACACCAAGCAGTCCTAAGGTTGTCGAAAGCAAGTCCTTCACCAGCAAGCCTTCTGGCCCAGTTCCTCGAGCGCCGACAGGCCTGGCTATATCGACAGGTCGTGAGGGCGGAGCTGCAGCCAGAGACGCCCGTGTCCCAGCGGATACAACTTCTGACTTTGCTGAATTCATCAAGTCAACCGGACCCGCAGACGAAAGCAAGGCATACTCAGTTCCCAAACTCGCCTCACCAGTCAGCCCTGGCAAAAGTATTAGAGACTCACGGCGTGCTTCTACCACCAGCAGTCTCAACCGCTCTCGTTACCAGTCTCGTGATGCTGCTGTGGATAGCAGGGCTGACAATTCAGATTTGATCGACTTTATTCGACAAGGCCCGCCAATTACACCCAGCAATCATCGAATCCCTCGACATGTTGCGCCATTCCGCACCACAATGGGCTCGGACCAAATGTCTGGAGCCATCGGAGGCAAGGCAGTGGATGCCAGTCTTCCTGATATCCGCAACAGCCAGGGTTCGACCAACGTGACCGAGAGCTCCATGCCATCGATGCACTCGTCAATCAACTCCAAGTCTGCGCTTCTTAGAAATAAAGGCGCGCCAATCGGAAAACCCAGCATTGTGCCAGGGGGAGATGACACCATGATGCCTGTGCGAAAGACACGACGAGTTCGAGACCCATATGCTATTGACTTTAGCGATGAGGAGGACGAGGAAGAGGAAATTGATCACATTGTGGAGACACGTGCTCCAGTCAAAAAGGAAGAAAGCTTGGCCGAGTTTCTACGAAACTACGAGCCTCCTCCGGAGCCTGTATCTGCCACCCCGCGAATCCCCAAGAAGAAGGCTAGTGCTCCAAGCTTGATGGGACGCTTTAGTCGCGGTGGCAAGGATAAAGACAAGGACAAAGATGCGGCCTCTATCAAGGGACAACAAGATACAAGATCAGTGCATAGCCGGGCCAGCGGACGTGGTTATATTCCTATTCAAGTCAACATGCCTCCAGGCTACGACATGTACGGTCCCATTGACGCATCCCGCTCGTCTGTCAGCAGGCCCCGAGGAACCTCAATTGCGTCGTCCACAGCTGCTCGAATCCCGATGAAAAAGTTTGAGCCTCGCGAGGCAGTGACCAACCGAAGCCAAACTGCGGACTTGGCTGCCTTCCTGCGTGACTCTGCACCGCCACCGAACAACTCGCCCATGGCAATCGACCGCGCCCCTTCACGGCAAGAGGAAGGAGGCGGCGGCATCTCCAAGATGTTTGGCCGCAGAAAGAAGACTTTGGCGCTCTAAAGAAAAACAAGTCGCCCCCCAAAAAAGAAACATCTAATGACGTATCACGACACGCTCCACCCTTCTCGTCACAACAACCATGTCTTTCTTCGCTGTTAACCATAGCAATTACCCATCAGCCATTTTACACTACATCGCCGAATTATGCAAGCACTTTACTTTCCATAATCCCTTACTTTAATCCCCATATTCTTTCACCGACAGAACATGGTCATTCGATCTTGATTCGCTTCACTGCTACGATTACCATTTTCACTCATTATGCCATTTCTTGCTTTCGGACATATCAGCTCTTTGCTTTTCCTACGGAAACACAATGCCCTGATGTTAGTTATAAGGCGGAAGGAAACGGTGAAACCATGGCTTGTACCTTTTTCTTTTATCTTTTCTTAACATAAATGTCGGAATGTACGCCTTTTTTCTCATTTGTGATCTGGGGCCTGTTTGGCTGTAGCGGGGGGTTAGGTAGGGTACATTACTGCCATGAATACATTGAATGAGTATACCGAGTTGGAGCGAGTCGTTGAGTTACGCTCGTTGTTATTAGATCTAAAATGCGGTTGGGATGATGCTTCTACTTTGTTCCTGTGAATAGGGATATAGAATTTGGATGCTCCTTGTGATGACGTTGCACCCGATTTTGTAAGGAAAGAAATAAAGTTCAGTCAGTCGTCAATATTGTCGCCTTGTCGTCCATTTCAACAGGTGAGAGTTACCACTCAATGTCGCACTCGGCATGAATCGTTCGATACTGTCTATGGAACATCGAGTAGCACTTACGTGATGTTGTGAATATGCTCCGACAGGTATTACTTTGGTACATATTCAGCAAAATCACCATATGCCCAATGTTACATGGAGGAGTATATATGAGTGAGGCACGGCGTATTACTCGACTGCGTGGTATAGAAATAGACAGTGCTTCACGACAAATGTTTTCCAGTGTTGGATTGAAGGAGTGCTACCTGATCGCTTTCCAAACCTACATATTATATCACAGTGCACAAACATGGCCAAAAACCCGGATGCTCGTTGAAAAGACTATTGATAGATGGGAAAGATCGTCACGCAAAGTTCGTCCTAGCATTTCACAGGATTAGAGATCCGGACTCATTCCCCAGAACAGTCACATCACCGCAATGTTACTACCTTTGCATCATTACCAAGTCATAATGTATTGCATAGCATACGGATACAACGTCCCAGCAAGTCCAATTAACAAATAAGCAAATGCTACCCATCCGTTTGCCCAACCCCAGCATAGTGCACTAGAAATAGAAAGCCATCGACAGCAGCAGAATCCACTAAAAAGATATACAAAAAGCGATACTTGAAGCGCCCATTTCGTGATGACGCTCAATCAAACGGGGCATATGATTCAAAGCAAAAACGCCCCCCCAGGCACTGGGTTGTCCAGCCCGACGCTCTCACCGAGGAAGCGTGTTAACCCTGCGCCATGCTCAGACTTTGGAAAATCCGGAAACAGCAAATCAACGGACATGAAAGAAAATAACGCGAATTATAAAACGACAAAAGGAGAACTGAAAGTCGTCATCCAATAAGTTTCTGTTGCTTCAGCCTTGTTGACCAGGGGGTCTTGGTATGTAACCCTTCGTGGTATCGTAGTTTGTCGTCCTGCCATGTAGACGCCGAGGACCATGTTGAAACGTCACTCGAGATCTAGGACAACTGTTCGTTGTTTTTGACGTTGGACGTTTTTAAACCTCCATCCGCCCAGCAATGTCTTCGCTCATTAGTCTCTCTTTGTCAAGGATATGAGAGTCCTCATCATCCAGGTCGTCATCGTCCTCTTCTTCAAAATACTCATCATCCGAGAATAAAACGAGGTCACCGTCTTCTCCACGATTCCAGTACAAGCCATCATCCATTTGGTTTTCGTCATCATCAAAGGAATTGACTAGTTGCACGTCACGGTCACCGGGCCAGTACTTGGCGCGCTTTGTTGCTCCATCGGCATCCGCGTCAATGTGTCGTTTCGGCTGCCCGACGCGCATGGGTCGTAATGTGGGACTGGTGGACGAGATGACGGGAACAACTCGCACGTAGAGATAGGCAACTCGTTTCAGCGCCCTGTTGAAGAAGAAGTAATGGACTGCCCAGATGGCGCTTTCATCTTCCCCAAAAGGATCCGGGTCAGGATGGTAACTGAATATCGTGCACTCGTTAAGTCGCATCTCCTTATCTATCAATGACCAGCATTGAGGGCCCCACACCGAGTTTAGCTCGCTGCCCATTGATGAGTCAAAGGACGCAGCCTCGAACCCAGGTCGAACGTTTTGCAAAATGGAGTCCAGGTTGACCATAACCCGGCGCAAGTTTCGTTCGCGCTTGAAGTCTCCAGGTCGCAAAACGTGGGAAAAGTCGTAATGTGGGTGACTCGCGTTTAGAGTCGCTATTAAGTAGGCAAACGTCCTCCTGCTGGACAGTTCCGATAGCGGGCCAAATGCGCTTGACGTCGAAAACAGTTGCATGCTCGGCGATGTAGCCAACATATGCTCGCGGTCGGGTGGTGACAAGCTGGCACCGAGTTTCAGCAAAGCGGCGTGTTGGGAGCTTAGGTCCTTGTCGATGTTCTTGTACAGTTTCTTATCTGAGCCGGTAGATTTTGTTGTGTACAGATCGCAACCGCCTGTGACGTTGCAATCGGGTGTATTGAAATTCAGCGCGCTCGTGACGGCTTCGAAATCGTGGACAGGAAGGTACTTAAGCGTGCAGTTGTTAGCAAAGGGGGCAGTTTGGCACCATCTCCCTACTGCTGAGTAAGACTTACCTTCATCTTGACGATCAATCAAGGTATTCTTGATCCCAGATACGATGTGCGTCGATACCAATGAAGCGAATTTAGGAGGAGAGCAAGTTCTGTAGGACAAGGAATGGCCTAGCCGAGGAGAAGCAATTGATTTGAAGTTGAAAGAGCCGTCGGAAAGGGTTCACCAAATGGGGAGATATTGGTGCTCGGACAGGAGACGAACGACGTCTGTCGGAAGTGAGTTGCAAGGATGACATAAGTCGTGCGAGTAGCGAATGACGTACAGTCCGCAATCAGAGTCGATTTCTTCGCGCGCGAAGTTGTCGCAGTCCGGTGCGGCGGTCTAAAGGGTGAGGTTGTACTGATCGCGTTGAGTCCAGCCGAGATGTCACTCCGCAGTCGGTCGAAGGGGGTGTGCGCGCGTTGAGTGCTTGTGACCCTGTTTCGATCCAAGTAGGAAGTTAACAAGCTAGACTGGTAAGTCTAGCAGCAAGGTCCGGCAGACATGGCCGTCAATGAGATTGATTTCGGATTAATGTGGAAGTTGGCGATTGTGAGATGACGGAGAGAGGAGCAGCGCGCAGCGGGGGGCTCTGGTAGGAGTAGATAGCGCTGCACTGAAGGGGAGACGTGCAGCCGGACGTGATTAACGGGTCAGCGTCTCACCCAGTGAGTGTGTCTGGAGTGCATTGCAGTGCAATGCGCTGCAGCCGACCAGAAGCGCAGGTGCAACGCAGTGCAAGCCGGCCAGGCCAGGCCAGACCAGACCAGACCAGACGCTTTCAGCTGCGGAAGACGGCGGACCAGGCGTGGGCGGGCTGATTGACGTGCCAGCCGGGAAGAGTGACGACGACGACGGGGCAGGAGCAAAACCATCAATCAGCACGCCAGTTGACAGCCACGGAGCAGCATCAGCGACGGCACGAGCTCAGCATTGGCAATTTGTCTTGCTCGCCTTGCTCGCCCCGGCGCAGGTGGGGTTTGCGCAAGCCCGCTGGTTTGCCAGTGTCACGTCGCCTGTTGTCCGTCGTCCATCGCCTGGTCCCTCCTCCATACGGGGTTGACCCGTCGCTCCACTGCATCGACAGTCTAGTCGCCTGATGGTGCATGTGGGTTCGAGCATTGGATCCTGTCTTTGGGTGACTGACTGAATGCCCCACTTGTCCTTGGCCTTGTTGCGTCTTGCGTCTTGCATGTTGTGCTGTGCTGGGCTTGGCCCACCAACACCAATACCTCCAGTTGACGTCCGAGCTACGGCATCGTACGTCCGCGCTCATGTTTGTTTGACCAGCACATCGCGTGCGGTTGTAGTCGTTCTTAGAATGCGGACAGCTTGGCTTGGCTGATGCATAACTGCCAAAATCTTCCCATAGTGATGAATCACGCCCAGAACACCAATTCTCAAGCGCCAGACAGCCTGAGTAACCCAATGGTTTTTCGAGTGCAGGCCATTTGGCATCTGCCGCGTTTCCAATCACAATTAGGTTGCTTCAATGCTTCGGCGCTGGCGCCATTTCGCAGCCGAAGGCGAATGAAATGCCAAACCCGCACCACGAGCTGAGATGCAAAAGATGCACGACACACTTCGTTGCCATGTAGGCTCACAGTATATTCCCCCCAGAGGCTTAGTTGAGCAATGATGCACGGATGTGACACATGGCGTCGAGCGTGAATTATGTTTCGTCTTTGTTTGCGGTTCCTCTTGGTGCGGCAGAAACGGCTAAGAGACATCGGTAGCCAGCTTCTTCTTCTCCGGTGTCTCCCAGATAACAAAAGTCGCTGCTCCTGCTGTGAACCTTTGCCTTGAAAAGCCATTGCCAGTCATCCCGGCTTCCGGGCAAGAAGCTTGTAACGAAGCTTTCCCGATTTCCAGGCGCATCGTGGTTGGCTGACAGCCGGCTGCGCATAGACTTCTTGTCCCTGGCGGCCACAAGGGACTTTCTATCTCTCGATATTACAAAGAATGGTGTTCCATCCTCAAAGATAAATACACACAAGTTACCAACAATTGTTACTTCCAAGCAACGCCACGAATGCATATGACAAGAATCGTGCCTGCCCGCACGCCCGTGCAACCGCGCACCTCGAATGTTCGGAATTGGCTATATCGGAATTGGAAGAGAATCGTACTGTTGACGGTGGATGTTGCTGCCAAAGCCTCTGATCATCACATCAGGCCAGCGTGCCTCAAGCTCTTCTCGACGTCTATCGCGGCCTGCCAAGTCTATGTGTCAATGTCATTCAACACCATCAACTGCAGTTCAAAACGTTTCACAGTCCTTCGCGCTGACAGTCGGCAGAACTCGCAGCAAGATCGCGCTGAGTTTTTGCAGTCATGTATTTGAAGTAAAGGCGGGTATCGTGAATCGGCATCATTTCAATGATGCCACTCGCAGAGTGAAGGGACCATGGGCCGCGCCTCCCAGTGTTATGCTGTCCCATCACGAAAGGGGGTCGTGTAGAACCCCCTCACATGAGTTTGGTGACTTCATCCTCGACCTGATGTTGTGAAAACACAAAAGTAGTCCCGCGTCAGCTGGTTCGACTTCATTGCCCCGGCGGATGCAAATCAAGGAATTGCGCATACAAATACGTCTCCAGGCACATCGGATGGAAGAGAGAAAGGAGCCGGGGTTACCATCACCAGTAGCGATATCAACGCGTAGTACATACCTCCATGTCTTCTAGGGAATCTTGCTGCCCTATACATCTCAACACGTTCTTCTTGCTGCTCTCTTGTAGTTCGCCGGCGAGGAGCAGCTCATCGAGGATATAATACGCTTTCGTGAAGGAAAAAATGATATCGAGCTCGCACACGTTTCCGTAGTACTTGTCCATTTGCTCGACATAGCGGTGAATAATCTCGAGGCTGATCAATTCGTTGTCGTCGGATGAGCAGCCGGCAATGAAGAAAAGCGACGCATATCGGCGATATACAATCTTTGTGTCTACACCAGTCATAAGTCAGCGCCACTATTGCCAGACGATTCCTTCGATATATCAAAAGGGTTTGGAGCCACGGACCCTTATACTCTAGGAAGTTGCACATCCGCGTTCGACGGGCGAGAACGAGCTGTGATACATCTTTGACAATCTTGGCCTTGTCCTTGGGAGACAAGGTGGTGAACCACTTGGCAAGACGCTAAATGATTCTGTCAGCTTCCGCGACGTCGAGATCAGCAATGCCGAATGGCAGAACGAACCACTTTGCCTTGTCGAGATAATAGGATCAGATATCTAGGACACTTGTCAGCTTCGGTGTTGAGGTCAGGGGTGCAACCTGGGGAGGGTCGCGTACTGGATTGCCATTGTAATAGAACAGTGCACAGCACCCAGCTTCACCAGGAATAGGATGTGTGTGGAAGAAGGTCGTCAAAACACTTGACAGAGAAAGGGACGAGGAGTTGCAGCTGTTTGGTGTGCGGCGTGTGGGTTGTGATGTGGAAGTGCGGTGCTCATTCCAAGGCCAGGGCAATTTGGTCAGGTTGGCGACGAGCCAGCAAAGCAAGGCAGCCTTAAAGCACCACAAGCTCTCGAGGAAGGGCAAGGCGGACGGCTTGGTGGGGTCTGGGCGAGATTGGGCGAGGGGCAGTTGATCCGGCCCGGCGACCATCTCGGCGAGTCAAATAATTATTATCGTGCCTGGCACTGGGGACAATGGAGAGAGATCAGATTGCATCAAATTCATGTTATTGACTTCCAATGAATCCACTAAAATGTGACTTGGCAGCTGCATTCAAATGCATGAGGCCTCAAAGCGGGCCATTCTCTGATAGGTGGTCAGGATTGAGAAGCTCTAGGGGATCAGGCGAAAATCATGCCCGCTACCGCATCTACTCAAGTATTTGGGTTTCGGTACAGTACAATACAAAGTATAAAAGTACATGGCAAGGGAAAGAATCATAGATTGCGCGATATTGTCTCATGAGACAGTTTCACAGGCTGGCAACACACCAAGTTGCTTTGCGCGCCATTACAAGCTTCCAACTCTCCGCATCCCGAACCTAGCCCGAAAAGCTGACAATGGTTCATGATTACGGAGCAGGAAGGGAAAGCCGAGTTTAGAATCCGCGCCAGGTACATCCACGAACATATGGGGATCGCAAGCAGCGGGCAAATGGCGGTGTTTGAAACTACCTAGGTAGGCATCTAATCCGTCATAGAAAGGTAAGTGACTTCTACGAAGTCATCATGGATAGAAATCGCTTTTCCAGAAAAAGCCCACCACCACCAGCACCCCGCGCCGAAAAGCACCCCGCATTATTAATCCAAAATCATGCCTCTGACTATGCGCCCGACGAACCGCTTGCTGGCAAGGGGAGCATCGGAAATATGCTACTATTATGAAATAACCAAAATTCCGGCTCAGTCTATTGGGTGTGTAGCCCCGATGGAACGTAGAATCGCCTAGGTCCGGCGGCCGGAGGGCGAAAGGCTAACAGGTGCCAGCTCCAAACTTTTTTTGCGGCGTTTCGCGGAAAGGCGCAAAATGCAAATAGGATGCGGAACCCAGCCTAAATTTTCCCTACCCATACTCCGCTCGCGTGGACATCCCATTTTCGTTTCCTCTGCGCCGCGCGGGAAATCAAATCATTTGCTCTGAATTCTGGAATCTGGAATCTTTTCCATTTTACTTCCTAGTTCAGCACATCGATTATCACCTGAGTATATAACTTTTTGCCCTCCTCCTGTCAAGCGGTACCGCTGCAGGATTCTGCCCGCCATGACGAAGCTGGTGTTATCCACAGGGTGAGTATCCCGTCCTCAAGTCCCTGCATGTGACGGAGCAACAGGCTGACTTCAAGTGTCATTTCCTTTCCCCGCCGCGCAGCAATGTCATGTCCTCTGGGCCATCAATCATTCGCAAATCAGGTAGCGGAAACAGATCCAACCTCGAGCTTGTGAATTCTCTCCGCGACAACTTCTCCGAGGCCAAGCGCGACTATGCTGCCGCTTCGCATCCGATAACGAATGGTGCCGTAAACGGGAACGGCATGCTCAACGGCCACAGCAACGGCAACGGAACTCATAGTGGCACGTCTACACCGCCAACACCGGTTGAAGTCTGGACCGAACGAGATGGCGAGGCTCTCTTTATTCCCCGGATCAACTGGCAAGCAGCTGGTTTGCGCGACGATGCGAACCAGTACGAGATCACAGTAAAGCTGTTCCTCCTGCCCGGAACCTCAGTGGCTGGACGTGAACAATACATTCGAGAGGCGCTGGCCCTGGTCTTCAAAGAGCTGGGCACCCAAACAATTGATTTACTCGTCGCCTCGTTCCCGGACATTTCATTCGAAGGCACCTGCGAGTGGGAGGCTGACAAGAAGAATGCGCACCAAGGCAATCTTGACGAGGAGCTGGCGACGTGGAAGATATTCGAAGAGTTACACAGCCAGGGCATCGCGAGGAGACTAGGCGTGGCTGAATTTGGCAGTGAAAAGTTGAGCGCATTCATCAAGCGCGCCAGCGTCCCTCCTGTCGTGGATCAGATTAACCTGCATGACTGCTGCAATGTACCTCCCCCGCTAAAGCAACTTGCCGAGGCGCACGGTATAGAACTCAACGTTCATCGCGACTGTACCGACATTTTACCTCCCGGAACCCTCCGAGAACTGCTTGGTTCAGGTATTCGCGGAGCAAACGTCCTGGCTGACGAAGAAAGTGGAGGTGTTGGTCTGCAGGGGGATATTGTGCCGCAGTGGGTGGTGCGATACATGGCCTTTGTGCGAGACCGTGGCGTGATTGAGAACAAGGGATACTTTGCTGGTGCCGAGTTGGTTGTAGCCTAGACGGTGACAGAGCATGGTGACGGAGGAGGAGGAGGAGGAGGCATTACGTTGGAAGTTCAGCAGCGGGCTGTCAGTGCATATAATGTGGCATCAAGTATAGTGCTCCCGTCTTTCCATATACAACCGGGGGCTATTGGGTTGGCTATTATCACCTTTTCTGTCATTTTTGTCGTTGGGAATATTTTCGGAAGGATTTCTCAAGTTCTGCTATAGCGAGCATTACGTTTGCGTCAAGAAGACGCAGTGGCGTCAAACATCAACATTATTAGGTATATACAGTTTATTCATGATGCATTACTTGTCTTCCGTGACTTTTTTTTTTGTTCCTTAGCCCAGCATGCTTCGTTTCCGGCCCCTCATGCGCACGTCCTCAAGCTTCTTCAACACAGTAGGCGCCTGTTTAAAGCATCCCTTGTACGCGTCCAAAAGTTCAGCAAATAGACACTCCGCGCGTGGATGTGTGCTTCCAAACGCTCTCTCCAATACGTACAAATCCACAGCCCGTTCTTCCTCGTGAACCGCTCCACTTGCCAGACCCAGGTCGATAATGACAATCTCGCCGCTGAGTTCATCATCCTGATCTGATGGTTCCGCTGGCGGACTCAGCATCATATTGCTTGTTGTCAGATCGCCGTGGACGATGCCAATATTGTGCATGCTTCCGACAGCGACGCCAATCCGCCTCATGAGATCCTTGAGTCGGGCATCGGCTTCGATTCCTTCTGTCCTAGTGCCCAGCCATTTATTGATATTGACTCGAACGGGTGTGCCTTGAA